>VZSF01005367.1:0-41703 GCA_013398295.1 Chionis minor | reverse complement strand
CATTGTCGCCGCGGAAACCCGCGCCGAAGTTGCCGGTGAGCGACTCTCCCCTCCCGGCGGTGCCCGGGCCCCGGGGCGCCTCCCGCGGCGGGGTGGGGGGGGGCCGGGCCGGGCCCGGTCCCCGGCCCAGCGAGGGCCGTGGGGCACCGTCGGCAGCGTGGCGGCCACCTCAGAAGTGCCGCCAACCGCGGGCCGGGCGCCGCTGGCTTCCAGAGTGTTCCTTTCCGTGGCGGAGCAGGGAGCAGGCGGGGGCTCGCCGTGCTGCCGCCCTGAAGCAAAGCGCTTGGCGGTGCCTCGGTGCCCTCATCTCATCGTTGCATGTTAATTGACTGTCGGGGCTGGCCGTGAGCGCGTTGTGCACCGTTTTCCATGATTGCGTGGAGAAGAAAGTCCACCTAGCAAAGACCCAGGTTGCGATGGAGCTAAATGGCTACAGCGGCTGTTGATGTTTAAACATCCTAGCTATGCATCCTTATAAAAATTTTTTCGTCCTTTGAATGAAGAGCTGTGTATTGACCTGTGTCATTTTCGAGTCTTACGTGCAGATCTTCTAAAAATGTCTAGCTTAAAGCCTTCCCCACAAAATTTATCTTACCAAAATGGGATTCCAATGGAAGTTAAGTTTGTGAGTTGCTGATATTAAAGGGATTTCTAAAGAACCAAGCAAGCAGTAGGAAAGTTTGCCTGGTATCAGTAACTCATCTGTGACCAGAGCCTGAACAACTGCAAGTTTAATGTCTAGCTGAAGCGGCCTGACTGTAAAGCGACAGGCGTTCAGCTTTACTCACAAGTGTTCTCATCAAAATACTTGTGTGTTACTCCTTGTGAAATCAAAGCCTGAAAAATGTTGACTATGTTTCCAAACAGGAAAGTAAAGGCAGATAGCTTAGCAACAAGCACTAATCCTTTTAGACAAAAACTTCTCAAAGTATGTGAACGGCGATGCATTGTAAACTTTGAGTTGCTTTTGATTCATGCATGCCTTTGCAAAACGTTAACTGCGTAGCTTATTGGACGTTCTCTTTGTGTCTGTGTATCTCAGTTTTAAAAATAACGCAGTTGCTGTAATTACCAGAAGTGCTTGACTGAGTAGGGGAAATACGTAATAAGTATTATTATGAGACAGAACATATGTGTGGAAGGAAGCTGGCGGTTGGGTAGTTTTCAGTATCAAACTGATAGTACATGGAGTGGCATGTCCAGAATTCTGCATGTGTGCTAGAAAACTTAAGGTCACTTGTTTTGGCACAGTTTCCCTATCTTAGCCCTGCTGCCATAGAGGGGGAAATGCAACTTAATGGGGAGTTTTAAGTAAATAAAGATGTTAATACAGTGAAAAGATGCAAGCCTTTTATCGTAATGTTTGTGCTTCTGTTGAAGAATAGGTACTAAACTTGCTGGCAAAACTGTCTCAGGCCTGTAAACAGGTGGTTGTTAGGATCCTTGTTGAATTTCTAGCTTCCCTTCTCCCTCCAGCCTCTGATGTTATGAAAGCTGAGTTGTTGTGGTCATTAGCTTTTTCTCATTGTTCTTTTTTCTTTTCCACAGCTGCTCTTGGAAGTCTCATAGACAAAACCGAACTGATGAGAATTAGTTAGATGGCTCTTCTTGAGGAAGCTGCACAAACCAGCGAGATTTACTAAAGCTATCCATGAGGCTCAGGACCCAGAATTGGGCTCTAAGCTGGCTTGGCTCTAGAAGAGCTGTGAGAACTGCTGAGCGTTGTTGCTCTGTGTTTCTTCTTCACAAAAATCACTAGATCTTTGGAGTGATGAAGGAGAGGAGGAGTGCAGCTTGCTGCATCTGCGACTTTACAAAGGTGGATGTGAGACCCTGGAAACTGAAAGGGTTTTGCGCTCTGCTCCTGTTCTTTCTCACTACCAACAGTGGAAAAACAAGGGCTGAATCATGTTTCAGGACTGCACCTGGACAGTGGTGATTGTAATTTAATTTAGTCAGAGGACTACGCTGTTTGGTAAAATCTGGTAAAATGTCTACTTGGGGATGAGGGCAAGAAGTAACTGTGTGTGGCGGTTGGGAGGTGTGAACTGATCAAGCAAACTGGTGTGATCACTTAGAATGGTATTTATGTAAAAATCTCAGGACTTGGGGGAGGGTGGTGAACTTGGTGCTGGTAATGGAGGTTGAGAGTAGAGGCTGGCACCTTGCAGTGGAGCTGTGCCCGAAGCGATGGGAAGGGGCAGAGCTGTGAGTAGTCTGACAATAGATGGCAGCAAGTTTTAACTGGGCAGGGGGTGGTGGAGGGATTCAGCGAGGTTTTCTTGTGGCAGCTAAGACAGTAGCAACCCATAGAAAATACAGCTGGCTAGGGAGGCATCAAAGGTGGTGCAGTGTGTCTGAGGATGGAGCAGGGAGCCGTGGTGGTTTATGTGATACTTGTCTTATTTCAAACTGAAATACTGAGCCTTGAGCGAGAATAAGGGACTAGAGGAATGAGGAGTTTAGACATGCTAATAAAAAAAACTGAACATATTTGACTTTCCTTAACCTTAAGTATGGATTACTGTGAGCTCTCTCAATCTTTGATAAGTATTTTCATAGGTTGTTTTTTTTTAATTATTGCTCTGGATTAGTTGAGTTTTGCTTTGGAAAATTATTTTTTATGCCAGATAAGAGACTCGTTATTTCTGATCTCATAAATTGCTGATCTTTATGGACTTTGCAAAACATGTCATACATTGTATGAAAACTGGAAAGATTCAATCTGTTCTCTCACCAAGCTCCTCTATAGAAATGCTTTTTCTCTGTTACCAGTAATGCCTTTCAACAGGTTCTAGGTAGCCCACGTTCAAAAGGCTTAGTTTGGAAAGTGATTGAAATTTGATATAAATTGAAGAGTTGTTATAAAAGATGAAGCTTGAGTTGTCATTAGCTGCCAAACATGACTTTGAATGCTGGTCCTGTGACTGTTCTTTGGTGTGCGTAAGAGCATTTGCTATATTGAAAAGTATGTGCTTTTTGGGTACTTGAGTCCTTTCCAACAGATCCGGTGGTGTTTACTTGAACTAAGGTCCCCATAATGCCTTGTAATGTAAAACGTAAAATTCAGTGCTGTAGGCTGATATATGCCTTTCACCTGTGTGACTTTGGCTTGGTGAAGACCATACACCAGCATCTGTATGAACTGAATGAATTTATTGCTCCTCCATTTCCACCTGGCATGGCATCCCCTAACCGAATGTATACAGTTCTTACTACCATGTTTTGTTAGCTCAGGTGGTAATTAATGCTGGATATAATCAGTATCAGTTAAGCACCATTTTAATAACTGTCTTCATGGATGAGAAAAGACATAGGTTGTATTATTAAGGAAAGAAATGTAAATAATGTCATCCTGTAGGTGAGAGAACGGAGTAGGAAGCATGTGTAAGACTCTTTAGTTATTGCTGGGAGTTTGCTAAAACAGGCTCAACTATTTTAGCACTTTAAAGTAGATGTTTGTAAAACAGATGTAGTACTGTAGATGTTCTGTGACACCTATATCTGAATTCACAGGTTATAGCTTGTTCCCCCTGCCCCCCCGCCAAAAAGGGGTGCTCTGTTCCTACCTGCAGCTCCATTTTCTCCCTAGTGACCCTGTGCTGAACATATTAATATTGCTGAGATGACACAGGAATTAAACAAGGGAATGGATTTCTGTCAAGTTAGCAAGATGAATTGGCTATCTGTGCAGCTATTTAAGTTGCAGAGCTAGCACGGGGGGGCTGAAATTAGATTGTTGGACATGTACAGGGCTGGTCTGCCCCATTAGCAGTGGTGAGCTGTCAGGTTGGCTCAAGTGTATCATATACCTTCACTGTACAATTTACTTGCTAACTCAGACTGTCTGGATATTAGAAATGCCAGACTTTTCTCAGAGGTGTGCCGTGAAAAGACAAGAAGTTACAGGTTTCAGAAAGAAAAATTCCAGCTGGAGAGAAGATTAAAAAAAAAAAAATCACAATAAGTGTGGATGATGGAGGCAGTGGAGCAGGCTACCTGGAGAGGCTATGGGATCTCTCATCTTTAGAGATATTTAAAACTTGACTGAACAAGGCCCTGAACAATCTGACCTAACTTTGAAATGAGTTCTCTTTTGGGCAGCAAATTGAGCAAAGCGAGGTCCCGAGGTCCCTGTCATCCTAAGCTATTCTACATGGTATGGGTCTGGGTAGCTTTAACAGGTTCAAGAACAGTTGCACAAAGGCTCAACTTCTTTAAGAGTTTGTAAATGTTCTTGTTTCACTGTGGTCTGTTTTGGGGGTAGTGAGCGATTTACACATTACTCTCTTCTCAGGGTACTGCTTGGTTTGTGGCTTATCCTGCCCTTCTGAGGGAGGTTTTGGGCTGAAGTTGGGTAGTCTGACACTGGTCATACAAACTTCTCTTTCAGACATTGAAATAAGCTTGTAGAATAAGAGCATAAGGGAGCACATTAGTATCCTTAAAACCCAAGAATAAATTGTTTGTATCATCCACCCTGACAGTTTGTATGGTTGGCTTTTTCTTGACCTGCCTTTCATGGAGTTCAGGACCATGACAGTCCTCCTCCCATAAGGAAGTTTCAATTTCTCCTTACAGGCTGTCTTCATTGCAGGGCAGTTTTTCAGACTGTGAAGCGTGACTAATAGTGAGGGTGAAAGGAAGAGATGGACTAGCTCTGATTTTGTTATGGCAGGTTACCTGTTGTGAAGAAATAAGACAAATGAGTCATTCCAATGCTGAGATTTGTTGAAGTCCTCCAAGTCATCACCCAGCAAAGCAAGCTGAATGTGTGCTGTATTATGTCTGGAATAGACCAAACGTGCCCAGCTGAGTTCTGTTTCCAGTGAGGGCCTCTAGCTGCTGCTTTAGAAAAAAGGTCTAGAAAATAAGGATAATCCTTTCACGAGTGTACACTTCAATTTATTTGAATTAGCAATTTCAAGAGCTTGAGTAACATTGTTGTGTTTAATCATAGAATCATAGAATGGTTTAGGTTGGAAAGGACCTTTCAGATCATCGAGTTCCAACCCCCATGAACATGTCCAGTTGTTTCTGGAATGCATTTATATTTTTTATTTTCTTAGTTTTTATATTATACTTGTCTGGCAGTAATGAATTTCACAGGTGTTTTTGGCAAAAAAACCAACATCATGTTATTTGAGAGAACCCTGCTGTTTGATTTCATTCATTCTTGAATTATGAAAAATACCCTATAATTGTTCTGATTTTTCTTCTGTGGTATCCTTTGATTTTTATGGTTCTCTGTCATATTGCATCCTCCAGTCATCCGTTAGATAAGCTGAAGGATCTTGTCAGTTTTTCATGTGGGAGATTCCCCATACATCTAGTCATCCTTGTACTCTTCTGTAGCTTTTTAGATTTATGGTGCAATTTTTGAGATGGACTAACCAGAAATGCATTCTTTTGTGATGTGGGTATGTGAAAATTTTAGATGGTTGTAAATTTTTGCTATTCTTCTGTATTCCTTTCATAATAGTACTTAAAACTGTGCTTTTCTTTATTACTTCAGAACAGCAAGGTGATGTTTTCAGAGGACTATGCCCAAGCAGTCCAGATCTTTTTCTGGAGCAGGACTAAGTTACTTAGAGTTCATCATGTGTATGTATAGATTTTCCTCCTTTTGCTTAAGAACTGTTGTGGTTGGTGCATTTTACAGGCACTCGGTTCAGATTACAGCATGCGAGATAAGTATGTGCCGTGCGTGGCGTGCTAATGAAACTTACCTGGGAGCTGAGAACTACTCTGCATGGAGCATACCCGAAGCACGTGGGACTAAGGGCGAGGAGTTAAGAATAGGAATATGAGGATTGATACAGATTCTTGTATCTTTGAAAAGCAAACATAACATCTGATGAAATGAAAATCTAGTGAAATGGGCTTCTTCATGCTTAGGGTTTATTTCCCCTGATTGTTTTACAGAGAGAGTATTCATCTTGGAATCAAGATGATGTTTCACAGTCGTTTGACATGTTACAATTGCATTGGCATATTGCTGTATTTTGTTCTGAGTTGTCAATGACAATACTGTGTGTTTGCTCCTAGATTCATCCACTGGCAAGCTTCATTAGTCCATAACTCTATCTGGATAGTTCTTCAGGCACTACCTACTGCTGTCTTCCCTTTAACCTGCTTCCTAAGAGTCTTATCGTTGTTACGCTAATCTGTGTTCATTAGATAATTAACAGCTTTCCATATGGAGGGGTGGAAGAAATCCTCTTGATTATTAAGTTGACCTGATGCTGTCACAAGAGCTAAGTAACGTATTCCTTTTCATAAATTTCTGACACTGTTTAGATACTAAAAAGTCTGCCTGGATTAGGTATATGTAAGATCTCCACTTCTGTGTCCTGGCTTGATATAGGGGTGGACTTCTGGATTTTGACGATCATGTCCTTTTCTGTTTTACCAGGGGAATATGTATTGTTTGCATGTATCTCCTTTTCTGCTTTCCTTGACTTCCCCAGAACAAAAGAATGTGGAACTGATGCCTGTGTTGAGGCAGTGACCTGGTAAAGGGACTACAGTAGCATTTGGAGCAATTTTGATGCAGAGTGGAGTGTACAAGTGGCAAAAACCCACATCTGTGCCAGGTGATGCAGCATAGAATGGAGGGTGTCAGATCTGAGCTCTAGGAGATAACGATGCTGGTCTTCGGTTCTTTTTCATCCCTTTAAACTCTGTCTAAAACATCCTGTTGAATAGGGAGTAGTTGCTAGAACAAAGAGTTTGAGAAATGTGGGAAAGCTGGCAGTAGGATGAGTTTTAAATAGTCCCTATTCTTTCCCTTCCCTACCTCCCCAAACTTTCCTACTTCTGAGACCTAATGATGAGTGGCAGCTGCACGGTGCTACCTTTGGCTCTATGAAAACATACGGTGGCAGCACACCCACCTGAGTGGCTCTGTGTTGAACTGGATTGGCAAATCGATGCAAGAGGAAAAGTTTTTTTAACCTTGGCAATTTTTATTATGTTTCATTAGAAACTATTTCATTACCTTGACTGAGATGAAAAAGCTGGCCTATGCTCCTAAAAGAAACTTTAGTCAAATTAAACTGTTAAACCACTTAGGAAGTAGCAGGTATAATTCTCTTCACCTTCAGATCAAGGCTGATTTTTTCTTTTAAAAATGAAAAATATACTTAATTGGATTAATATAGGATCAAGTGAATGAAATTTTATTGCTTTCGTTAACTCTAGAAGTCAGATAAGCTGGTTTAGTTGTGCCTACCAAGTGAAGAATTTACAGAACTATAAAAATGAATATGATGAAAGGCTAAAGATATATCATGGTTTGTGCTGAAATTATGAATTTCAGTGTTTATCCTCATGCGGTCCAGCTGTTACGTGCAGCTGTGCAAAATGGTAGAGGCACAGCTGTAGTAGTGTTGAAAATAAGCCTTATGCCAGTGTCTCTTAAAGGCTTTGTGTAATCAGTTTGTTGCTGTGAAATTAATAAACTGCATAAAGGTATTTTGCTGTGGGATTTTAGTGTTTATGATGGCAGTCCCTGGGATTTCAAAAGGCTTGGCCAAGGTGATGAACATCTGCAATCCCAGGCTTGTAAGCATGACACAGACATATGCTATGTTTTCACGGAAGTCTAAACCAGGGTAACAGTGAGTGGCTGAGAAAAAACATTACTTGTCTTTTCGCTGGATTGATTATCTGCTAGTTTAGTGAGCTGGGCTGGCTTATGGAAGGACCTGCCAGTTGCCAAAGCTAGCGCAAAAAAAATGTTAATAATGTGTGTCTAGGAGTGGAGAGGAATTGGCATGGTTGGAAGGAGAGGAGGGTCTCTATCACTGCGTGGCCTGTCTGGGAACAGTAGCGTAGAAGTTCTGGAGAGGCAGCCCCTGTTCACTGCTATTAACTTAGACTATTAACTATTAAGACTATTAACTTTGTTGTGACAAAAGAAAAGAGTAATACCAGCATCTTTCATGAGTGTGTTTTGAAATCTGTTCACGGGAAGATCTGCAGAAAAGTTAAGTGATATTTGTCCTTTTGTGTACTTCACTGAAGTATTTGGTTATCCTGTTAAGCATGGACTGTAACGCTTAGAGTGCAGGTGTTTTTTTGAGGGAGTTGCTGTAGTATGGCATTAAGGCTGTAGTGGAGCGGGTGGTATATTCCTTGAGTTTATAATTCCAGTTTTTCAGAAATGGGTAACTTAATAACTTTTAAGACACCAAGAGGTGGCTGAGCCGTGATTAATCAGTTCTTTAGGCTGCTTTGGAAGGACCTTGAATTTGATTCTTTCACATCACAAGTAGATATCCTGGCCGCTGAGTTTTTTACTCCAACAACAGGCGAAAGAGGGCAGAGGTAGTTCATAGAATTCACAAAACAGGTTGCAGCATCATTAACACAGAGTCTGAAAATCCAGTAGTTGGGTGTAAGCCAGAGGCTGGTGCATTGGCCTGTGCCACGGGGCATCTGTGGCTCTGGAACTTAAGCATTGGTTTGTACAGAGATCCATGGTGCAACTGGATGACAACCAACATTGAGTAACACCATCTTTTATTATTGTAAAACAATATTTCGACTACTGCTAATTGTGCCGTTGGTGATAATATGCAAACAGTATCAAAGCTAACACTGCAGCCGAAACAATTGTACAAACATAAACCACATCGGCTCGTTGACACACTCATTGATGAGTTACTGCAGAGCTGCCACCTTTCTGTCACGTGGCAGCACAAGAGAGGCCATACTTCCATGCACTGCCGGGCTGGGGACAGGGGAAACTTCCCATGCTGGTGGTGTGGGGGCAAACGTCATCCATCTGGGGTCCTCTCTGGACCAGGATCTACATGTGTAACTTCTCTGTCTCGGGCACACAGTGAAGGCAGGGTCCTCGTCTCTTTTTGCTGATTTTGTCTGGCTCTGCAGATAGGTAGTCTTCAAGGTTTTGGAATGAACTTCCACAAACTTGATCTGTCACAACTTGGGCTTGTATCGGTGGTCTTGGCATCACATGGGCCCTTCAGTCAGTTCCTCATGTCTCTTGCCATGACTTGACCCAGGCATCGCTGGCGCTGGTGGAACCTGCCTGCCTGCTGTGGGTTTCACCTTACAGCTCAGTTAGTTTCCTCTTGTGTTACACCCCTCTTCTTAAAGCTACACTTTACGTGCTTGTCACTGGTAGATTTCATGAGGACTCCTCCACAGCATCTGTATGTATATATGTGTATACAGTAACTGGAGATCCCCAAATGGGAGACTGGATCTGTGTCTCTTTTGCAACAGGACTGCAGCCCTGGGAGTAAAAAAAAAAAAAAAAAAAAAAAGTTAAAAAGTTCCCCCCTTGCAGCTACAGATAGATGCTGGTTTGATATTAGGTGCCTTAAAGCTCAGTTTGTGTGGTTTTAAAGCAGTGGCTGAAAAGCATTACTTTAAAACCTCACCAATCTTATGTGCAAACAGAGTTTTGGGTGTTTTCTGCACTGACTGTAGTTGTGGGTTTGGGTTTTTTTGTTAAGGTCTTAACAGTTTAGTTTAGCTTAGCTCTGTTATCTCTTCAGTCACTGACTACTATTTGCTTTGCTAATAATGTTGCTGCTATGTGACTTTTCTATCAACTGTGCTTTTTTGGTAGCGTCCCAGACAGCTGAAATCTTGCATCTTTATTGAGAAAATGTGCAAATAGGTTTACAAAACATGTACACTTCTCTCTGGTGAAAAAAACATGAATAGCACTTTCCTTACCTGTCAACAATAACAGAAGCCCAACCCAAAAAACAAACATGCTTATTCCTGAGAGAATTAGGGAGGCTTAGCTGCAAAGCCTTTATTTTGTGAGGTTGTTTTAAGTGGGATTAAGAACAGATGTTGGGTAGCTTTGGGATAATGAATTGTTTAGCGGGGAATATATAAATATTAAATTCTAATATCAAGAGAAATGACAATATTGTTTCTGGAACTATTCTCCTGTTCGTGTTACAATAATGTTCCCTCTAAAAGCACTAAGAATAAAATATATAATTATGACCACATTTCTTCACAGTAATATTTCAGTAAGTATGTGGAGCCCTGTGACTGTTCAGAACTTGAGACTTAGCTAATTTATGCAGGTTCTTAGAGTGAACTCGGCACTTAACTTTAAGGGAGTCTTAAGAATTGCCTCTTTTAAACAAACCCCTGAAATATGTGTACATGGAATAAAAAAAAATTTCTTCATAAAAGAAATACTTTTTAGAAGCGGATCTCTCAAAATACGTATTGTATGTCTGCTCCTTTCTATACTGGAGGGTGAATATAGGTACGTAACTTCTTTGGTAACATGGTTCAGGCTGTATTTGCAAGAGTGGAACAAATTAATGAAACAAGGTAAAAATAAATTACATCCTACCTTCTCAAGTATGTATGATTCTAGATATATTTTTGCCATTTCTCAGTAAGGGGCAAAATGTTAGGGAAAGGAGCTTTTAATAGATGTTCAGTGAAAGTCCAGGATTTTTCCTGGTTTTGAGTGAAAGAAATTATTCACTTTACAAAATCATCTTCAGTTTCGCAATTCTTCTTGGCTTCCTTACCCTGCAGGCTGGATTGGGTGATGAGCTTCCTCCTCTGGCCTCTATTCTGTTGCTCTTTTTTTGCTATCTTGATTTAGTGTTCCCTGTAGTTACGGTTCTGTTTGCTTACATGATTCGGGTATTGTGTTTCGTGTGTATTTTACTTGTGTCTGCCTGTAGGTTCCCATTAATGTGCTAACAGCTAAAAGCTCTTAATAAAGGTAGGTGGTTTAGGCCATGCCATTTTGAAAGTACTCTAAGCCAAAGGAGTTTTCCATGTGAACTTTACGTAAGGAATTTTTTTTTAAGTTTTCAAAGTTTATCTTGCTTTGAATCAACTCCTTCCAAATAACTATGCCGGGACAAAATGGCTTTGAAATTTTCGCAAGTTTGATGGAGGCCTGAATTTTGGCAGGGAAGCTGAATTGCCCTGTTTGCCCATCTTCATTAGCTTGGCGAGAGGAAGTGCTTTTGTGATAGGAGGAAAAGCCTAAAACTCTCAGAAACTAGAATGCATCAGTATCTCAGTTTAAGTCTTTCATGGAGTGATGACGTTCAGCTTCTGTGTTGGGGGCTGTGCACGTGGGGGTTACCCATGTGATGTCCTGTTACCCCGGTGATGTCCTGCTCCATCTTCACTTGCTTACTGTAGAAGGCTACCTGTAAGTAAAAATAATGCTGCCCCTGCAACAGTGCATGGTTACAGCTGTAGTTTCAGTAAGTTTAATTTGAAATTGGACAACAGAAAAAAAAAAGATACTACAAGATACCCCTTCACATAGCGGTAAGATTAAAGTTTCTCTTGCAGTAGGAGAGCAGTTGCAGACAATATTTGATGTACAGTGAGCCTGACAAATAGGTTGTATATCACCTACATCTCAACTTGTGAGCTTTGGAAAATAAGCATGGCCATTACTAGCATTATTAAGACGTGATGTCTCATAGAAGAGTAGTTACAACAGTTCTTTCTTGACTTAAAACCTTGTCTTGAAATTCACTGTCATGGTCCTGGCATTTTTTTGTTGAGCCATACCTATACTGTCTCCTAGGTACAGAAATGGAAAATATCAAGACAAGCTACTTGAATCTTATGGTTGAGTTGCAATTGTGATTTCAGGCGCTGTGGTTAGGCTACGGACCTATCTCTTGCTGGAGAACTTGGACCTGTCATGGGGGTAGTCCACTCTACAGCGGAGGCTGCAGTGCGTGTTGATGCTGAGACTCCTCTCCTTCCCACCCTGCACAATAACAAACTCAAGGCCAGAACTTGGGACCCATTTATTTTCCATGCCTTCTTGCAGGGGGAAAAAGAGAAGCACCTGTAGTTGGTAGGAGCTGAGGGAAAAGCTTGGTTCATTTCCACCAACCCTTCTCCTTCCTGCAGGATGAGGAGGCCAAGCTGACTCCAGCTCCGGGACAATGGTCAGAGGAAGGAAGCCGGAGAGCAAGACTAGTGGCTAGTGCAAGTGCAGTTGTAGTAAGGGCTTTTCAACTGTTTGTATCTTTTAGTAGCATGTATTTTTAGGGTTCTAGTGCTACTGCAGTAGTGATGTTGCATTCCTGCTGCAGTTTAAGCAAGCTGATTTTTAGTTGTTAACATTAAATGGTTTTAAAAGATTTGGAAAAATGAGGTTTTCCATAAATGTTCTGTGTAGTTATGACATTTTTCTTATTTTCTTCTTGCTCTGTCCTGACTGAGCTTTCTCTGGTCTGTGTGGGTTGACTTCTTACTGACTTCAAGGGACTGTGCATAGATTTGCCCATTGCCGTCAGCCAGGTGTTTTACAGAAATTACTTTGCTAAAAAGAACTGCCTGCTGGACCTTGCTTGTGCTTTGAAATGTTAGAACAGTGAATGTGGAGATTAGGAAATAATGTTTTATTTAAGGGTCTGAATTGTAACCTTGTGTCAGCGTTCATCCTCTGGCTGTCCACAGCCAGAGTACCTTAAGCTAAATATCCATTATAGGGCATTTCTCAGATTTATCTGTTCTCTGCGTGCTTAAACAGGTGTCCTAACTGCCCATAAGGGGGAAACAGTAACAAATAGGTACAAAGAACACACATAACTTTCTGAAGTGTTTTGTCTGCACTGCTGTGTTATGCTGTATCCTGGTTTGCATTGCTTAAAGTTAAGTAGTGGAAGTCTATTAAAGTTTACACTGAATTTTCCTGGAACCAATTTGATACGTTTTCTTGACCTAGAGATTATAAAGAAAACATTAAGATTGAATAAGAAAACTAGATGATTACTTTCATAGAATCATAGAATGTTAGGAGTTGGAAGAGACCTCTGGAGATCATCTGGTCCAACCCCCTGCCAGAGCAGCTCCACCTACAGCAGGTTGCACAGGATCACATCCAGGCGGGTTTGGAATGTCTCCAGAGTTGGAGACTCCACCACCTCTCTGGGAAGCCCATTCCAGTGCTCTGCCACCGTCAAAGGAAAGAAGTTCCTCCTCATATGCCCCTTTATCTAGGGATCTGACAGTTTGGTCTAGCACTGACAAGTTTAAACTTGTAACTCTTGGGATATGCAGAATTTCCCATGCACAATTCAATCATTTTTCCAAATTCTGCTGGAGCAATCCTCCATGGGGTGGATGGAGTCTGAGCTGATCCTGATCACCTAATGCTTCCAGGAAGTTGGCATGAGTCAATATACTCTTAGTTCAGTTGAGTTTGCAGTTTTGCTTGTTGAGCAATGTGCACAGTGACGAGAAAAAGAAAGTCCGAAATGAATCCTGTGAGGAGAGCAACAACAGTCAAAGCTGGCAATGAATGAACATCTCCCATAGATACATAGACCGGCTACAGACATCCCACAGCTAGCTGAGGGCTATGCCTTCACCATCCTTGATTCTTTTCTCTTGCTTCTCTATGGTTCTGCTTCCTTGAACAAAGACTCCACCTTCCTCCCTTTTGCTTTTCAAGTGTTATACCCACTCTTCTTCAAGCAGCAGGTCTTGGGTACCCATTTTGGTGCTGAGAAGCAGGCATGCACAGTGGAAGCCGTGTCCTCATGCAGCAGGGACAGTTCCTCTGCGGGCTGGTTACCACAAATGGTTTATCTGAAGTGTATTGTGCACATAAACGAATGGTTATTTCAGTGGAGAACCTGTAATAGTCTATATTTGAGGGTCAAATTGTTAGTAGTAGAGAAGTAAAATCTCAGTAGTTTCTGTTGTTTATCTTGGAGAGGAAGTCTCACTTCAGAAAACATTTTGATATTGATGGTAATGATTTACTTTGGCTCTCTAGTCATTTAATGTGTATATATAGTATCTTATATAAGACCATTTCAAAACTGAGAGTAGATTTTATCACAAACCACAATTTATCTCCTGTTTTACTTGCAAAAGACTTAATAAAGTACTTCAGCTCCAAAATACAAAGCAAAATCTGATATGAAGAAAAAAAAAGTCTTTTTTTTTCCCCTATTGTTAAGTCTCTGCATACAAGCAAGACATGAGCGAGTAGATGTGTAGGAGGTAATTCCTCCAGAAGTCACGCATTTGTTCCAAATATATACCAAAAAATTCTGGGCACTCTGGGGTTTAAATAATTCAAATCATAATTACTTTGGAGAAATATTTTTTTTTAAATCAAAGAAAGTTTTTGTTCAGAAAGTCTTAAATCTCTACCATGTTGTCTTTATTGCAGGTCTGGTCAGAAGCCATGTATTGCATCTTTCTTACCGGTCTTCAAAAATAATCTTGACGTTTAAATTGGAAGATGAGTTACTGCTGTAATTTAAATGATTATTCCAAAAAGCAAGTGCAAAGGAAGTAATTGGAACATAGTTGAATTTGTTTATTATACTAGCTAGGTTTTCCGTAGTAACTTAGCTACTACTGAAGGCTCCGGCACTTGTGTAATGACAGATCTGAATTGGACAGCAGAAGCTGCTATCAATACCAGTTGTCTAAACAGCCTTCTGGCCTGCTGCCCAAGGCAGGGAATGTCTGATCCACTTGTGAAGCAGTAGCCGAGTGCTGTAGAGCTGAGCATCCTCATGTAGCCTGAATTGTTGGCTGGTGGCATCTGCTTCACGAGTGGATCAGACACGCCTGCGTTGTTAGCTGTCAGCATCTGCTAGAGCAGTAGAGTGAATAGCCGAGAACAAAAGTGTGTCTGATCAGTTCTCTGTGTCTGACCCCTGTATTTGATCACTTTTATTAGCTGTTTTAATAAGGCAAGTGACAGTTATCAAATGTGCCATGATATGCTGTAGGAAAAAGCATATTAAAAACACTTGAAAAGTGTTACTGGCAAAACTGAGATGGAAACTTGTTATCATTTGACTCTGCAGAAGTCAGGGTAATGCAGTCTTGGGACGTGTTGCTTGATGTGACTGGTAGAGTTAAACTTGGAATCTCCTTCTTCTGAGAATCTGATTCTTTTGGATAAGTAGTCTATCTACCAGAACTGTGCTGGGGACTAATTCTTTTAAGGGGTTTTTTGTTATGTGAGCTACAGAAATCTGGTTTTAGGGGGTTTTGAGCACCGTGGTGGAAGAGCACAGTAAGTTAACATGTCATGACTTCTCATAGAATCACTTGGGTTGGAAGAGACCTTCAAGATCATCGAGTCCAGCCATAAACTTACACTGCCAAAAACACCACTAAACCATGTCCCTCAGCACCACGTCTACCTGTCTTTTAAATACCTCCAGGGATGGTGATTCCACCACTTCCCTGGGCAGCCTGTTCCAATGCTTGATAACCCTTTCAGTAAGGAAGTGTTTCCTAATATCCAACCTAAACAACTTGAGGCCATTTCCTCTTGTCCTGTCACTTCTTACTTGGGAGAAGAGACTGACCCCCACCTCGCTATAATCTCCTTTCAGGTAGTTGTAGAGAGTGATAAGGTCTCCCCTCAACCTTCTCCAGGCTAAACAATCCCAACTCTCTCAGCCGCTCCTCATAGGACTTGTTCTCCAGACCCCTCACCAGCTTCGTTGCCCTTCTCTGGACACGCTCCAGCACCTCAATGTCTCTGCGGTGCCCAAAACTGAACACAGTACTCAAGCTGCAGCCTCACCAGTGCAGAGTACAGGGGCATAATCGCTTCCCTGCTCCTGCTGGCTCATGTTCAGCCGACTGTCGACCAGGACCCCCAAATCCTTTTCTGCCAGGCAGTTTCCAGCCACTCCTCCCCAAGCCTGTAGCGCTACTTTTATTTAGGTATGTTGCAGATATAACAATTGCTTACGTGGGCAGAATATTATATTTAGCTGTCCTAAATGCAGTATGTGCACTAGTTAAAAATTATTGTGTGCCCTTGTGTTTGATTATGGGTTTTTTCTTTTTTTTTTCCCCCCTCTTTCTCCATCTATTTTTGCCCATACTCCTCAGCTACATTATCACTATCACATGGTGTTCCCCTGCACATGCTTCTCAGTTTCCCTCATGATCTTTCTCCTCTACATATGCCTCACTGTTACTTGGCTTCCCTGCCTGCTGGGACGTGTTGGCGAGCCATCTGGGCTTCCTGTATTCCTCGCTCCTCTGAGTGCGTCTTGCCTGCTGGTGGCTGTCAGCAAGGTCCAGACCCAGTAGTGCCATTGCAGTCTGTGGAGGCTTTTGCTTATCCTTATATATTGATAGAGATGCAGTTTCTTATTCTTGTCTCTGTTAGGTTTCCAGGCTGTCTGCAGCACAGAGTGTAGACACCATTCTGAAGAACAGCTAATGTGTTTAATTGTTTTTTGATAAGCCAATAATGGCCTGCCGAGCAGAGGTCCAGAAACGGTTTTATTTTACATCTTGAGGACAAGATTGCCCTAGATATTTGGGGAAGCTGAGTTTCAAGAGTTTGTGGTGAATTTTATGAAGTCACACTTCAGTAGAAATCTCAGATTTTTATTTCTATCCTTGTCAAGTTTGTAATGTGCTTTACTTGCAAATATAAACATTGCCTTTGGCAGGAAAGTTCTTGGCGTTAGTTGTAGCAGGTACAATCAATTTGATCTTTTTTTTTTTAAACCCAAGAAAATTTTCTTAGTAGGCATCCTACTAGTGTTTAGGCTGTACTGTTCATAGGGGACCTTTTTTGTAGGTGGGAATACTGTGGGTGTCAGCTTAAAACACTCCAGTGCACTCTCTCCGTGTTCTCTTAAGCAGCAAAGTGTGGAGGAGTGTGTGACTGTTCTTTGTGACATGCTAATTTGCAGATTTCCCCCAGTGTAATTGTGGAAAGACACTGAATTTGATTGTACTCAGTGCTGTCTTACCATAGCAAAAGTCTGTGAAAAATAAGAATTTGTCTCTAGCAAACTTTTCAGTCTGGAAGGAAGGAATGCTGTTCATCCCATCCTTAATTATCTTTATACAAGATCATGGGCAGGATTTTTCTTAGCAAAAGTATGATGCAGAGATAACAGTGCAAACTGTTTAACTAAATCATACTTAAATAAGAAACTATTACATTATTAATTTTAATAATAATGTTGTCATTTGAATGTTAGGAGTTCTTAATTTTTAGGTACTGTCACTGTCCACAAGTGACTGATAAATAATATTCTCTGACATCTAAAATCATAAAATAATGTCACTTCTAATATGTGATCAAAAAATATTGCATTTTTTATATCTATGATAATCAACATTAAACTGTCTGAACAGCATCACTTTGGGGGGTTTTGATACTTCTTTTTTTTAAAAGCAACAAGTGTTTTCAGAAATAAGAGGAAGGAGCTAAAAAAGCAGACACCACTTCAAATGTGGATGTGGTGTTACTAATTCAGTCTGTTATTGGCAAATACATGGTGACTTCAACTTTAGTCTCACGAAGGGAGCATCTGATACTTGCAACCAATTTCTCTTGTCTCTGTTACCTTCATTGCTTGGCACTCTCCATTATGGCAAGTTGTAATTATATATTTTTTTAAAGGTATGTTACTGAGGTAGGAAATGTTTGTACTAATCATGTGGTTCCGTATCCATCTGTGTAGCTTCAGATCCTCTATCTGCATCTAACTACTGCTTCTATTTAAAACAAAACTCCCAGGCCCATTACTTGTACACCTTATTTCTCCCAGGTGTACCTTCACCAGATGTTTCCTAGTCATCTGTATACTTTCCAAATGACAGTTGATCTTTCTCATATCTATTTCTTTCCTGTTCTAAGTGTCACTATGAGTTAATATTTCAAACTGGTTTTAATACCTGTTTGTGTTAATCAGTTTCTGCCTAGGTAATGTATGCCAAATTTTTAGCCTTTTTAATTGTTCCCACTTGTACTGTCCTTTCTTTTAGCATCCGTGAATAATGTGAGATTATTTAAATTTATGGTGTACCATCAAGGGAGAATGAGAAAAAAAGATGATCAAAGCTAGAGATGAGAAATCTGTGTTATATAAGGAAGAAACAAAGACAGGTTATTTTGGAGAAGAAAAAAAGTAAGTGACAATATATAAACCTATGGAATGAAATGTTGCTGCTGTATCAGGTGCTCCTCTTTTATCATCCCATAGTAAAAAGGGATGATTGCAGGCAGTAAGAATGGGAAAGCAAGTTACAAACCTGCCAGTACTCATTCCTATCAAGGACCTTGTGCTGTTTGGCAGGTTTAATATTGTTAATTTGTTTCATTTGTGACTTCTGCATTTTTCAGATCAATGGATTGCTTATACAAAGATTGCCAGAGGTAGAAAGTTGTTATGAACAATGTTGGGGCACCCCCTGTTTTGTTAGGTGGGGGGTGCTGGAGCTTTATTTGTGGTACGGTTTCTTGTAACATTCTCATAGTGGTAAGAAGGGGGAGAAGGAGGAGCTAAAGTGGGTGTGCTGACCTCGAACTCATTGAGGAGAAACTTGGTGGAAAGCTGAATCCAATTTTTGTTTTATC
This sequence comes from Chionis minor, assembly GCA_013398295.1. Lineage (NCBI taxonomy): Eukaryota > Metazoa > Chordata > Aves > Charadriiformes > Chionidae > Chionis > Chionis minor. The sequence goes on along the minus strand of VZSF01005367.1, from coordinate 23,333 downwards.
GTGTTCCACACTGGAATGAAAAAGTAATTGTATGGATGTTTAGAATTTTGTAAAGTACCTGGTTTAATAGTCAAGGAAGGCAAAACTTGACTCAAGATTAGTTTTACACAACAGTTCCTGTCCTTCCAAAATAATTGTCCCATTGCTGTAACACCCACGTAAGCTGAGACAGGCTATCTTCTGAGAGTGGGCTGATTTTTATTGTTTTGGGTTTTTTTAATAATGTATAAAAAGTGAAAAATAAAATGTAGGGTGCTGTGTGAGTCTGTGAAAGGAAACTTAAGAACCTAATCAAGGATATAAGAGCTTGATCTCTCTCTACCCTTGAAAATCACTGCCCAACTTTTGAAAGGCTTGCTTGCCTGCATCTGAGGTGTGCAGACAGAGGGACTTGCTCTTGGCAGAACTGATCTTTATGTACTATGTAGCCTGTGCATTCAGTCTTCATACAGAAAGTTGGGGCATGCTTACGCTACACCAGAAAAATTTATTTGTACCTATTTGGACAGCTTTTCTGTTTGGCTGATTTGTGCCAACACGTTCCTTCAAACTACATCTGTCTCCCTGTAACCTGAAATACTAGAAAGGTGCTGACTGCTGACTCAGTCCTCTATTTACTGTAATATGGAGAACTTAAATGTCCATCTCTTTTCTTCTGTTTTTTTTCCAGTCCTCTTTTTTGACTGTGAGGTGTTAAAGGAGTTTTCTACTTTTGACTTCACAGACTCTATTTTCTTCTAAAGTTTAGTATTTCTGCTCTGTTGATGAGTTGAGGATAATCATCGCGATTACTTGTGGTGTTCTAAGGAGAAGAGTGAGAAGGGAAGCAAAGACCTTAGCTTTTCCATGCTTTTTCCTTGAGCAGAAAAACCATAGTAAAGTTTTTTCATGACCACACAAAAAAGGTACGGGATTACTGTAAACATGTGCAGGATTTAAATATTTTAACATATGCTTATTGGCTTTGTTACAGTTTTGTCATCGAATACGTTACTGTCTCTATTTCTCTTTTTTCTTTTGTTCAAGCTTACCGATAGCCGGACATAATGAACTAGAACAAACTGTGGGGTTTGGGTGGTTTTTTTTGTTTTGTTTTTTTAATATAAACTGGTTGACATGAAAGGAAAGGAGTTAAGTTACTTAGTTGGCCAGTCTTTCAGATAAGTTTAGTGGTCCTGGAAGTGTTAGCCTGCCAGTGTTTCCAGTCTTGTCTTTTTTCGGTTTCTCTTTCCTTTGTGTGAGTAATGGCCCTTTGAGTCAGTAGACCTGCTGGATCTGATCAGTAGGTACTGCTGTTGCTGTTCCTGTTCTGTATCCGGACAGCCTTGGTAGCTGAAAGGATGCAATTTTAATTAAATACTGTGTTATATAGGAACTCTTTTCTTATGGGGCAGTATCTTGCTATGCTAAAACCAGAAAGTTGATCCTTGTCCTGGAGAATCTTTTACAGGTAAATAAGAAGATGAGAAAGAGCAGGTGGGTGTTAGTGGTAACATCAGTCAGTGCAGAAAGACAAGTAGTATAGCTGGCAGTAGTTTCAACATGCCAAAAGAGTCTGATCATTGCCACATTGATTTTTTTTTTTTTTAATTCCCTATAAACTGGGTGGTAGATTAGAGTTTGAAGGAAGCAATTAGAAAGAAGACAGTGAATGTGTGGTATTTTGGGGGGACCTTCCAAGCATGATGTGTACTTGGGGTACGTTTCTAACCCTGTTGTTCTGAGGGGATACTGGGCACCGGCTTCCAGGGCTCTCGGGCTCACCTAACTCAGTCGTCTTGTAATGTGAAATTTGTACACAGAATACGTATGTGCTGGGCCTCCCTTTAAAGCCTTAAATTAACTGGACTTTACTTTCAGTGTACAGGTAACTACTATTTGAATGCAGTGAAGGCAGTAGACTGTGAGCTTTAAGCTCCCTCTGGTGGCTAGATAGTACAGTTTAAAGCTTACCTGTTGCATTTATCTGTTCTGCTCAGTTTTGGGAGTCTTAAGTGCGTAATGTACTATTAATTTATTGTGGTTTTAAAAACTAATACAGGAAAATGAAGTGCTGTATGTCTTTTCAAGGTTACAAAGATCTTCTGTAATCAGGCTTCAGAGAAGTAGAAGAGTTACAATAATGTAAAGCTAGAGGCCTCTTTTCTAGTTATTGTAAGCATAAAGGGGTATTTTCCATAAAACCTTAATTATTTTTTTAATAGTGCCATAATTTGGTGCTGATGTCCCTGAAAGTGCCCTTAAGTATTACAAAACACTGAAAATAGGTATCATATCTATATGACAAACTCAAATATGCTTTGTTAATGCAAAATTAGTTGAAGATCAGGTAGCCTCGATTTGCTCTTCTCGCTCTAAGAAATGACCCCAGACTTGCAAAATGTTATGCTTTGTCATACCCAAAGATTTCCTTCTCACTTGGCTGTAATTAGTGAGGCTTCATGAGACTTAAGAGCTGTGAGCTGCAAGGTCAGTACTGCTGAAAGGACAGTGTCACTCCCCTCCTTTTCTCCCCTTGGTTGCACTGCCTCTGGCTCTTGTCTGACTTCTTGATGCTTATTAAAGGAAAAAAAGAGTGTTCGTTCCCCTTGTGTCATCCTCCCCCTTCCCCCCCCCCCGCTTTCTTTTTTTGGTGGGCTAGTTGATAGAAGAGATAATGCAAGGTGACGAGGCCATGCAGGTGAGAGCAAGAAAGGAGTGTGACCTCTTCTTCTGGTAGCAGAGAGTTATTAAAATAAGTCACTTGTCTAAAGAAATTTGATTCTTAGTTCTCACGAAAGTTCATTGACCAAAGCTGTATGTTCCTTGAAACTTCAGAGTATTCCCATGGCATTGTACAGCAACAGAGGCCTTAGGTTAAATGCATTTTAAGTGGCAATTGTGCTGAAAAAAGCAGCCTGTGTCACTGCCAGTTATGTCCCTTGCTGTGCTGGCACAGGCTTCTGTGCTGGCTTATGGTGAACCAGGCTGGGGGACTGATCCAGATGAAAACAACCTGCCTTTGGTGGGATGCTTTTTGGTGATCACTTCCCCAATCTGGGTGTTTGCAGAAATGCTTGCCCATACAATGGGGGGAAAAAAAATGGGGACTGCTTGTTTGTTTGTTTGTTTTAGTTTATTTGCAATAGCACTGACTGAAGTGTGTGTCGAGCTGTGGCTGTATAGGTCATTCCTGCATTTTTGATAACCTGCTCCAAATATTCTTCTGGCATTCAGTACGGCTGGCTGCGTTGGAGTCAATGCAGCTAGAGTCCCCACAAAAGCACTGTCCTTCAGACTGCCGATAGTGTGGGTGGTAAAGAACAGCTCCTGCTGGTGGCTGGCTGCATGCAGGAGAGTTGAGGTTTTATCACAGAAGTGTCACGTGCCCCGCTTCAGTGAGGTTGCTTCTTTACAAGCTTCAATTTGCTTAAAAAGTTATTAAAAGTTTGGGTGTCTGCATTGGGTTGGAGTTCACTGAAGCTCATTGTCCTGGAAGGATTTGGGTACCGCCATGGAGCTTGCTTCTGTGTTAGTTGTTCAGCAGTGTGTGATGTCCTGAATATCCGAAAGCTTTTCTGTGCACGCGTCTGCGTGCAGCAGCCTGCTGGCTTAGACTGGGATGCTGCTCTGAGCACGTGGAGGACGGACTTGAACTGAAGGCACACCGCTCTCTACATGGGTGCGCAACCTCCTCTGTCCTGCCTGCTGCCCACAAGGGCATGTGGGGACAGACTCTGACTTGTCCCCAGAGCTGGTGAGGTTGAGCTGTGCTATACACGTACAAATCACTGTCCAGGGAGGTCCTGCCCCGAACTGGCTGTAGCAGAGCAGATTTTTGAAGGGACAGAGCATTTATTCTGCATCCACGAGGCTTTTTTTGGCAGCTACTTTCTTACTCTTCCTTTTTTACTCTCTTCCCAGGACATTGATAGTGTCTGCACAGGACAAGTTGTGAAAATCAGAAATTTGCTGTTGTAAGATGGAACACAGCTGTTCATTGGGACCTCCCTGGTTGGAAGATCAGCAGCCTGCTTTCCTTTGCTTCATTTAGTCAGATTATTGAGGAAATGATTAAGGAGCAGCATCTTTAATCTGTGGTTTTATTAGCTCATATTTGAATCTTCTGGTGTCTGTGTTTTGTCAAGCATGAATGAATTAAAACAGATTTGATATATTTTATTTACTGGAATATATTTTCCATAAGTTAATGTCTTGGTCTTTATGGTAAGATCTTTGTACTTTTATTCTCAAAGCAGCGGGTACAAATCAAAACTAAAAGGTGTGTGGCACATACGTTCTCCTCAGATTGCCAGGAACAGGACTTGAATTTGGAGTTTGGAAGTTCAGCTGAAGTTGAATAACCTACTCTGTCACCTTGACCCGGCTCTGTAGTTTGTACGCAATCTCTCCACGCACGCACGTTGCTTTCTCAAACATGCATCAGTTCAGCTTGCGCTGAACTGTGCCCTGTGTAAGAGCACAGCGTAATACCCGTAAGAGTATTCTGTGCCCTGTGCTTGTTTAGGTAAATCCCAAAGAGCAGAAATTGGAGAATATTAGTGGCAAAAGAGGAGAGCAGCGTGATGTTGCGAGCAGCTGATGTTTTCGGCAAGGTTGTTTTTACCTTGTGGGGTAGCGGGGTGATCTCAGGGTTGCTGCATGAGGTGAGGCTGCAATGCAGGCAGTCAGCTCTCATCTGCTCTCCGTAGGCCTATATCCCACCTTGCAGTGGTCCAGGTTGCCACATAGTTTGTGTTTTACCTGCGGTTGATTTTCGGTTAGAAGCCACCATGGAGCTGGCTTTCAGCAGTGGTGGAGCAGCAGGTGCTACCTGAGCAGTAAAAGTGTCCATGGTGTAAGGGGATGGGGGTAGGCAGCTGGGGAACCGTGGCAGCCATCCCCAAACGAGCTGACCCCTCGCTCAAATTCAAGCCCTCACTCAGTCTTTAAGGTGTCAACTTTAATGTGAAACACTAGAGGGTAGTATGTTACTGCTGATGCTTTATTTTAGAACATGGCCATATTGATGATTTTTTTTTTTTAAGCCCTTGAATTTATTATACAATTCAATCTTTTAAAACAAATGTAGAACTAAAAAAGTGGTGCTTTATTTCTGTGACTGTTTAGCGGTGTTTAAAGGTGTGCAATGGTACTTTTGGTTTTAGTAGGAAAAAGATTGGGTTGAATTTAATCTGACTTCTGTCTTTCTTCAGAAGCATCATTACGAACACAATACTTGGAATTATTCACTGTCTGCCTGATGTCTCAATATTCACACTTACGTGCAGACGATGTAAATTACACTTGTATTAAACGGAATGCAAGAGGAGGCTGTGACTGAGAAAGAACAGACAGTTTTACCAAGAGATACCTGGTTTTGATATTTAACAAGGCAAATATGTACAAGTTCATGATACTGTTCATGTATATTTACAGCTAGGATTGGTTTTTAGTACTTGGATGACTGGTTTTTTTTCTTTACTTTCAGGCACCACCTTCCATGGTCAATAATGAACAACGCCAACATGCTGAGCACATATTCTTATCATTTAGAAAATCAAAATCACCATTTGCTGTTTGCAAACACATTTTGGGTAAGTTTTAATAAAAGAAGTTAGGCGTGTGCCTGTTTTTGTAACTGGAACTGTGCTGTTCTTCTGCAGCTGGGAATATGAACATTAGTTTTGATTTTGATGAGGGTTAGTTTTTGATGGAGGGTAAAGCCTGTTGCTGCCCTTTGGTTTTGTTTCTGGCAGCTTTAAAGCTGTAAGGTGCAACTTCATGTAAATCAGTTCTTAAACTGATTTAATAGATTGAAGTTTCCTCTGCTTATTTGTAGAGGGATAAGCAATTTGTAATACTCATTATTTGTAATACTGTCTAATCTGTGGAGCTTGTAGAACTGCCTGTAGTGTGATTCCTTGTTGTTTCCTATCAAATCAATCAGGAATACAATTTTATATAGCTTTGCCAGATTTTGCACTGATGCTGAACATTTCCGTGGTGAGAGTTTTTGAGGTTGACTGTCTTAGTAAGTTGCTGTTAACAGCCCAATTGTGTGTGTAAGTTAGAAAAGTTTCCGTCCAGCTGGTAGAACCAATAGAGTATCAGTTCAAAGTTTTGTGGGATGATACTTGTGGAGAAGAGAAAGAGATCGGCAGGTATTGCCTTTTATCAGAAATGTATTGGGTTTTAATGAAAATGACGTAAATGTGGTTGTGTTACAAGTCTTTAAAAACAAATCTGTTTTTACAGGAGCTATAGAGACTTATTAGAGTTTGGCAGCTAAATAATCTGAAAACTGCAGGAGCAGTAAGCATGTAAGATTCCTGCTCAGCACCGCTGTACTGACGAGATGGGAGTGTTGGAGGCAGGCAAGGGGAAAGTTACAGTGAAAGCTGAGGAAAACCTGGAAATTTGTGGAAAAGAACATACACCAAAAAGCAACTTTTCTTTCAAAGAATTTGCCTGAATAAGCAGAGAAATATTAGAATTATGTTTAAAATATTACTTACTTTCAGAATTCATTCATTCCACAGTATTTTTTTAACAGTTATTTCTAAATTTACTGAATTAGAGAAGTACAGTTCATTAATATTGTCATGTCAATATTGTGGGCCTGCTACTATGTTGTTAAATTATACTCTGAGATGTAGAGCAGGGTGTGGTTCCTTTCCTACACCCACTCCGCAAGCAAAATGTTTTCTACAAATTAATTTCTTCTGGGTTTAGTATATCATATTAGTTCTTCATCTGATCCTGAAGAGTGTAACCACACTTTGCTTTATGGGTCAGCGAAATTGATGCTTTTTATTTTCACATAGATTTTTAGAGAATTTTAAATGGGCAGAAGAATATACTTAATTAGCTTTGTTTGCGGAACATTTTGATCTCTCATAAGTGATGTCTTTGGCACTGCTCAGAAGGAAATAATGGAAATTTATGAAATAAATACCTAGCAGTACTGTCTGCGCTAAGGGATACACCACTGCATCTTGTTTTTAAAGAAGGGGATGCAATTTAGAGTTAAATATTACTGCAGGCAGTTTTCTTCTTTTCCTTCTGAAATGAGGTTTTAAAACCTTTTGGATGTCTAGAAATACTAGATCCTTAAACTGCTCATGTGCTACCATGTGCTCACCATTGAGAAACCAGCATGTTTCCACATGGGTCAGGTTTTTCCTGGCAGTGGCTTCTCCAATAGGCAGTTGTGATGCTGAGACCTGAAACTGAGAGACTTTTCCCAAAACTTTGTGCTTCTTGAGTCAGTGTTTGTACAGTCCTGACAGAAAGAACAGATGGCTAACACTTGGGAGGTGAGAAGGGAGAGGTAGGGATTATGAAATCAGGAACTGGAGAGGGAAGCAAGCTGTTCATAATGAGGAATAAAAGTGTACTGAAGGGATATATGCAGGTAAGGATGGGCAGGAACCAGAGGACCAGAGTAGATGGATTTAAAAAGAAACAGAAAAAAATGGTCAAGACAGGAGTTGGAATGGAGATGGAGAGTGATAACAAGGATGTTGATGGCATTCATGGAAGGAAAAGTGTATGGGCGATACAGGGAGAGAACAGAGATGATAAGCATAAGGAAAAGGGGAACAGCCAATACCATACGGTTTGTTTAGAAACCTGGAGTTGAACCCAGGAAGCATGAGGCTCTACGTTCTTCTGCTGTAAGCTTATAGCTCTTAAATGTGCTAGCAAAAGTTGTCCTGTCTTTCTTTAGTAACTTCATGTAGAGGGTAACAGTCGTCTGACTTAGTTATAAGCTTACACTGTGCGCTGGACGTCTGTGCTGTTAATGATTGCAGTTGTGCATCTGTGGTACTTGACGCAAAGGAGAAATTCCATCCTCTTCTGTTTTTTTTAATAGCATTCTCTTTTTGTGTGAGCTTTGTACAGTTTGAAAAGCCAAAGACACGGAAGTTAGAAAATGCCAGAATTAAAATTCCCATGTAGGAATAATTTGGCTAATTTTTATGTATGTGTTAAACATACACATTAATCTTTTAATTAAGTGGTTACTTAGTTTTCCAAATTAAGCTAAGTGGATTTAAAGGTGGTTTATTTTTATTTAAGCATGTTTACCTGTGTAGGATTTAGGTTTGGAGCCTGATTAAATTACTTAAAAACATTTTTAGTAAAGTGGCTGCTATCTTGAATATAGAACTTGCATGTAAAGGAAACATGTATTACAAACATGTGTATATGATCAGGGGAAGAAAGTTTATTTTGTAGTTATTAAAGCCCATAATTTCATGACCGAGGCTTTCTCGAACAAACACAGTTTTTCTAGTCCTGACAGGTTGTCCACCATAGCTCAAACTCCACTTCTTATTTGGGAATTTTATTTCACCATTTCATGTTTATGCTTCTGTCACCTGTGGCTATACCTTTTTTGAATGCTTTTTTCTAGAGAGCTCAGAATGTTTGAAACTGGCTACTGAGATACTACCTGCTATTTTTAAATTAAAATTTATAAAAGCAAAGCAACAAAAAAAAAATCTCTGTAGCTTTCTATATTGTCATATAAATTAAATTCAAATTCTGGGGTTTCTCTTTAAATTAGACTTTGTAGTCATCCAGACTGTCACTTTTTCTAATTTCTTCAGCGCATCTATATATAAAGCAATCAGATATTCAGGATAATATGGTCTAATGATTCCTACGCTTTGGTAGGAAACTATATTTTAGTTACCTCAAGGTAAATATGGAAGCTTGAACATGATGTAGAAAACCTTAAATATACCAGTCTGTAAAACTTGTGCTTTCATAGTTAAACATAAATGTTATCTCTAGGTGTAAGTGGATTTGCTTCTCTTTGCCATCCATAAAATAAATGTAATTTTATGCACTGTTTGTTCTAAAGGCAAGCACTGGAACGATGGAAAAATCTTTGGTTCTGGTGTGCCTGTCAAATTACACGTCTTAATGTATTGGAACTAAATGTGTCTTTTTGTTGTTGTTCCACAGTTGTGCGAGCATTCTTATTCCTGATCTTTGGCCCAGTCGCCTCAGGCGGCCAGCTCTTCTTCCTCTGAAACTCTGACTCAAATATTATTGCTCAATTTGATAATTGGGTTATTGATTTATATTTTCCCCCCTTTTGAGGTGTAATTCTTTGTCTGATTTCACGTGAACAAAATTCCATTTAATAATAAATTAAATAATAGTAAATTCCGTTCATTTTTTTTCTTAGACATACACACAAGATAAATACATGTATGCCTTCTGATACTCTAATTGCCTTTGTTTTTCCCCACAGAAACTAGTAAAGTGGACTATGTCCTTTTTCAAGCTGCTACAGCGATAATGGAAGCAGTTGTAAGAGAATGGATTCTCTTGGAAAAAACTAGCATCGAGTCACTGCGAACATTCCTTCTAACCTATGTCTTACAAAGGCCTAAGTAAGTGCAGGGGGAAAAAACCTCTGAACGTGGAGGATTCTGCATAAAGTGTGGGTTGTCCTTTTGTTTCCAAGGGTAGTGGTAGAAGACCATTTCAACAATAATTTGTCTTCCATTAACGCTTAGTTCACTTCTGTAGAGTTGTCAGCTTTCCCTTATGAATTCACACAAAATGTTTGAAAAAGAAATGAGTTAAAAATTTTACTGAGCATTGATGTTCAAAATTATTTGCAAACGTATCTTTGTGATGTTGTTTACAGCCTTCAAAAGTATGTTCGGGAGCAGATTCTATTAGCAGTAGCGGTGATAGTGAAACGGGGATCATTAGACAAATCAATCGACTGCAAAAGCATTTTTCATGAAGTCAGCCAGTTGATCAGCAGCGGTAACCCCACTGTAGTAAGTATTTTCTTTTTTTTTTCTTAAAATTTAAGCAATCTATATAAACAGCATGAATTATTTACTTGGTGAATATAAAATCTTGTATGCTTCTCATCTAAAAATTAAAATTAGTAATTAAGTTGATAGCTATTCAAGCAATTGTTTACAAACTCTGAGAATTTTGAGTAAGGATGTTTTGGGACTAGTAAAAGTATGTGTAATTCTTTGGTACACTGTATTTTTTAGGAAATGGGTTTCTCTGAATTGTCACTTCAAGTTCCGTGGCGGTTTTTTTTGTTGTTGTTTCTCTGGGTTTTTTTAATAAAACGGCATGATCTAAAATGGATTTTCCATTAGCTGGCAGGTTCTCTACATGCTCTGTGTTCCCCTTCCATCTGTGCAGTGCTGCACCCTCCTGTGGCTCAGCTGTCGGAATAGGCTACCCAGCAAGAGGCATAGGCCTCTGCTGTTCTCTGGGAGACGGGTAGGTGGAGAGAGAGAAAGGGGTGTGAGGAAGTAAAACGTGGAATGGAAATACAAAACTTACTCTAGATTTAATGTCATACTCCTAGGGGTAAGTGTTACCTTCCATACTGAGCTCAAAGTGGAAACAAGGTGTCCAATATCTATCTATGCATTTAGTGAAATTCCGTTTGCTATGCCAGGAGATAAGTTTAGAATAGGTCATAATAGAGGCATGTAACTAGAGATTAAAGAGAGGTGATTTTTCTCCTACCAAATGCAAATTGAAGATTATGTAGATTCCACGCTGAAACTTTTAACTGAAGCTTTTTTTCAAACAGAATGAACCTTGAGGGAATGGACGCCTAACATTGCCGAGCATTTAGAGCAGCAGTTGTATGAGATGTGAGCGGCAAATGTTTAACTCTGAAAATTCGATCAAAATGTGCTAGAAGTAATGCAGCTCATGTCATGGTCCTAAAAATAGTGTGTCACCTCTGAACACAAGTGATATCCCCCCAGGGTATGGAAATTTCAGTTATACTTCTAAACCTTAATTTCACTGTTATTTAGCTGAAGGAGAATATTTTAGCCTGTTTGGTTGTGCATAATTTGGATAGAAATGGGTATTTGTTTAGGAGAACAATGTTAAGTTCATTTTTTTTTTTCCAGGGAACATAGCCTTGTTATTAAAATGGAGTTACAACTGAGGTTTTCAAGTTTTCTGCACGCTGGTGTGTATGCTTATGTAGTTTATATGATCTTTCCATAAAGATACAAAAGTGGAGAAAATATTAACCTGGATGTTAGCAGAGAAATCCTTTCTGAACTAACTCTCACACAATCCAACTTAGTACAGTCATATTCTGTGTGTGCACTAATACAGAGACAGGCTGCACTGACCACAGTGTAAAGCGGGCTGAGATTGCCTGCTCTAAGTATATCACCCCAGGCTTGCTGGGGATCGGAGCTTGTTGCAGCTCTGGCTGGGGGAAGGGACAATATTTCACTCTCCTCCAAGTTTCACTTGCTGACACCATACAGAGACCAAGTTTGGCTCAACTTTTGGCTCAGCTTTTCATTTCCTTTTATCTGCCTCTCTTCACAAGTATTACTTTCTCCATAGTTTTTCCAAAGTATTTGTGCTCAGATTTTAAGAGGGGCATCTAGAACGTTTTTAGGAGACAAAGGTGTTTTCTATTCTGGTATGCTAATAGAATGTACTAGCAAAAAATGACTCGTGCTGCTGAAAAATATTTTCTGTAAGGCGCGTTCTGTATTAGTATTTCACAGGCTGGTTATAAACACGTGCTCCCGTGTACATATGAGGTATTACATTATTAAATAGTTCTCATTCATAAAAATGTTTTTGTAATCTTCTGAGAGTTTGCTGCAGGAGAAACTCTGGTGCCGGCACAGCTTCAAGCGACCCAGGACTTGGCATACACAATAATAAACAGTAATAAAATTGTGTGTTAGCACAGTACTTGCTGCAGCTGAGCTCTAAGTGGGTGCAGGGCACACCTCTTGTATAAATATATAATGACTTCAAAAGGTTTTACGAGATAATTCATGCAATGAATTAGCCACTTAGCTTTTCAAACATGGGTTTTTACTAGTGTCCCTGTGGTGTTCAGCCATGCCCATCAGGCCGTGTGGAACCACAGTGGTGCAGCTGCTGTCCTGCTGTGTGGAGTCTCAGTGAAGGGTGCTTCAGGGTACGGTATGAAGCTAGGGGAGTGGCACTGCTTTCAAGATCCAAGATTTGCTGTCAGGACAGTGCCATGCAGTGTCACAGGTGTTTCTGCACTTCGCTGGAGACATGTTTATATCAGTTATAAAAACAGGCCTCCATCCAAGTCAGGGAGGAGGCTGGGTTATAGGTGCCGGGAGAGATCAACAGATGTTTTCCAGCCCTCTGTGCCTCCCTGGCTCCTTTTTCTAACATGTCTTTGCTGGGATGTGTGCTCTTGCCTCCAGCCTTGTATACTCAAGTTTCAGAATTCTGTTGTACCTTTGACTGCCAGTTATCTATCGAGTCTCTCGGTCCATTTCCTATGTCCTTCCCAGACTTCTGCTCCATGTTTCCTATGACCTACTGCACACCCATTTGTGTCCTACCTGAGGTTCACTCCAGCATCTGAGAAATAGCATATGGAGTCTGCAGCAGGTCACTTCATATTTAAAAACATTTAAAGCTCTCAAACATGGCTCTTAGCTGTTGATAATGGCTTTCTACAGCAGTTTTTGCAATTGAGAGAAAAACCTTTTTTAAAAAGTGGTTTCTTCCCTGCTTCCTGCTTGCTTTCTCCTCTCAGCTGGCTCTGAAGCTTACTGACCCTTCTTTATCTTACAAGAATAAAGTAGGTTCTTAATGTTTTCCATTCCCTGCAACCCTCCGTCCAGTTCCCATCAGACATCTGTGCAAGTTTTGTGTTTGTTAGGCAATCCTGCTCCATGAAATCTTTAGGACTTTTTGGTAATGTTGTCAGGTTCAAGTCCTGAGGGTTGCTGTAGTAAGGACAGCAGCAAATGTAGATGATACTGTGTCTTTTACATGTGTACTTTTGCAGGATTTGATATGCTTAATACCTTCACTTCTCAAGTATTAATTAACAATATCTTCAGCAACTAATGCATTTTGAGGATGGAACTTGAAGGTATGTTGAGTAATGTGGGAAACTGACATGGGAGCAAGACTGATGGAAGAACTGTTGAGAATGGAAAAATGAAAAGGAGATTGCAAGGAAGAGAAGGAGAGGAAAAGTTATGAGAGGAAGTGGGCAGGAGATGAAAAAGATGGCTTTCATATTGAGCAATTTCTTAATAGTGGAACACAGTGTACACGTTAAGGAAATAACAGGCACTAAGGAGAGGTAATACAGGGATGAGAAGGATGCATGGTTAGAGCCAGGGTTTGGACCTGGAGCGTTGGCTCCTGCTGCTGCTACTCTGCAGTATGGACGTTTATGGATCTTGTGGAAGAAACCTCTGTCTGAGAAGGAAAAGCAGAGGGTCTGGCTGCCTATTAATTTATAAATGAATTTAGTAATCCTCTGGGAGGACAAGGATTAGCTTTGGAGTTCCTGATTTTGTTTTTGCTGGCTCCTCCTGTAACATAGATACAAGCCATCCTCCTGCTCATGAAGGAGAGTCTGTAATCTCCCTCCAATAGCAAGTTCAGCATCTCTTTTCAAAATTTTCATCTCTGGAGGACAGAGCTTCTGGCAGTAGACACAGTATCACAGGCCAATCTTAAAATGCTAAATACATGTTTTCTATTGCTGTTTTCAAGATTTTTGAGAACTGTATGGGCCAAGTTCTTCTCAACTATAAATGCCTTCAATTTCTTGGTCTTTTCTTTTTGTGTTAGACTATTCTGCTTTTGCATTGCTGAAGGATTTCGTTTGTCCTTCATCCGTGCCAGAAGGATGGGAATCCTGGCAGCTAAGGTGACTGATTGCCAGGCAGAGGAACTGGTCTGCATATAAACACAATCAGATGGATTTTGTTTAAAACTGGACTAGGATATGGGTCACACCTGGATTTCTTCCAGAATATAGGTAGGCAAATGCAGAGGGGTCCAGCTGCTGTAGACGAGACACAGGTCTGGGAAGCAACAGAAACTGTTTTTTGAGATCTAAAAGGCATACAGTAGAATGTATTCTAATATAAAGCTCCACACCTGAAGCCTAAATTTTTCTCTGCGTGCAAGAAAACTTGTCAAGGCTTACTGGAAGAGAGAGATTTTTATTTCTGTTCTTTAAAAGGAATTTTACTTCTGGATCCCTGTCTAGTTGTTGCTGTCTCGTGGTAGGGTAAGAGTTGGAGAGGCTCTTGTGACTTATATTTTGACAAAAGCATATATATTACTCCACCCCCCAGTTGAATCTCCTCATCTAATAAAATTATTACCTTGTCCTGTGAACCTTACTGCCCTTGAGACATGTTGAGTATAAAAACCAGATGGTAAACCAGGATATTTAAGCTGTTTCCTTCATGCTCACAAGTGCTCTATAAAGGCCTAAGTTAGCATGTTAAAGATTGGATTGGGAATTTTAAGGAACCAGAAACTACTCCAAATATGAGGTTAAAATTCGGTAATAGAAATGTAAGAGAATGTTAAAACATAAGTATTTTTTTAGTAGTTGTATTAACCAGGGTGCCTTTTAAGGTCTTCTGGTTTTTCTTTTGAAAGAGAGCCTCCTCTGCCAGAGATGTAGTAGACCAAGACTCCAGCTTAGTTGATTAATAACTTTAATATTGGAAAGAGATAGCTCTCAGTATTATCATTTACAACGAGCTACAGTTTCAAAGACTGGCCTGGGAAGTGAGAAGACATGGTCCAGGGGAGAGATGTGTGCCCCCTGTACTGTGTGTCATCCAGGACTCTCCGTTTCCTCAATTCTGCCATCTCACAAGATGTGCAGATGTGGAGGCCCTCACCTGTAGACCTCAGAGACTCACTGGGAAGAAAGAAATGATGCCTTTCCATGTGTTATACCTCTATTTCTTTTATTACTATGGTGACACACAAATCAACAGGCTTGAGGGGAAAACCTCGTTAAGAAGTTTACTGACCCTAGCCATTCGGTCTTGAGTCCCACCTCCTATCAGAGGTACTGCCCTTCTGAATATATACATTGAGTAATAAATTGAATCTGTGTGATAGTCTGCTTAAAAACAACCAGTCTTTTCTCTCCTAAATCTTGTTTGGTTTGGGTGTTTTGTTGTGGTGTTTTGGGTTTTGGTTTTTTTTAGCAGATCTGCTGTGGAGGACAGCCGTATGAACATAGCTCATTTGACCTATATGGAAGTATGGCAGGCAGAGGTGGGCAAGGAGGACTGGGAGAAGGGACCCCTGCCCACCAAAGAGGATGGTGTATATTTAAAGCTGGGCGATGACTGATGGCTAGTCTTAATATCCATTAATTTAATTGAAAGTCTCAGATTTGTTCATGCAATTACTGTAGGAGTGAAGATTCAACGGGTGCTTTTCAGACAAGAACCTGGAGAAGGCTGTTACCTCTAGATAAATATTTTGATGAGGTTACTTTTTTTCTCCTCCTGATTTCTGCTTCATAGCTTCACATATCCTCAGAGAAACAGAAGAAGCATGTTTAGCACCTTAAGCTTCAGCAAACTCTGCCTAGACCTCTTTCACCATTAGTAGAGGCTGACACTTCCCTTCTCTCTTTGGCCAAAGCCTGCATGCTTCACGTGCCACAAGATCATCTTCCTGTGGCCCTCAGTGATTCACAGAGGAATTGGTTTTCTCTTTCTGAGCTCAACCTTGGGGGTTTCCCTTGCTTGGTTTGCCGGGTTCCTCCTGAGGAAGGGAAGCAGCATCTCGCCTGTCGTGCTGCTGCAGGTGTGGTGTGTTAACGTGGTGCTGCTTGTCTCCCTTTGCACGGTGGCAGAGGGGGAATGGGAGGAAGTGTCCAGCCAGACCCTTACTGCTGACAGCACAAAACTGCAGCTGTGGGTCCTATTCCTATCATCCTGTCCCTGCTTTACAACTTTTTTCCACCAGTTGGCTCATTTGTGAATGAACAAACATATAAAATCCATTGGGTTCTTCCTGGTGCTTGCTTACATTTCTTCAGTATTTCTTTTGGTGCTGTGGCTCTCCTGTTAACCTTTCCGTTTGGATTTGCAGCTTACATTCTGGGGTTTTAGATACTCTGAAAATGTTAGCAAATACGGCTGTGCTTATTCAAGGAAGTTGGGGAAGAAGCATATTGTTGCCTTTATGAAGGAAGTCTTGCTTTAAACAACTTATTTGGTAGAATTGCTTTTGACACATTCTCACTACAGAATTTTAGCACCTAGGAGCAGTACAGCAAATTCTACCTCTGATAGATTTACTCTTTGATTCTTCCTGCTCTCGTGCAAGTTAAAATTAGCTGGTTTAGGGATATTAAATGCTGCTTGTGGCTTCCCTTTGGTTTTGGTAACAGAGTTGATATTATATGGTTGGAGACAAAGTCCTTTAAACGCATATTCAGTCTGGCAGGGATTTAACGTAACAGGGTAGGTGTTATGATTTTCTCTGTTTGCGTGAGACCTCTATTCCTTTAAATACACTTATTTTTCTGTAGGCATAAATGAACAGAAGGCAGGGGGTGGTGGTGCTTGAGAGTTTAGGTTTTGTAGTAATGAATGCTTTAATTGGGTCTCTGACAACCTAGCTCTATCTCTGCTCTGAATTTCAGGATGGAGGAAACACTTTTGGTGTTGTAGTTCATTCTCCTTTGTCTGTTGTCTTTTCTACTTGGAGCTGGTGTACCACATGTCCATTTTTTCCTAAGCTGTATTTGAACTCTTTTTTCTTTCAGATGCTTTGTAACCTAACTACCCTCAAATGAAGCAGTTCACTTATTCCATGGGCAGTCCAGGCACAAGTGTGAAATCCCTTCAAACACTATGGCTTTAACTTTTGTTATAGGGGACATTCCATTTGGAGGAATAAGTTGCATTTACCTTCTGCATCTGAGTCTTATGAATTATATAAAAATGCTATTTACTGTTAAAACGGTGCATGGTTTTTCTGTAGTGTCTGTGTTTTATTAGAGTAATTTAAAAAGAAAACCACTAAAACGATGTTACTACTGGGTGTCTGATTGCCAAGTTAATCTCTTATCACAAGTCCCATTGATCTTCTGTTTGAGCAGCTGAGAGTCTATTTTATGTATAGCGATCTTTCATAAAGTTTATTCCTGGTAATAAAGCTAACTGGGGTGAGTGCCAAGCTATTCTCAGAGGCAGTGTGCTATCAACAAGAGAAGTATTTTATTTTGTTAGATGGGGTTATTGTTTGGGTATGTACTTGTGGCAGAACTAGTGAAATTGCTAGCGAGCAAGTCAAACTAGGTTCAGAGGTGTACTCTTACTGGTATAAAGTTAATGGCTTTACTGCGCAATAGACATTCAGATCTGACTTTTAATACGATGCCCAGAATCACGTGCATTTTCTACTTATTACTGTTTGGTATTATTAAATTGGATTGTTAATCTCTTCTTTGGCATGGAAAAAACCTTAAAAAAAAAAAAAAAGACAAACCACCACATGACAAAACAAAGCAAAAGAACCCTTGACCCTACAACTTTGCATGTATTAAGTGCATTTGATTTTTATTATGTGTAGGAGGAAGTAGTTTTGTTTCACCAAGCACAACTGTATTGGTTTATATGAAATTATGTTGTTTTTAAGATTTTTGAAATCTTTCTTCTAATAGCCTGTATTTCTGTTGAGGGTACTTAAAGTGTCTTCATACCAAGCATACATGTAAACTAATTAAAAATCTAAATAAATTTATTTCAAAATATTAGTAGTTAACCTTCAGTAGAGTTACTTTGCATAAAGTAAAATTTTACTTTTAGTAAAGCTTGCTTAAGCTTTATTCCGGCGTTTCTGAAATATTACTGTGTATTCAGAAGAGTCTGATAGAGGGCAGGGCACACGTTCTGTTGTGTTAATTAGTTTGTTAATACTCATATGAAAATAGCAATTCTACTGCTATGCACAACAATCTTATGTAAATTCCTATAGTTTTGGGAAGCAGTGGTGGTTTTGTGTGCAGCTCTATGCAAATGCTTGAGGTTGCCAGGACAGGTGACAGGTCTTGATCTGTTGCTCTGCTCTTGTCCGTAAGCCAGACTCCTGGGGGTTGGCACCTACCTTCTAGGAAACCAATCTCCTATCAGCCTGTTGCTGCCAAGAACTTTAAACTAGTGGCCGATATCTTACCTTTGGTTTTCTCCTGCTCTGGTAACCTGGATACACGGCAGTACTTACAGTTCCTCATGGATGCAAGGGGTAAGTGCAGGTGCACATAGTGACAGGAGGGCATGGATGTGCCTGTAGTGCATGCAACGTCCTTGGGATGGTGAGGGAATGGGGCAGGATTTGCACCCCAGGTATTGAAATACCAAGGTGAAGGAGTTGGTGGGATGCTGGGAATTCAGTGGGAGGGAGGAGAGTGAGGGAATGCAGTGTGCCCTGTGAAGGAAGACACCTTTGAAGAGATTTCTTTACCATTTATTTACCACAAAATTGAACCTTCCTTTTAAATTCCTCCTTGAAATCAGGAGAAAAGCACACATTAAAAAAAAAAAAATCTGTAACACACTTTTCTTATGCAATAGCACATTACCAGCCAAACAAGGGATAAGTTATATAACCATATAGACAAACCGGAGAAAATGGAAGGCGAAAATGTCTATTATTTCAGTTAATATTATCTACTTGTAATCATGGTGGGTACAAACATTTTTTTTTTTTCCTATTGCTCCTTAGCTGTCATTTGAACTTACTGATTTACTTTCCAGTAACTGGCAACCACCTGCAAATGATGGGCAGTCTGCATCACTGCTCTGCTTGTCCTGTGGTGGTCCGGATGGTGGCTTGGTGTGAAGCTCTTTGCATTGTAAAGCAGAAGCTGCTTAACTTTAGCCAGGCTGTTGTATTATGGTAATCATTAATACCACACAGTAATTATGGCATGTTACAGAGCAGCAAACTGTACAGATTTGTAATTGCAACTAATGATGTCCTTACATCATGGCTTCTGCGAGCTGAAAAATACCAGTGTGTCAGTAACTCAAGCATAAAATAAAAGCCTGCATTTTTAAGTATTTAGAGAGCCTTGTAAGACTTCTGCATGTCCTGGCACATAATGAAATTGGGCAGTATTCTCTGGCAACTTTGATTATTCCGTTAAAAATATGTATTCTTATCTGAAGCATTGTTCTAGAGCCAGACTTTGGCTTTGGTTTGGTGTTGTGTGGTTTTGGTTTTTTTTTTAGTTTAAAGGTTGGGGTTTTTTCCCCCGGATTAATTCTTTTCATATGGAACTTTTAATGTTGGATTTGAAACTCAGTGTTAGCCTACACTAATCTTTTTTAAATTTTTTAAATTGGATCAAATCTGGATTTCTTCTAAAAAAAAAAAAATTTATTGTGTAAATAGCTTACACAAATTTGGAAATACTGAAATGTTTGAGTTAATTACGAATGTTTCTAAATCTAGTATAGAATTAGCAAAATAGCACTTTTGCTGGAGTAAAGTGTGATGTTGTTTTTGAATGGCTAGACGCACATTTTATCATATGTGACATGCAACATTGACTGTAGATAAGAAATAGTCCACTTGAAATAAATCTAATCTTCACCGTTTTTAAGAAATTACTCTAGCAACTGATCAGCAATATGCTGGTCCGCTGTACAGCTTTATTATACAGTAGAAGAGAAAACCCATATATTGTCACAAAGCCACTACGTTTGATCCGCCTGGAACTTATTTAGCAAGTAAGAATGTTAATTTAGTGTATACTGGGTAAGATAACTAGTTCTCTGGGGGGTCAAGGTACTGACTTCAGAGGCATTTCTGAACAAAGATGTTGCAGTTGGTGGGTGGATGGCACTGGTCTCAGCTGTTGTATGAGCTTGCATAAATAGTATCATCTCCACTTTAATCTTTCGGGTGTTCAGAGGTAGTGTGCATATTTCTGTTTAACCCCTGGACACTTGCTGGCATGCGTGACCCTTTAACAATTCCTATCCCTCTGTCCATCCCTGGCACCTTGGCTCCAAACAGTCTGAGAGGATAGCCAGTAATTTTGAAGTTTTTTTGTTAAGAACGTCTCTTTAACAAAAAGTGTTTTCATTTCATCGGTGTACAGTTTCTATTGTGCTTGTTACAGTAGTGTATGGCAGACTTCCAAAGTACTTCTTGCATCTCCTCTGGATAATATTTCCTCCCCTTGGTACATAGCGATCAGTTTAAAAAAATACTAAAACTGGTGATGATGGTTACTGGACTTTGGCATCAGGAAAAAAGCTCTTTTTATTTCAAAAAAACAGCAACAAAGGCTGGAGCAGTGTGTTTCATAAAGGAAAGATGGCTTTTAAGTTGTGTTTTAGGATAAGCATTTGATTTACAGTACCATAAATTTTGAGAATGAAAAAGATACTTAAATGTTCAGTCTTCATGGATCTGTGTCTCCAAAGTTAATGTGCCTTTTTCTCACCAGTTTTTATATTGCTTCAAAGATATTGTTCTAATAGAGTAGTTTTAAAGGTTCTTTCTGACGCCTGTGGATGTTGTGTTTTGGAGGGTTTGGAGGGAATTATCCATAAGCTTTCAAGTCACAGGGCTTTCTGCATATTTCTCTTTTTTTTTTTGTGGGGGAGAGGGAAAAGATATAGCAGGTGGTGTTTTTTACTAGCTTTTTATCACTTTTGGTGGTATAAATTTAATTGTGATCAAATACCAACACGGTAAGTGTAGCAAATGCAAAGGAGGGCCAAAACAAACTTCAGAGTGACCTGAACCATTAGATCAGCAGAAATAAGTGGCAACTGAATCTTCTCTGAAACTAATACCTGTAAAGCCCTGTTCACAGGAAGAGAAAGTAAACAGCAAGGCTTGGAAATGGATTGCAATAAGTTTGTTTCTGGTTTGTAGTGATGATCATACAGGTACTAGCTTTTTGTATTGCTCAAACACCTGAATTTCTTTTGTAAAGATGGAGCCTGGATGATTCCAGAGATGGTTTACCTAAGGATTTATACTCCTGAAAGTTTGAGTTGTTCTAGTTTGCGTTAGAAGAAACTGAAGTAATAGTTGTAGAAAAATGCTAATAAAATAACTTAAGAACAATGTAGGTGGTATTACATTATTGGACATCTTTTAGTTATATTATTCCCCCTTATTTTTTTTATAGCAAACTTTGGCCTGTTCCATTTTAACGGCGTTGTTGAGCGAGTTCTCAAGTTCAAGTAAAACCAGCAACATTGGACTAAGCATGGAGTTCCATGGTAACTGTAAACGTGTATTTCAGGTAAACTAGTTCTGTATCAATATATGCTGTGTTTTTTCTAAAATTTAAACATTGAGAAGCAGAAGTACTTTCTTGTGCCAAGTGCATTCAGTTACAGTGTGTGCCTAACAGCATTTGATAGGACAAATATTATATTATAGATGCAGCTATGGGCTACTTCAGGAAAGTTGATAATGTGTTTTTAAAAAACTTGTGTCAAAAAGGTGCAATCCCTTTTTGCCCATGAATGTAGAGCTACAGATCTTTATGCGGTTGGACTCTTTTAATTCCTTGGCTACCAATTGCAAACAAAACGAATACTCTGTGGAACAATGATAGTCTTAAATATAGCTTTGGTTTAAAGCCAAGGAGAGCTATGTATTTAAAAATATTATTGCAGATGGTGTAGTCTGGTTGTCTCAGATGTATTGTTTGGCCAGGCAGAAATGTTTTTGTGAAAGCATTGCTTTAAACTGACTGTTGTGGAACAACTTACCAACTTTTTTTCATGCCAAAGACCAATCCTCTCCTCCACCAGTTGTTAAAAACATATTGTTAAGCTTTTTTTTTTTAATGGCCAGCATTTACAAGATTTTTTTCTTATTATTTACAAACACAATCTATTAATTTTGGCAAAAGAGGGGTTTTGGACTAAGAACTTCAGAATATTTTCTGTATTTTAATGAAAAATAGGGTGGAAAGAAAAAAATTCTTTTCTCTTTAGAAAACTATTCCTTTTTAATCAATGTTTTAATTAATGACTGAGAGACTCTATTAATATATCGTATTCGTCCTGACTGTAGGAGGACGATCTGCGGCAGATCTTCATGCTCACAGTAGAGGTACTTCAGGAATTCAGCAGACGTGAAAACCTCAATGCTCAGATGTCTTCAGTGTTTCAGCGTTATCTTGCACTAGCCAATCAGGTCTTAAGCTGGAACTTCCTTCCTCCAAATTATATCCTTTTAATGTCAAGCCCTTTCTT
This sequence comes from Chionis minor, assembly GCA_013398295.1. NCBI lineage: Eukaryota > Metazoa > Chordata > Aves > Charadriiformes > Chionidae > Chionis > Chionis minor. The sequence goes on along the minus strand of VZSF01005367.1, from coordinate 1,290 downwards.
TCAGCTGACTTGGGTCACTCTACCAGGTGATAAGTAAGGTCTTTGTGAGGAGAGAAAAACATAGAACTTTTTAGTCCTTGATTTTGGTTTACTTCCATTAGCACTCTTGGTCACTCCCATGCTTGCTAATGTTTGCTTACGTACAGAAGCTGCTGTTGCTCTTCATTAAAGTTTTAAAGCATTTTATACAAAAGGTAAAACCAGTTCAGCAGAGCCCCCAGTTACGGGCTGATTGTTTATCTGGTTGGTGCAGGGGAAAGAAGTGTAGTATGCTGCTTTAGTGCAGAATGAAGTGGTGAAGAGGTCCAAGCTCTGTTGAATTTTCACGTGGCGGTGATCTGATCTGCCCTACTCTTCTCCCTCAGAGAAGAGGAGGGGGCAGATAAATGCCCCATCATCTAGGAATGTGCCTGCTCAACCCACTCCCCATAAAAGAGCATGGTCATGTGCTAGGTAATAGGTTCTCTTTGGTCTGTGCAAAGAGTATTTGCTAGCTGAGAGGAGAAATGGCATCTCCTGTTTTTGGCACTATACAAGTGCCATTGCTTCCATTTTGACATCTTTGTGATGTGTGCTAATTATGGAAGTCCAGAGAAAGGTGAGAAGAAAGTAGAGGAGGAAATGGGAATCGCAAAGAGAGAGTCTTAGTGAGGGAGAGAAGAACAAAAACACGAAAATGCTCATCTCAAAACTGGGCTGGAAAAATATTGTAGAAGTAATGACATTCTCTATTTAATAGAGGGTTGACAGCACTTGCAGTAAAACATTACAGTGCCTCCTTTAATAGCTAAACTGCCTTTAAGATGCTCAGCAAGCTTTCCAAGAGCCAATTTTTTAAGCTGGTTTTTAAATTTTTTTTTCTTAAAACCTTTTGAAACTGCTGTTAAGTTATACATACTGCAGTAATCTGGATGTTGCTTTCAAATCCACTGTAAAGGATTTTATTTGCTTTCCTGGTTTGGTGGTCAGAAGGTGGTATCTTTGTGTTTCTGTTGTCTTTGATTCTGTTCGTTATGCAGTGGACAGCAAAAACAAAATTTATTTGAAAGTGGATATTTTTTGGTTCACATCTGTAAAGCAGAATACCAGTTATATTGTCTTTATGGAAGATGCTACAGATTAGAAATAAATATCCCACTCCTATTATCACTGAAGTGACTTGGTAACGGTCTAGAGAGGAATTTAGTCCATGTGCCTTCAAGACTGAGGCTGGAGTTAAATTATTACGTATTCTAAAAGTTTTTTGGAAGGGGATTTGAGATTTGTAAGAATTCAAATACTGTGTGAATG
>VZSF01005366.1:50595-93839 GCA_013398295.1 Chionis minor | reverse complement strand
AAGGGGGGGGAAAAAAGCAAAGGGGGGGGAAAAAAGCAAAGGGGGGGGGGAAAAAGCAAGTGCCAATTTCATAGACTTCTAGAACGGTCTGGGTTGGAAGGGACCCTCAAGAGTACTGGAGGTCACAGGGACAAAAAGCCACTGCTGATAAAAAGCCGGGAGAAAGAGGGCCATCAGGGCAGGAGACACCCAGACCTTGTGACACTAAGCGGCACGTGCTGCCATCATTACTGGCATTATTATTCTGCCAGCACCAGAAACCTTGCTGTAAGAATCACAAACTTATCCCCTATTCATTTAGGAATTAGATTTTGATACAAATATTAGAGAATACTCTACCTTCCTGATAAATTAAAAAACAATTAAATCTTCCTTTTCAGATCAATGAATTATGCTCACTTCTGTTTTTCAGCAGCACAGTGAAAACAAGGAAGGGGCCAGAGGCAGGAGCAGGAGCCCTGCACCCGGAGGCAGGAGAGCCACCCTTACCTGTCCTCCTTTATCCTGGCCAGCAGCGGCTCCAGCCAGCCCAGGGTGCACTCGCAGTGCGCGTCCAGGAACGTTATCACCTGCCCTTTGGAAGCTGCTGCCCCTCGGAGTCGCGCGCGGATCAGTCCTGACCTCTGCTCCATCCGAATGATCTTTATGGAGACTTCCAGATTTTTCACATAATTCTCTAACGAGGCCTTCAAAAACTCTGCCGAAGATAATTGGAAAAAAACCAAAAAAACCAAAAAAACCCAAAACCCCACAACAGAAAAAAACTCCAAACCCCAAGAAGAAACGCATTATTTTTAGGCAGGTTCAGCAACCACCCAGGACTCTGAATATAACGGCAGAGTTTATGCATCACGCTTGTCCCTCCAAGGTCTGCCACGCAGGAGCACTGCCGTGACACGGGAAAGGCACTGTGACATATCTGGAGTTTTTCTGCAGTGGGAGCTGAGCTGTGGCAGCCACACGGAAACCAGCCCGTACAGACACACGCAGCTGCCAGCCCATCTCATGGAAATACCACAGAAATTCCCAATCAGTCATGATCAGTTCCCTTGAAACAAAGCAGCAATCAGCAGCGAGTGCAAAATGAGTACACTTGTGCGAATTTGTCTGCGGTTAAATACAAATATGGCTATTTTTCCTGAATTTCATCATTTGAGCCCTTCAGGAATCCCAAACTTTGCTTTCAAAAAAAATTGTTGTTACTCGGGCTAAAGTCTTCCTCCACCTTCTGGCACAGAGAATCATTAAGCCTACTTGTTTTCTGAAGCAGGGAAATCCAGGAGAGTAATTAGAGTGAAGTTAATGCCAGATGGGGCAGAGATAAAGGACGGCTCAGCTTGCACCCTCTGTCCCTTGAAGGACTGCAACTATATGTTCTATTTGCCATTATATACATTTGGCTACTCCAGGAAAATCTGGCATTCCTTTGATTCCATTTATAGAATGTAATGTGACTTCTTCTCCAGGTAATATCAGTTTCACATGCAGACGGCTTTTTTTCTAAACCATAGATTTAAAAAAAAAAAAAGCGAAGACGAAAAGAAATAAAAGAACTGAACCACAAATATGGAAAATACAAGCAATTGGCTCAGTCTGGACATTCAGGAAGATGTGAAGCACAGAATGGAGGGGTTTGGAGGGACAGCGAGACAAAGATGTGACAAGGGACTGGCTTTTACTGAAATAAGAAATGATAAACCACCGTGATTCTGGAGAGGAGCACCCTACACTCCACCGACAACCCCCATGGCCACCGCTGGCTCCACGAGCGCGCGTCGCCTCTGCCCATCCCTCCTCCAGCCCTTGGGATGGCGGGGCCGGAGGCACAGATCCGGCTCGGCGCTGGAAACCGCCCCGCGGAAGGGGGCTGCTCCCACACCTACCCCTCTCGCTGGCGTCGTCCACCAGGATGATTTCGGCAAGCAGGCGGTGCGGCGAGCGGTTTATCACGCTGTAGACAGTGCGAAGCAGAGTGCTCCAGGCTTCGTTGTGAAACACGATAACGACACTTGTGTTGGGCAGCTCGTCGGGGTAGACCTTTGTCTTGCACCTGCCAAAAAATACAGAAAAACCAGGGGGGTTAATCCATAAGAAAATCTTAAAGAGCTCTACCAACAGGACCACCTGGAAAAGGGGCTTCAAGCCTGTCGAGCAGGACACGTTTCAAACTGGTTATGAATCTCTTCAAGCTCCCAAGGCAAAGCCCAAAGGCAGATGGAATTTCAAATTCTGCTTTCTTGCTAAGAAAACACGGCAGAGCATCCAGAGGAACGCGCAGCGCTGTGCTCACAGCTCCCTCCCACTTGGTGCATCAAGAAATCGGCAGCCTCAACACGTCCCAACACCGCAAACTGAAATCTCCATTCATATAAAGTGTATCAAACAGGTATAGTTAGGTAAAATAAGTCTTTTATTCTGACAAGTCCCAAATTCTACAGTTTAAAGTACACAGGCCTCCGAGACCTTCCCACGCTTGGTGGTTTCTCAAAAAGAAGAAAAAAATTGCTATTTTCTAGAACCCTCTACATGCCCATTCAATGGAAGAACAAGTGGTCAATAAGTTCACTTATTTTTGGAAAAACGTAGAAATTAAGGCAAAGTGAGCGACAGATAGCAAACACTGCTGATTTTGTGGAAGCCAATTAAAGCTATTTGCTCATTACAAAAGGCAACCCAAAAATTCTGCGTATTTGTTCCAGATCTTGAACACACTTCAAAAATACAAGCATGCCTACATCAACCTGCCACCACACAGGTCAACTCACAGCACTTAAACACACCTAACATGGATTCTTAACCACTGTGAGTTAAAATAATTTGCCTTTTTTTAATATATATTTTTTGCTATTGTATGATTTTCTGGCTCGGCTGTTCCCTGCATGATCCCTGCCCAGGAAAGGTGACCATGGAGTTACTTTCCTCAGCAACACACACCCCCCCCCCAGTGAATTAAACTGCAGGTAAAGCAAGAAGAAATTCTGTATAGCTTTTTAGCGCATCTTCTTTGTAACACCCTAAATCACAGAATCACAGAATCACTTGGGTTGGAAGAGACCTTCAAGATCATCGAGTCCAACCATAAACCCATGCCAAAACCACCCCTAACCCATGTCCCTCAGCACCACGTCTGCCCGGCTTTGAAATACCTCCAGGGACGGCGATTCCACCACCTCCCTGGGCAGCCCCTTCCAATGCTTGCGAACCCTTTCCGTAAAGAAGTTTTTCCTAATCTCCAACCTAAACCTCCCCTGGCACAACTTGAGGCCATTTCCTCTTGTCCTGTCGCTGGTTCCTTGGAAGAAGAGATTGAGATTGATTCGAAGCTTCACTAAAAAAATCTTAAATTAGTGAGTTATTCACTAGCATTTACAGCCCCTGTATTCCCCACCTGGGACACGGGCTCGGCGTATCGCTTTCGGCTGCGTTAGCTGGAGAATCCAGTCCCGATGCAGCGCTTGTTCGGGAGCAGCCGCTTCCTTATGGAAAACTTCTCTCGCAAGGGCCAAGAGAACGAGCCAATAAGGTCCCCGAGGAAAAGTCAGCTTGTCCGTACAGTTTCTTTCTCAAACATCATCCCCCATAACAAAACTCTCTTCAACCTTTTCTTCCGCTTCACTGACATTTAAAGAAAAACAGATAAAACAACATCGTGACCACAGCTTTCAAAGTACGAGGGGAGGAGAGAATACAGAATATCACCCACTTCTATGGCACAGGTAAAAGGTTCACGGTGTACATATATATATACACAATGACCAAAATACACAAGTCTACACACATCTATATGTGTGTGTGTATATATATACACACACATATATATGTCACTGATAACTAGACCTGACAGCAGAAAGCCTGATGCTAACAGTGACTATATAGATATACAGATATATAGATATATAGATATATAGATAGATATATATACACACACCTCCTCCAGTCTTGACATCAATTTGACGAGGACCGCTGAAGTTTGCTGGTAGCCACCCCAACTTCACAACTTCTCTAATTAATGCTACAACTACCCACCAATTATGATTTAGATTCAGAGTTCAGGCAAACAAATAAAAAGTCCTTTACTAACCCCCCATCCCCGACGACACCCTCTGCTTACCCAGAGGTGTCCCAAGGAGGCTGGTCCCAGCAGGACAATATGTCCAAGAAAGGACATTTTGAATTTATTTATTTCCAAGGCACAGTAGAATTTCCCCCCCCCACCTCCACGCTCATCACCCTTGGAAGGTGCCTCGTGTCGACATCAAAGGCTGCAAAAGCAGAGAGGTTGTAGTGCAAAGCTCAGCGCTGTTTACATCCAGAGTTGTCTTCCAGAGCTTAACATCATACTTCAAAGACTACACAAAACTAGAATAAATTCTGCTTGCCCCATATTTCACAACAGTCATTTTAATTACATTTAAAGCAGGTAAAATTTTGGAAGTTGGAAAAGAAGTACTACACAAGACTCTGCTTTAAAATATTCAGAAACGCGCGTCAGTAGTGAAATGAGACAAGAAGAAAAGGGTATTTCCTTGTTTGCGGTTTAACACTAATTTTGTAGTGCAAATGGAATGGTAAGGAACAGAATGTTTAACATCAGGTAGTATTCGCCAGGATCTTCAGCGTTTTATCGTTCTCACTGTTCTCCAAGGTGTCTTAAGGTAGGCAGAGACACTAAGGGCTAGGTCAGCTGAGGACACCCGTGACAGTGCCGCGTGCCCGCTGCATTGCAGCAGGTCAATCTAAACCACCAGACAGCTCATCAGAAAAAAAAAATTAAAAAAAAAAGTCTACTAACAGTATCCCAACCAGATGTCCTTCTTCAAAATGTTCCCAATGCCCCTACATGAGATACCGTAGCATCAAGTGAGGAATCCTCCTCTTTCTACTACCTTTGCCTCTCTCCACACCAGAAGGCTGCACTGCACATCCCTGCACAGATTCCCAGAGAGCGACGCGGTGGGATTGCCCTCTGGGCAGGAGGATTATTCACTTTACAAACAGGTTCATTCCATAGGTCTGCTACGTGGAGCTCCCCAGGTACCCCAAGTGATGTACAGGGCTGTGTTGGTATCGCCTCTGCTCATCAGAGACTGCATTAAGTCTATTTGCTTTTTTTCATTTGGGTCACCTGATTTCAGCAGATCATGTAAATGCTGGTCATTCATCTGTATTCCAGCATTAAATTATTGCATACCTGTATTTTATTAGACGTTACTGCACACGGGAATGTTTAGCCCAGCCTGGACGGCAGACTGTGCCCGGTGCTGACCTCCACCACGCGCAGAAAACCAGAGAGGCACTCCCAAGAGGAGCAGCTCCATGACAAATTTAACTTTTTTCTGCTCTCTGGGAGTTTTGGGAAACCCACCTGCACCACCCCAGTGGAGAGCTGGCTTTGCAAAGCAGAGGCCAAGGGCAGGACATTAACTGGGCACCAGCATTGCGAACAACAGGCGCTCGCAATCCCAGCTCTGACACCAGGAATGAGATCTGCTGAGATTTTTAGATATATTTTTGGGTTGTTTATATTTGTCTGTTAGCTATCATACAGGGACAAGTTTTTGGGTGCCCTCCAAAGCCATGAGCACAACACAGATTATGACAACCTAAGTTATTTGGGCAATATGGGCAATATTTGGGCAATGCTGGCCAAGATTCTCGTTGGCTCTAAGAGAAACTGGAAGCGTGACAGGACAGCAGTACGTTACCTTAAAGACCAGTAACATTTCAGGGCAGAAGCTCAAGGCATATTTCACGTTGCGTTATGTATTATTTCTTACCAAGTATTCCTTTCTCCCTCCCTTGGCAAGTTTTCACCACAGGAAAGCAGTGACTTAAGGATCAAATTTTTAAAAAGCAGCTGCTCTGGAGCTGGCAAATTGCGCACAGGCAAGAAGCCATTAGAGCTCGTTAATTGACGAGTTTGTGTGTGACACAGCTGACTCCTGCCCTGGTCACTGGGATGTCTTGAGCACAGAACCACCACTCTCATGGTGAAAACACTGATTGCTTGATTTAAACCAAAAAAGCCCTCGGCTTGTTGATGTAGAATCACAGAATCCCCTGGGTTGGGAGGGACCTTTAACGTCATCAAGTCCAACCATCAACCCAACGCTGCCCAACCCACCCCGACCCCATGTCCCTCAGCACCGCGTCCGTTACACACCTAACGCCAGAGAACTCTCGCTTTATCTCCCCTCGATGAGGCACAAGGCTCCATCTACACACTTACACCCGCTGTTGTCTGGGTCCTATTTCAGCGTTTCCCAGCAAACCGCAACGGCACCGCTCCACGGGGAACCACGTCCAGCCGGGGGATGAAGATGATGGAGGTGAAGGAAGGAGACAAGCAGGAGATACAGAGAGCGACACACTGACTGGCGCGAGGCTGAGACTGCTCTGGACAGGAAGGTTTTGCTTCTACCCACCTGCCTTTGCTCTCTGGCGGAAGCGAGACATTGATTAGTTTTCACTGAACTCAGTCACAGCAATTTTCATGAGCGTTTGATTCACTTTAAAGAACAACAAAGATCAGTAATAACTCAACCGTTCAGTGGGTGTATGATCACTCTTCTTGCTCTTAAAAGTAATTCCCGTTGCCATTTACAAAGTGTGCAGTGGAAAACAATCACAATCCATCCAAATGTGACTAATTTGTACCCTGTCCCCCCTCCTCACTCCTGGCTCCGAACCTGATGCTCATTACACCTCTTGGCGGGCTGATTCTCCTCACTAAGGTGCCTCCAAGCCCTCCTCGTGCCAGTTTTTCCACATGGTCAGTGAACGAACACAGCGGACAGATGGCCGGGAAGGTCGTAGAGATGGTGCAAGACCAGCAGAAAGGAATGGTCGGGAAAGATCCAGCGTACCAAAACTTCCCCTTCCCAGCCACGGGGAGCTACCATGTGCCAACGGCAGCGAGCTCAACCCTCCTCTGCCTCCCCTCAACAACCGCAGCAACGAACTTACAGCTTTCTGCTGTAGGCCAGCTCTTGCATCCCCTTATGGAATCACAGAATGGTTAGAGTTGGAAAAGACCTCGAAGATCATCTTGTTCCACCTCCCCTGCTCTGGGCAGGGACACCTCCCACCACACCGGGTTGCTCCCAGCCCCGTCCAACCTGGCCTTGAACCTCCAGGGATGGGGCAGCCACAGCTGCTCTGGGCAACCCCAGCCAGGGGTTCCCCACCCGCACAGCCAGGAATTTCTTTTATATCTATTCTAAATCTACCCAGTGCCAGTGTAAAACCATTCCCCCGCATCCATGGCTCCCCTCCCTGAGGAGTCCCTCTCCATCTTTCCTGTACTAGAAAGCTACGTCCAAGGGTACCTACCCAGACACCATCCTCTGGGCTGAGTGTCTTGGTGCAGCCCATCCTGCGAGGGGGGTAACGCCTCGGAGATTTGGGCTCTATAGGTCCCCGTGTCCCTGCCCAGGGAAGGCTCAGTCACCGCCGATTTCCACTTTGCCCTTGCAGAGCACCTACTGGTGTTTGAGCCCCCAAAAAATACCCACCTAAGGCTTCTCGCTTGAAAGGGTTTGTAAGTGCATGAGAGACAAGAACCCTCCATGTCCCTTTACTGAAATGATGACGGTGACTCATCGCTGCATTTTTTCTAATTCAAAAATACCCCACGCGCTGAAGAAGTGATAAATAAGTCATCTGCTACTCACACGCTCTCAAAGACAAGGACTCCCTCTCCGCCACCCCTGCGCTATTTACAATGCATCCTGATTGTTCACCATACACTGACACTGGAAATACTTTCCCAGAAACATTGGTTTTTCTCATGCAGTCATCAGATGTTACTTTATGAATACACATGAAGTAAATACAGCTGTTTAAATGTGAGAAAAACACATTTTCTAAGATCAATAACATGGAAACAGAGTGAGACTCTACCTATTTACCATCCTTCCCATTGGCTGTGCGCAAATAATGCGAGCGTGAAGGGCTGCACTGCAATTTTATCCCTTCCAGAACTGCATGAAGCTCTCAGGGAAGTAACACAAGGCAAAAGATCAGGCATGAAATCAAAGTATTTGCAGAGGGAAAAATGAGACCATAACTATTATATACCATTTATTATGTAGTATTTGTTACCTGGTGCGTTTGGGGACATATAGAACTCTGTTAAATATTTATGGTTTATATGACTTGAGGGATTTTCATGATTATTTAGTCATTACCTTTTACTCCTTTGGTGAAAATACAAAAGACTAACACCCTCAAAAAAAGGCTGGTAACGCACATCACTGGGATGATTCTGCTACTTGACCAGGTTCACCACACACTCCGCTGCCAGCAGGGCACTGGAAACCAGTCTGCGGCAGGACTGGTGGTGCCTGGGCTGTGGAGCAGTCGCTGACGTGCGCTAAAGCAGACGGAGCTGCCTGCGGGTTTCACTCCCACCCACGGCGAGCAAGGCAGGTTCACAGCCACGTTAGGATAAGAGAAACACGGAACAGCCTGGAAATCGAGTGAAATGGAGGAGCTGCTAGTCAGAACACCCTGAGGGGATCCCAAATTCCAGGTGCAGACAGACCGAGCAGGAGTGCGGTAACAGCATATGCTGCAGTCTTCACGGATCGGGGGTGGTGGGGAGAGAAAAGGGGCAAATGCACCATTTCCCAGTGCCATTTAAATTAATAAACTCTTGACTTGCCACACACTGAATCTCTCTCTCTGCTTTTAATTCATATTTAGGTTCTGATTAATATTACATGTACAACAGTGGCAGTATATTTATTCAAGTATCTTACATATGGAGTTTTATATATATTTATATAAGCATGTACGTAGGTAGTTTTATTTACCTATACATACACAAAAACCTACATATATGCACATACAAAACCTTAACTTATCTCTGTGGGACAGGAAGGTCTCTCTCCTCACAGAAAGGTATTTATTATTTATGACAAACAATGTTCTCCAATGGGCTGATGCAAGACTAGATTGCACTGGAATCATCATTTCCAGCATTGCGAAGTATCTATGATTGAGCAAAGCCATTAATAAGTGCGCTAAGTAGACAACATCTGAAAGAGACGTACACAAGCTGCTCACTTCTTTGCCCTAGTTGATGTGTAATCTCTCTTTTTGCACTTGTTTCTGTTTTCACAGAATCACAGAATGTTAAGGGTTGGCAGGGCCCTCTGGAGATCATCTGGTCCAACCCCCTGCCAGAGCAGGGCCACCTACAGCCGGGGGCACAGGATGGCGTCCAGGCGGGTTGGGAATGTCTCCAGACTGGGAGACTCCCCCACCTCTCTGGGCAGCCTGTGCCAGGGCTCTGGCACCCTCCAAGGAAAGAAGTTCCTCCTCGTGTTCAGATGGAACTTCCTATATTGGATTTTATACCCGTTGCCCCTTGTCCTGTCACTGGGCACCACTGACAAAAGCCTGGCCCCCTCCTTTAAGTATTTGTAGACATTGATGAGATCCCCCTCAGCCTGCTCTTCTCCAGACTAAAAAGACCCAAGTCCCTCAGCCTTTCCTCATCACAAAGATGCTCCAGCCCCCTCATCATCTTCATGGCCTTTCGCTGCACCCTCTCCAGCAGTTCCCTGTCCTTCTTAAACTGGGGAGCCCAGTTTTCCTGCTTAATTCTTGTCTCTTTCCCTGTTGACTTCTTGCATTTTAAAATTAGTACAGTATAAAAACCTGCTATGTCATATCACAACCTGCCGCTGTATTTCCATCCAGCTCATACGACCATCTTGACTGTCACCTACTGCCCCATTACATCTCAGCTGGGAGCTGGACGCTACGCCAGGAGGGGATTCGGGAAAGCTGCCAGACACCGCAGAAGTTTTCCAGCGGCCCCAAAGGCAGCACCACTGGGGAACGGCGCACGCGCCCACTTCTATCCACAGCACCAACCTCAGGGCTTCCCGGTTCCTGAGCACCCATGACCAACGTCAACTAACGGGACCACGACCCACCCGCCGGCCCAAGGCAGCCACGGCCCCTCCGATGACCACCCTGCCTCCACCGCTATCGGATCGACACGGTACAAGGTCATAGCACAAAAACCAAAAGCAGCATCACAACAGGAGAAAAACTCACTCCTAATTTCACAGGAATGCACATAAAAACCCATTAGTGGTGTAAGCAAGAGTGAGGAATTTGTCATTATGCAGCAAGGTCCTCTGCAAAGGCGCCTGCTAAAGATGACAACGCTGCAGTTAAGCAAACTGCCAAAACATCAGAAGTTATAAAGCAAATTAAATCAATAAATTCATCCTTTTATAGGTGTGGTTACCTTCCAGTGAACTTTATACCTTGCGGTTGTTTTACTGTCTGAATTTAGCGTCACATTCACACCCATTATTTTTGAAGAATGATACAGAACAATTCCACACAAAATGGAAGAGTTCACCTTTAAACAGCTTATCACACCTACTAAAACAGCTCCATGTACGTAAATATGTTCTTATTTGTTATTAGCTCAGGTGCCAATTCTTAGGAAAACGTTTACCAGTTCTCAAAGGAGTTCAGGGAAACTCAGGTATTTATAGGACAACTTAAAGGCTAATATTTTTACGGCAGGGCTCTGGGCCAGCAGAAGCTGAGGCTGGGGAGGGTGGGAGCCGCGGCACGGCGCTCCCTGTGCCAACAGCAGGAACGACGGCAGCCGCAACTGGAGCGCGGAAGGGGTAGATGTTGGACAACCTTACCTATGCCTGGATGCCTCTGAACTCAGGGATTTCCTTCTCAAAGGTGGTCCCAGGACAAAGCGCTCCAGCTCAGCCATACAATACTGTCAAAAGCCTTCCAAAAGTTCATGAGCATACATTGATTAGTGCCGCAGAAGTCCTCCCTGAGAAGCAGGCGGAGGGATGACCTGCAAGGATTGATGGCTTCAACAGACACAGACCGGAGAACAGCAGACCCTGACACACCACCAGTAATTGCCTGTCACCATCCTTCATCCCTCTCCTCCTCCCAGCACCTTCCCGACAGGAACAGACAGCAAGATACACCCCTGAGAGAGATTACGAAACCGCTTGTCATGACAGACCACTTCTAGGTTACTTTGGTGAGGAAGTCTCGCAGCTGATGGCTGGTGTGGCTTAGCTGCTTTGTAAAGGTGCATTTTCCGTAGCACACTGCTCCCATTGCCATGAGGCATGCAAAAAACTCTGGATTGCCCATTCCAGAGAAGCACCTTTCCCTCTCCGAAGGCTCCGTGGTATCCCACTGCAACACTGGTGTCATTGTCTGAAGAACCATTGCTCAAGGCTGGACAAGAAGCCGTCCCCACGCAGCCACCTGCCTTCCTGCCTCGGGAAGCATTGCCGCAGCAGTCAGCGGTATTTCTTAAGCCGCTGGATGCCCTCAAGAAACAATCAGTAACAGCCCACCACAATCCCATCGGCACCAATCACCACGGCTGGCATCTCGGGCACCTGCCCCTGCGTTCGATTCCAGTGTTCCTCCTGCATCACCCCACAGCTCTGTGGAGCAAGAGCTGAAATTCCGGCATACCTCTTGTCACTAGGAACTGCAGAGAGCCTGAAATCATAGAATCACAGAATCACTTGGGTTGGAAGAGACCTTCAAGATCAGCGAGTCCAACCATAAACCTATGCCAAAACCACCCCTAACCCATGTCCCTCAGCACCACGTCTGCCCGGCTTTGAAATACCTCCAGGGATGGCGATTCCACCACCTCCCTGGGCAGCCTCTTCCAATGCTTGAAGAACCCTTTCCCTAAAGAAGTTTTTCCCAATATCCAAACTAACCCTCCCCTGGCACAACTTGAGGCCATTTCCTCTTGTCCTGTCGCTCGTTCCTTGGGAGAAGAGACTGACCCCACCTGGCTAGAACCTCCTTTCAGGGAGTTGCAGAGAGTGAGAAGGTCTCCCCTCAACCTTCTCTTCTCCAGGCTGAACAAGCCCAACTCCCTCAGCCGCTCCTCAGGAGACTTGTTCTCCAGACCCCTCACCGGCTCCGTTGCCCTTCTCTGGACACGCTCCAGCACCTCAATGTCTCTCCTGTGCTGGGACACCCAAAACTGAACCCAGCACTCGAGCTGCGGCCTCACCAGTGCTGGGTACAGGGGCACCATCACTGCCCTGCTCCCGCTGGCCACGCTAGTCCTGATAAAGGCCAAGATGCCATTGGCCTTCTTGGCCACCTGGGCACACGCTGGCTCGTGTTCAGCCGACTGGCCACCAGGACCCCCAGATCCTTCTCTGCCAGGCAGTTTCCAGCACCGAGAAATCTGCTGCCTCTCATCGTCCTTCCCCGCCAGCGGTGCCCACTGCGAGCCCGGCAGCACACTCCGGCACTGCGCCCGCTGCCGAGGTGAACGCAGCACTGCTTAGCAAAGCTGGCAGCCGGTCATGCTTCTCTAGCTCCCTCCAGACCCAAAAACACGCCATCATCCCGCTGAGATACCTCATGAGATGCCGCATCATACCAGTGCATATTGATTATATGCCAAGGCACATTACGACGCTTTATTCTCCGCTATCGGCACGTAACGAACGCTGGTTGTGCTCTGCCGGGTGCGCTCCAGAGCGCACTCGTATACCGCATTATTCCAGCGGGATAGTGTTGGTATCCACAGAAACACTCAAAGATTTCCATCTGCCTCTAATCTTGAACAGGATTTAAAAACATAAGGAAAGGCACACCTAATTTTAAAAAATATTCCAGCAAAACAACAGCTAATTCACGTTCAGCAGCGACGGAAGCCCGTTCCTGGTGTGCCGCCACAAAGACCAGCGACCAAACTCCCTGGCTCTCTTGGCGTAGGTGGTTTTGAACCCCCTGAGCGCCTCGGGGGAAGCCAAACGCAGCACTGGGGTGACTCCAGCCCGTAGCTACAGCGTCCCACAGACCCCCCCGCAGCTTCCAGGGAAAGCTGCATTTAGAGATGCTTCCACACCGCAAACCTCCCCTGTGAAACTGGTCATGGTGCCACGTGCCCATCGCCACCGTTTTGGGTGTTCGGGTTTGCTTTCTAAAAATCATACGTTGGAGCATAAGTGGAGTATAACTACCCCCAGTAAGCGATCATTTATTCCTAGAGTAAGTGAGAAGCCTCGTGCTACGAGAATCCTACTGCCTACCATAGTCTCCTCCCATCTACTTTAAGTAAAATCTTCCAAGTTACCTGGGGAAATCGGAAGCAGGAAAATGACATATATGGTGCGGTGTTATGGAGAGAAGAAAAGCGTGTCGGAGTGTTGGAATTCCCTGCCCGGGCAGTGTCGATCCAAGCTCGCTGTGCCGCCTTCTCCCCTCTGCCAGAGGCAGCGCTCGGCTCTGCAGCGGCGCAGCAGCCCGTGTCCGGCAGCGCCGCGGAGAACGACCCCTCTCGGCCCAGAGAAACCACCCCCCACCCCACAACGGCTGCCACCGCAGCACTTCAACCTCCTCACCTTGCCTCGCTTCCTATTTTAGGTTGAAATTTGTGCAAATGAAAGGTGAATAGAAAATAACAGACCGGGAATTGATTTCACTTCGAGGAAAGCAGAACTGTGCCAGACCTGCATCTACAGTGTCTCACTGAATTTTACTGCACCAAAGTACCCCAAAGCTACCCAAGTTTTATACCCAGCGGATGATGGATGCGAAAATACCTTATGAAAATTGTTCTTTGGTGTTTCATTACAGAGTATAAATAGGTTTGCAGTTAGGAGGAGGAGGAGGAGGAGGAGCCAAGACCCTTCACTCACTCCTCCACCTGTCCGTGCGCACAAAGCTTTGGGTATAGCCTTGAATATCAACTCTTCCTTGGGGATTTTCAACCCCAAACTCCACTTTAATATTGTAGAAGTTACTTCAGCAGTCTTTTACGGAACACTCAAAGTTCCGTCTATGTTTGATGAAGAACAGACTAATACAGCACCGTATTCCTAAAAGCAAACAACATAGCGTGGCGGGGACTGGTTCTTTTTCAGAGCACTACACTAGAGGCCCCTTTGTACTTTCTCTATGAAAAATCAAAGATCTGTAATGTAAATTACAGATCAGATAAGGCTTTCTCAGATGGTTTTTTCATCATTACTGTTTGCTCCATTTCCAGCGCTGCTTTTTATTGGCTATATATGGCTGAATCTTCCCTAAAATTCGCCAAGATAACCTCAAACTTCCTCTGCTTGGTTTAATCATTAAAGACTCATTTTAGTAAAGAAACTGTGATTCATTTGCTTCTTGCTGCCGAATACCATTTTGCAGGCTCTTCTCACTTCTCAGTTGCGTCGAGAGACCCAATCCCGCGTTTCCCTCCCGGGCACGTATGAAAGCTGCACTTTGTTGCTCTCAACCAGTGGCTGGGCCAAGAGCAGCATTCCCAGTAACCACCCGCTTCCGAGCCTCCGCTCGCCAGGCAAAGGGCACGGCTCTACACCAGGGAAGCAATTTCATGCTTCAACAGCTTCCCACTATTAAATCGGAAAATTGAGTTACAGCCACTTCACGGGGTGGACTCTGCTGCCCGGGAGGGTGAGGATCAGCCTGCGGGTACGCGGGGGAATGTCCTGGGATGAGCTGCCGGAGGAAAAGCGGAGCTGAGCCAAATCGATTTACCTGAATGATGCATCCTTTCTGTTTAAACAGCACATATTTTCTCAAAGCGGATACCACGCGAGGACTAGATAGCCAACAGTTTAACCTATCCTCGTTCCATTATTGAGGGTATTTATGGTTACCCTTGCAATGTGAATAACCTGGACATACTTCAAAAATGTGAACTAGCCATAGATGTTTAAAAGATAAGTAAACCATACAAATCAAAATCTTCAGTTAAGCACCCTCACTATGCGCATTTCCAGAGGTCTGGGAGGAAACCTGCATCCCTGCTGTCCTGCTAACACTCTGGGAGAAGATGGGATGGGAAGGAGGTGAGGTCCCATCAGGGCTGGCTTCCAAGGCAGCCTGAATATTCACTGCTAGGGAAAAACCCAGGCAAACAATACCTGCCAAATTACTCTGAGGTCACCCCTTCTGTCATACCAACTGCTTAAGCATTTACCAGCATTCCAAGTCACTTGAAGACATAAATAAAGGAAATAAAAGTATCTTCTTCAGATCAATTTTTCTATAGATAAAATAATTCTTTACACTTAGTAGAGTGATATTTTGGGGGCCTCTCTAGTAGCGCCAGTATCCCAAGCTGACAGCAGTGCTGCCAGGGAACTGAAACTTATTTTCAACTCTTTTAACACTAAGGAAGGAGCTGACTGCTTCCACTTCGCAATCCCATCTCCTCGTACGAACTGCCCTACTCCAACGCAGACTACAGTCCACATGAAACAGCACGTCAACGAGAAGGAGGTTTATCTTTCCGGAAATCAAACTCTTTGGAAGTTCTCTGAGCAAAGGACATCTTCAAAGATTCATGTGTATCAATGTCTACAAACAAATGCCAGCACTAAGTATAAAGAACTAACTAGGTCAACCGCCAAAACCACTTACACGACCTCCAGCCGCAATCCCTTCTGCCCAGCAGCGTTCCTGCTCCTTCAGTACACCTCCAGATGTCGGGAAGCTTAACCCGCTTTCAGATTAGCAAGAACAAGCCCCTTCCACTTAAATGAGCTGTACAAATACACCTCTACTGAGCGCTCTCTCTTCTCTTCTCTTCCATGGGTGCTCTGCTGATGGAGTTTGAATCCCATATCTTCCCATACAGCAGGCTTCGCTCGGCACGCGCAGACAGAGATACCATTTTTACCTATGCAGTGCTCATTCCTGGTTAAGACCACACATAACTAATTGCCAATCGGACACATTAACTGGAAGAACAGCGTTTTTTGCTGACCAGCACAGTGTGAAGCAAAGCAAACTGCTGGTCTGTCTTGAACGTGGGCTCCTGGGAGCGATCCAACGTCCGCCCGTGGAGACGTGCTCCACCAGCTCTCCAGCGCCAGGCAGAGACCAGAGGTCTCCCTGCATCGATTACCCTCTACCAAAGCTATGACAGCAGTACATTTTTAATTTTCGGAGCAACCCTGTGTGCAAGACTCTCATGGCGGTTGCTATCGCTTTGGCAGCACGGCGAAACTGAGAGGTCAATGATCAGAAAGAAGTTAGTAGGACGGCAAGCTACTCGAGAAAGGGCTATAAAAGCGTGTCTCGAGTTACAGTTGCACCTCATTAGGCTTCCAAAGCCATGGTCACAATGCAAGCAATGAATAAAAAACCTGGTGAGTTATTGTGGTTTATTATAGCTGCCTTTAGCAACACCAGCTACCAAATGGTTAGAAAAGGTATTCTAAATGGAATTCCCCCAAGTCGACCAAGATGGTCCTCAGCGAGGCCACATTCTGCAAATGCCATCTTAACGTTTGTCTGGAAAAGTGACCAAAAAGATCTCCTCTCCTTCCCTGAGCTTGGCCAAGCTCACTGGAACCGCGGCGTGCTCCGGAGACGGGCCCTGCCTCCGCTCAGCTGCCCGCGGGAACCGGCACCGCAGGGTGACAACCGTGCCAAAAGCGAGGACCGAACCGAAGCGCCGCTTTTACGGGAGAAACAACAGCAAAGGGGAAATACCAACAGATTTTAACTGGCCCATTGCATGAAAGTACAGATGAAAGTCTGGCAAAACCGGTTGAGAAGCCACCTGTTGACTCCTGAACGTATTTTTCTCATTGCTGGAGAATCACTTTCCTTTTTTTAATCTTAACAGTCTTTAGCTAATTTATACACTGGGAACTGGCTTTGATCTTACACAGTTTACCTGTATATATTTTCGCTCCCTACTGGCAGTCACCCTGTGTCATTTGTTCCCCAAAACAAGGTGAAATAATTTCTTAACTGTCATTTCAAAGTAACTTCCAGCCAAAACTAATTACTCATGTCTCCCTGAGCTTACCTGTTTCTGGGTGGTTTGTAGACTCTCTCTGTGTAACTGTATATACACAGTAAAATCTTAAAAAATAAATTAGCTTTTAATTATATGAAGCTGTAAGCAAATAAACCTGGCAACAAAGGAATTCTTATGTACTTTATCCACCACGACTTAGAGCTGGAAAAAACCTAATACAACACTTTCTGGTGCAAGACAAATGGATTAGATGTGAACATCACACACTAAAACAATTTACCCTCCCTTATCAGGGCTAAATTGCATGAAGAACAAACAGTGGTCTCGCCAAAAAAATCTAATCAAAGCTTCCTGCCCTGTAACACGGAGTTCGAGGGTTTTCACAGGCGTTTCACAAAGGAAATTTTCACATGCAGCGCGTGCCACTTCTCCACTGCTTCTTGCAGAGCTCCTTCCCCACCCTGGGACCACCTGCCAAGCCTTTTGCTTTGAAGAAGCCAACGCAAAACTACGGCACCAAGTTTAAAACACGATTCCTATTCAGAAAATCATAACGTGAGCTTGTTTCTGATCTGAAATGTATGCTTAAAAGCACAGGCAGACACACACACACACAACACAACAGCTAACTTCAACCTAGATTTCAGTACGAAAATCCAATTACAACGGGTTGGCAATTTGTACAATAGCACTTGCAACCTCAGTCTTCCAGAGAGGATTGAAGATGGATTTCTTCCCTCGCTGGAGAAAATACTTGGAAATAAAATTAAACGTTTCTATGTTGAATTAATTTGGGTTTAAGGTTTAATCAATAGATACTTCAAATTAGACCTGACACTGATTAAAATCTTCAAGTTGGCCATTACCGACAGAACTCAGGCAATCGAGGGACGCTCTCTGGAAGACAACACCAGAGGTAATGGGGAAAGTTCGTTAGTGTGGTGGTGGCATTCATTAGCTGCAATGAGTGTATCACGACAGGAGCAGAGATGGGATGGGGCTCAGCCATCCTCCTTCGTCACAGCACACGGGAGGTGGGTTCTGTGGCCTCCTGAGGAGAGAAGCCATTCCTGCAGAAGCCAGAGCAAACTCCCACTGACCGCGCTGAGGTCCGGACTCCACCACAGGCCTCTTCCCAAACACCCCTCTGTGGGAGGAGGGTGAGGCAAGAGAGATCTCACAAAACTGTAAAGGGAATTTCTCGTGAGCCAGCAGCCAACTCAGCCTTCCCGGTCTTCCTGCAACTCATACAATGAAACTTTTTTTTTTCTCCCCTTAGAAATCTAACATTTCATAGAACCATAGAATCACTTGGGTTGGAAGAGACCTTCAAGATCATCCAGTCCAACCATAAACCCGTGCCAAACCCACCCCTAACCCATGTCCCTCAGCACCACGTCTGCCCGGCTTTGAAATACCTCCAGGGACGGCGATTCCACCACCTCCCTGGGCAGCCTCTTCCAATGCTTGACAACCCTTTCCCTAAAGAAGTTTTTCCTAATCTCCAACCTAAACCTCCCCTGGCACAACTTGAGGCCATTTCAAAGCTGTGGAGGAGAGAAAAAAAGACCAACACGCACCCTTGATCCTCACTCCAAGCCTGAAGGCTGCGGATCCAGCCCAGAAGTGCGCGCAAAGCACTGCGTAGCCAGCAGCAGCCTCGGCAAAGAGGAGAAACCTGGACAGCCACAGCGAGGGGACGGGATGAAATTGCCCACGCGCATAAAGAGCGCAGCGAGGATTGAAGAGGGAAAAGGAACAAGAAAGGCCAGAGCAGGAACAGAATGGGAATGGATTAATTTTACATGTATATAAAATATA
The DNA here is from genome assembly GCA_013398295.1 of Chionis minor. NCBI lineage: Eukaryota > Metazoa > Chordata > Aves > Charadriiformes > Chionidae > Chionis > Chionis minor. The sequence continues at coordinate 75,232 of VZSF01005366.1, read as the reverse complement.
TAGAATATATAAAAAAAATATATATACACCCCACAATACTGAAAAAGCTACAGCAGCAGTGAACTGCTTCCCTTTCGCTGCCCTCTTCCCAATGGCTCTGACAATAACATGCTGTCGCAGAACTGAAGAACGAATTTCTGGAATGAAAAACCTCTTCAAGACTTTACGTTGCCTTGGGCTGTTTGTTCCTCAGAATTCCTACATCTGTTTGTAGCCGTTCATTTGCAACGCGGACATAATATTATAATGCACAAGTCTAAATAATTCTCGTAGGCATAGAAAGGCAGTGGGAGATCTCACCGGGAGACGACACTTTGCCTTTAGGGTTAAACCACAGCTGGAAATCATAAAACCTTCTACATGCAGCACTAACGGCTAATTTGAGGTTTTACTTTCATTGAAGACAGGGTGTGGGAAGTCGGACACTTCATTTGCTGCTTTAAGGCTATACCTGCAGCCAGGGGAGCAGGAAGAGCCCATCGCTGAGAAACAGGCATTCAGCTGCTTTTCCAGCATCTCCAAATCCTACCGGCCCACGACTGGAAGCCGCCGCATCTGTCAGGGACATCCCAGGCAAGGCAGAGAAGAGGAGCCATGCTCAGGACCACCACCACTAGCTGTGAGCCCCCCCCGGTCCCCAGAGAGCCCCATGGCACATCAATCCCTGACGGCTTCTGCAGGCAGCCAGAACGGAGCCCGCGACCTCTCGGCGCGGCACAGGCTCGGGGAGACGCGCGGCGCAACGCTGACATGCGACAGATAGCATGAAAAGGTCGAGTCATGCCAAGAGCTAATTAGCCCGGTGTCAATGCCCGGCATTCCGCTAATCCCCCGGCATCGTTACGGGAATGGGGAGCAGCTCAGCCGATTCCCAGCACACAACCTGCAAAGCCCTCGGCGGCGACGGGAGCTCTGCGGGGCTGACCCCGGACACGGCCTGCCCTCCTCCCGTTCCCTCCAGCTCTTGCCTACCATGAGCCAAGCCCATCCCGACCATCTCCCAGCAAAGTTTCCTCTCTCTGGCCTGGATTTCATACACTTACACCTCGACAACACTCGTCTTCTCATCAGCTCGGGACCAGGCACAACGCAGCACTACCCACAGCTACACCGCTTACCACGAATTCCCCACCGGACAGCATGTCCAGCAACAACGGGGTTTTATTTTCCGCTCTTCTATTCATCTAATTTTGCCACAGAAAACTTCCTGGCTGCTACAAGAAAAGCTTGCACTTATGATGTGAAAGGCAGAGTGAGTTATACACCCAGTGCAAATCGGATGCCTCTGTCCCCCAAGTCAATAAAAATATGTCTTCCCGTCACACGCTAAATATATTAACCATAAAATCATATTCTTCCTTAATAGCAAAGCATTATAAATTGGCTTTCAGAACAATTTGATACTCCCTTAAGAATATGTAAAGAAAGCTTCTGTCCGAAGAGAAAAATGAGAAAATTATTTTTTCCGAAGCGTCCTGGTTTAATAAGGGAGATTTCAGCTACGAGGCAATTCAGTTTGAAAAGCAAAAGCAATGGGAGATGTTAGAAGAGCTGCCCACTTGCATATATTTCTCTCTGCTTGTATTTCTGTAAATTCTTATTTGTTATAAGCTGCAGTACCTATAAATCAGACCATTTATGTAGCTGTCGGAGAACAGGGGAAAAAACTGAACTGGAAAAAGACAAAAGTCAACCAACACTAGGGTTCTATCAAAATTAAGTAGAAAAAAACCCCATCTCATCTCTAAAAATTTACTTCCAAAAGTATGCAAGTCTGGATAGTCCTCCACACCCGCAATTTCAGTTAAAGATTCTTCAGAGAATATCCTTTATACAAGAATTTCAAGTTAAATAAAATGGGCTTGATAGCCTACCCCACCAGCTAGCTTCAGCAGCGCTACTGGGAGACTCTGATGGCTGAAAATATAGACAACAGGCCTAGATTTTTTATTTTTTTTTTTAAGTACCATAAATTGCTACAGGATCTTTAGATAGAAGTCAGGATCCCTATTTAAATGGAGATAAACATGCACATTTGTACTTTCACAACAAATACAAGTGTAAACACAAGCCCACTCTTGTGACTGGAAAAATTAACCTTGAAATTCCATTAGAAATAATTTAATGGACTTCATGAAACACTCCCCTAAGCCCTTCCACAGTCTCAAAGTCACCAGACAGACTTCAGGCTTCACTCAAAATAATGACTATAAGTTAAAAACAAAGCAAAACTCAAAAAAACCCAACCACAAAACTCCCTTCAGTTTTGATAGCGTTACAAAATATTTTGAAAGATGCTCTATAAAAATCTGATTATTCCAGAAACGTCTATGGATAAAACTGAGAGAAAACTACATCCTGTGGGTCGTTTCTGGTATGGATAGCATCTTCTCTTTATCAGCATTAAAATGTCGATTTTAAAATGCTGACAGCGTAATTTATAAAGTTTTACATTGATATTTTTATCCCTTTAAAACCTAAAAAATAAAGTTTTCCCTGAAAAAAAAAAAAATTTAAATCTTGCAGGTGATAGGATAGACCAGAGGGAACTTTATGTTCCGTGCTGCGATGTTGCCCCTGTTCACAAAGTGAATTCCAGAGGATGCCACCACCTGCCACGCAGGAACACTTTTCCTTGGGAAGTTTGCATTAGGAGCCGAATCTAGAACCGATAACCCCTGGTGTTTCCAAGCGGCTTCCTCAGGTGACCACTGCTAATCACTGCCGCTAATTAACCTTGAGAGGACACTGTATCTCACGGCTCGGAGCGGGCAGGAGGCGGGTGCAGCCCGTGCCGCGGCTCTGCATGGCACCAGGACGGCGGGGACTCACCCGTCCAACCTCACGTCGGGCAAACTTCGGTTCAGGGCGATCAAGTCACTGGCCATAAGGTTAAACTGGTTGATTTTGAACAGCTCTTTCATCTTCTCCTGGTCATCCTTAGGAATGAGCACGGCCTTGCCCATCTCTCCGGGTCCTTCTTGGTTTCGAGAAATAACGGCTGGAACACAAAAGAGCAAAAGCCAAACTTTAGCACGTGGGCGGCAGTTTTACTCCTCACCAACAGGGCTCCGCAATTCTTGGCGCTCCACAAGGGATGTTAAAAAAAGTAGTAACGCATCACAATTTTCTCTATGCTCCTCTGCAAGGTTTTATCTCTATCTGGGTCTGAATTTCTATCTAGAGCCTTTCTAAGATGACTGAAAAACCCCAATTTGTTCGCTTGCAGCTTTTGGTTGTAATCGCAATGTCACTAAATGACTGTTCTCAAGGATTTACACCGGGATTACAAAGCACGGCCCCAGATTCTCCGTGAGATTCTGCAAGCAGAAAAGGGTCGGAAAACACTTTCATAACTACTGAAAATATTTGAAGAACTTGTATATTGAACTCATTCTAACCAACTTATTCTATTTTTTTATTTAGTTTTAACTACTAGGTATGTAATGGAATAATCCAATCCCTGTAAATCAATCAATCAATCCATCCTCGGGGACAAAAAAAAAAAAATCCTAAAAAATATAGTATCCCAACCCTGAGAATGTATATTTTACATGCTATTAGAAATTAGTTTTGAGATATATTTGTAGAGTCAATTTTAAATTTTAAGGAAAATCATAGTATCATTTCATACAAGCACACAAAAAACAAGCAAGCTACAGATTGCCCTTTATGGAAACAGTGTACGAAAATAAAAGAAACATCCCATGTATAGAAATAATTCCAGCCATTATTCTAAAGCAAAAGCCCACCAAAAGAGGACAGCAATAACCAGTTTCCTTCGCCAAGCTCAGCTGCGCAGGAGGGGCCAGTTCCCCCCCCCAGCTACTTCTCACTCAGACCTTGTATCACCCAACGGGGCAAGAAACACCTGCATTTTTAGCCGATCCTACACTCTCACTTTAAATCAGCCTCTTGACTGAGGCCAATTAATTATTACTGATTGATTTGTCTTTAGCCGTGCGGGTCTCTTGCTCCTCTGGCGCCGCCGGGCACCTGCCACGCTCCAACACGGATTTTTCAGCGTCATGAAGGTATCCCGGTTTTAATTTTGCTGCCATCGCACTCATTTTTCATCTTCTGCATCAAAATGGCCTTGAAAATGTGATGCTTACTGTCTGGGCAAGGTGGTCACTTAGGAAGGGTTCTCTACTAGCCGAAGAGCAATGGAATCGTTTATTTTTGCAACGAAAAAAATAAAATGCTAGAAGAACAACCCCTTTTTTACAAAACGCACAGGAAGAATAAGTGACTTTTTAAGGAAAAATCTGTGATTTTCCAAGCAAATCAGAGCATCAGGCCGTGCCAGAGCTCCAGCAAGGGTTCTACTTTTTTTTTTTTTTAAAGTTTTTTCCCTACCACAACCTAGCAGAAATTTACATTAAAGGCTTTTAAAAAATAAACATTACAGACTCTGGGCACAGAAATGTTGTTTCTGCAGTTCTAGTTTACGCTCCGGCTGAGTGAAGAACATTTTACAGTGTTATCCGATAGATTTTTCAGTCCTTCCCATTGATCAGAAGCAGCACCTTTCGCTGCTGCAAGAGGAAGAATCAGGAGGTTTCGCTGTGATGGCACGCAAGATTCAATCACTATCAGAGAGATGGTTAAATCTTAGAGGAGGCGACTCCGAAGCCCTCTGCATCCCGCAGGATTCCCTAAGGACAACGGACTCGGTGGCTGGCGTTTGCTGGGGCTGGCAGCATCCTCCCGGGAGCCCAGCCGGCTGCGGCACCGGCGCACGGCTGAGATGCTGGCAGGTACCTTCTCCATGTCCGAGCACCGGTGCCGATTCCTCCCACCCGGCTTTGGGAAGGGAATTCATGACTGTGCTGCTGCACGTGTGCCCTAATAGGCAGAATTTTAACTTCTGCTCCTCTCCAGCTATTCGAGTTGAGAGACAACGGGTATGTTCTCACGCATGGGGAGGATTCCATCCTTGAGTCCACCATGTATGAATCTGAGAAAGAAGAACTCCTCGCATAGTAAAGCAAGGATCGTGATTATTCTCAAAGAGAAACATTCTGGAGCAAGATGGGCATATGGACCTTGAAAACGCTACTAATCTACAGGTTTAGCCAACTTGGCAGAGAAGTGAAAATTCTAAGGGTCCCCACTGAACTACCTTCATTAGAACATTAGAAGTCACACCCATGGGTCAAAGAGACCCGGGCGCAGGTGAAGAGCCTTCCCATGAGCATACGGAGTAGCTATAACTCCATGTGTAATCATATGTAAATTAGTAACCAATCAAATATTGACAAGAGGCACTAACACGATAATATTGTAGTAAAATGTGTATATAAACCCTACGGAAAGTCTTCTTTGGTGGGCTTGACTTGTGGGAAGCCACCGAGCACCCAGCCTTGCGCAGCTGCGAGGGAAATAATCCACGTCTCGTCCTGGCCTGTGGAATTGGCTGTTGCACACCAGGAAACGAATCCGGCATTTCGCACAACACTATAGGCAGAATTTTGACTTCTCCCAGGCAAAGCCCTTTAGAAATACCGCTGGCAAGAAATAAAGCCCGAGGAGGACATCGCCGTGCCGCGCTTGTAGCTGCCTCCGAGCGCAAGGCTGCTCCTCGCCGCAGCTACGCCTCTTCCACAGAATTGCCTGGAACCCCCCACCGCACGCACAGTTACACCTTCCACATGCTATTAAATTCCTCTCGGAACATTTCATAAGGTATATTTATGTAATGCGTAATACGAACATAAAACATTTGGGATTAACGGCTGGTAATTAAACTCTGCTATATCGTCACTTTCTGGAGGAACGCGGAGACGCCTCAGCCTGTCGTTTGAAGAGCCAGTCCCTCAAGCTGCAAATTTTGGTCACGGAAATAAATTCTGCCTCCCTTTTGCTGGAAGAGGCAGAGGGCGTGAATTTATCTAAATAGCAGCAGGGAGCAGGCAAAAAAAGAGTCAGCGTGACTGCAGAAACCACGCAGAACCGGGAAAGCAGCACAGGAGGGAGCTTGGCCAACGTCCTTCTCCCCGAGAAACACAACAGAAATGGAAAGGAAGGAATCCCTCAAAAGAAAGAGTAAGAATGTCTCTGCGGAGGAAAAGGAGCAATGAGGAGGTGAAGGAAGTTTGTCCTTGGGGCATCCTTCAGTCTGATCATCTTTTGGAAGAGGAATTCTTTGGTTTTCTGCCCCCAAAGCTGCCTCCAAGGATCTGTACTAACTCCGAGGACTTTGCAGACCCTGTCCAGGAGAGCAGGACAACCTTTCCGTAATACCCGGCAGGGAGTATCCCGGTTCCCCTTCAGACTGACCCACTCCAGCCCTGGAATGGGCAGGGAGATGGGACGCCGGAGGGGACACCAGGTGTCTCCTGCCATAACGTCCCACGTGGCATGAAAGCCGGAGGAGCACCAAGAGGCAGAGCACAATGTGGCACCAAAACTAAAGGTCTCTGAAGGAGTCAGGCAGCACATTGGAATGGTTTCATCTTCTACCAAAATACTTCGGGATTGGCTAAAAATATCTTAGTGACGATTTTCTCCCGCAGAAACTGGAAACTTCTCATTAAAACAAATTATGTAGGGGGGGAAAAAAAAAATCAAAAATAGTTTAGCGACCCATTATCAGCAGAATCATTATTACAACAGTAAATTTGCTGCCTCTCCTTATTGCAAGCCAAACATCAAAACTGTATCTTCCTAAACCGTGTGGAATACCAACGGTGAAGTCTTTCCTAGTTTAAGCCCAAAGAATAGGAAGGCAGCTGGAGAGGATGTGATGCTCCAGTTTAAATTCACTGTAAATCCCAGCTCTTCTGCAGTGTACCATCACAGGGACCCCGATTAAACTGAAAACTTTTGTTTATTCTGCTTGAAAGCATAAGTTATATATTCCTTCATCTGCAAAACTAATTTTTGTAAACAAGATGCTGTGTTCTTCTGTTGTTTACTAAGGTCCATCAAGACAGAACTTCAGAGAGATTTTCCTGTCCTGAAGTTTATTATAAAACTAATCAGAAATTTCCTAAACAGCCTTTCCAGTCTCGTGGTTTTATTCAAAGCAAAGTATTATCAGATTACATTTCTTTTCACCCATAGCTTACACATATCTGTGTGGGAAAAACACTTAATTCCACTAAGGTTAAAAAACCCCTCAACTTATGAAATCTTTAGAGCAGATGCACGCAGTTTATGTGTTAACAACCACATACACACTGGCATTTTCAGAGCTGTAACTTGAATCCGTACCCAGGACCATCTCTTCTTGAATTTTCTCTCCCGTATTTGAATAAACATGTTTTGTGCCCCTTCTTACTCTGTAAGGAACAGTCCTCAGCCATCTCACACCCAGCAGACACAAAGCACACAACAATCCGATCAGAACCAAGTTAGGAAAAATAACACTTTCCGTATTTTCAAGCAATATGTAAAATATTAAAATAAGAGCCAAGCAAACCTCACAACACACCACAATACCAGAGATGGCCAGAATATTTAGCAAATTAAGGTCTTTTGCAAATACTTGATTTGACCAAATTTTTCATAGTAAATTGAACTTTTGCTATCACTGAGTAGTTTGGAGAATTCAAAGACGGTTTCCAAAGTTTTCTACCACCAGGTATGTCACCAAAGTCGGCTTTCTAAATGCACAAAGCCACCAAGAGTATTTCTACTGAATGCTTTGTTAGTTATCCAAAGCAAACAAAATAATTGCATTGCCTTTCCAAATATTGGTATTGTCATTTCACTCCATTTTTATGCTCTGCTTTACCTTTTTCTAGCAAGTCCAGTACACTTCATTAGTACAGCACACTTCAAGTCAAACTGTTCAGAATATTTTATGAAATATCAAATTTGTATTCAAGTTTCCATACCTAAATCTTTATGTAAAACACACACACTCTCTCTTCAATCAGAGAACATAAACATAAGGCAGAATCCCTTCATCTAGAGGATTAAAAAAAAAAAAAATCTGTTTCTTAAGTATTCAGAATGCATGAATGGTAAAAGGGGCAACAATCAGCGAACGCAGGCTGCTGATTACGAATTACTTCACCCACACCGGTGTTGATAAGCTAAAACGAGCATAGCAAGCCCTTTCCTTACAGAGCACATCTTCCAAAATACCACTCGACATTTACGCCAAACCACCTTTTCTACATTGCTTTTATACGTCTTTCCAATGGTGTTGTGAAGACTCGGTGGTGAGTAACAACTCGAACCCCGTGCAGTGGTGACGGAACGGTGGGTCTTCAGAACTAGGATTGCCCAGATTGTGCAAAAAATCACCCAAATCCTCCAACTAGGTGAAGGCTCAGCTCTTCCAACCCTTGTTACTGCCAGGCTCATACTGTAAATAACTTGCAATCGTAACGGGGACCCGAGGGGGCTCTTGGGGATAGCCACGATCCTTGAAGCCAGCACGGAAGAAGCTGAGAGATGTATTTAATTTTTCTATATAAAAATTACCTGGCTGTCGATTCATAAAGCTTACTGTCTCATCCATAGATACTCATGTCTCATCCATAGATACTTTGGGAGCGCTTCTGCTGCTGGCAAGTCAAAAGTTTTAGTGAAAAACAACCAGCAAACAAAAAACTTCGACCCATCTGTTATATGTTCTTCCCTACTGTCGAAAAACCCTCCCCATTCCTTACCAGGCTTCTCCCTCGTGGGTACCCTTGCACATACTTCAATGTCCTTCATTGGTCCTGCGATCTGGCCTTGCTGATGGGTCTCCATGGGCTTGTGTGGGTCTTCCACACCACTCCTTGGCAATTCCATCGAGTCTTTATTCACTGCACAACACCTTCCCCAGCTTCACGGACACACGTGCTGCCAATTTTGCCTCCTGCTTCATGTTGTTTCTAAGCACCGGGGACAGGCTGCGGTTTTGACCCTACGTACCGCAAAATAAAGCCTGAACTTGACTTGCTTTGCATGAAGTCTTACCCAACAAGCGCTGCTCAAGGCTCTCACCCATCTGCGTTGATGCCATCCCTCCGGACTTGCAAACGGAACGCCCAGTTCTCCTGCTGGCAAAGGGCACCAGGGAACCCCTCCCGCCAGCAAAGCCTGCTGATGTATTTTGGCACTAACAGTCTGTACAACGGAAATACGATTCACTCAAGTTTAGAAACCCGGAAGTCGGGAAATCTGCCTGTTTCCAGAAGGACGAGGGGACGCTCTGTGTGTCGGTGCTGGGGGTTATCACGAGGATGTGGGGAGCTGGGCATCGTCCCCAGCCACACCACGGGCACCTGGAAACAAACCTCCAACCCAAGGAGCAAAACTAGCCCCAGGGAGGGAGTGAGGACACAGGGAAAAGCAACGAGGACTTACAGGCTGAAGTAACTGCACAAATTACTTCTGCATACCAGCTCAATTCCCTTTTATGAGGCCTTAATTAGAATACCACATTTTGAGTGAGTCACATTCAAGATTTCTAACTTACCTTGACCATATCTCCCTTCACAGAGTGAAATGAGTCTCAGGCCATCATTAACAGCTCTTTGCCTGCTCTACAAACACCAATGCTTTGTAACATGTCCCTGATACAGCCCTAAATATATTTTAGGGAATTTACAAATAATGTCTCAATCCTCAGCAACCATCAAAGCTCATTAAGTACCTTTCCTGTGTACTAGTCACATGAGACGATGCTAAGGCAGAACAATTATTTTTTAGGTATCTGAAATACTTAAGGGAATACTCCACTCCCAGGGAAAGCTGAATAAACTGGAATATTTCAAAACTGCAAAGGGGATGTTTTTCAGGGCTCTGTCCTTACCCCGAGAGACCTCAGCTGAGGAGGAATGAGCAGAACCAGTACCTGGAGAAGCCACTGAGATTTGATGTTACCTCCACAGGAACTACTTCAGTGATTTTGTAATTTTTTTAAATAAGGTCCTTATAGCTCAAATAATTTGGGTGCCAACATCAGAAAGCCTTTCTGCTTCCAGTCTGGATGAGTTCTGGGCAACAGGTACTGCAGAGCTGAGGGACCATTGTCCATCCTGACACATGGAGCACAAGCTTGAGATGCACACAACATCCCAGTAAAAAGGCAGGAGAAAAATACTTTCACACCTACATAATTACAGATATACATATACATCTATTTATACACATATATACATATACACGTCTTAAATTATAAACCAAATAAAGAGAAGGATCATTGCATATGGCTGCAGTCGCATTAATCCCATTACTGCTGCCAGGTGCCTATGACAAATACACACCTCAATTCTTTTTTCCACGAAGATTATATTAGTTCAATCCTCTAATATTAAGAATTCACACTGTTAAAAATCTTAAAAAAATAGAGGCCTAGATTCCTCTTCTCCTCTGTAAATCACATTGATTAATGAACTTGAAATTGCAGTCTACTTGTCCCTGTTTAAACGTAAGATGAAAGAACGAAAATGAGAGAAGAACAGGGATGGAAGTGGATCTCAGAAGGTCACCTAAGCTTTCCCCACACCACAGACACAATTAACTGGACTTAAAATACCCACAGCATATGCAGGTTTTTGCTTTGGGGTTGGGTTTTTTTACATATTTGCAGTTTTGAAACCTCTGAAGAGAGAGTTTTTACAGCTTTTCAGGGAAAGCTAGATGAAATCCAAGCAACAAAATAAGTTAGTGAATGATACTTGTACCTTGATACACCTGACAAAATAGAAGCATCTTCATGAGCTAAACAAATAAAAACTGGAGAACTGATGCTTTTTAAGCATATTTAAAGTGCTGAGTGCAGGCAGGCAAAGTTAAAGTTATTTGTGGGGAACGGAGCAAAGAGAAATCTCAGCTAAAGCCAGAGAATAAATGACCCAGAGGAGGTCAGACTTTTGGCCAGAACCCAAAGTCTGCGCTGACGATCCAGCGCATAAATTAAGAAAAACTCGTTTGTAATTTACAACAGAACTACAAAAACCACAGGAATAAAAAATATCAACAGCAGAAGCGATTAGATGAAGCGTCTTCGGGCCTCTTCCACTTTTTAATATTATAATTCAGTAAACCAAAACCCAAAACTTTTCTTCGTTTTGTGCCCATGCGGGAAAGGCTCCCAGTAAACCACCAGGTGACAAATCCTTTCCTAGATGAGGACATGGGTCTGCTTGGCTTAGCACACTGTCTCACAGCAACCTGTAGAACACAGCAGGAAAAAATAAGACACAGGGCTCAATTCTTCCAGAAATCTCCCTGTGCTGAGGCAGGGGCTGTACCCCGATCGTTGTGCGCGCGCCCTTTTCAAATCTATTTATCTTTTTTACAACGAACTGCTTGACTTAACTGAGCACCACTGGCAAGAAAAAAGCATCCCTATTATTTGCTTTGGATTTGCCATCTCACATTTTCATTGGTTTTTACCTGGGGAGACACAGTGAATGCCTAATCGACCTTCTCTGCCTATTTATGTCTTTATAAATCCTCAGTTTATCCTCCTTCGCTTTTCCAAGTGGTAGAATTATTTGAGTCCCTCCCCACAGCGAGGCCAAACAGTACCTGAAATCCTCCTTGCCCGCCTGGTCTGAAACGCTGGTTTCACTCAACGAAATCGAGCTTGCTTTCAATCAAGCACAAAAAAAAAAAAAAATTATGTCCTTCAAGGGCATAAATTCATTATGTTTCTAGCAAAGCAAACGAGGCTGCTTTAATTTGCAGCAGAACTCTTCTTCTGTGATGATCTTTCAAGATCTTGAAGCCAAAGTAATTTGCAATTCTCTGCAGACTTCTGCACCTTGTCACACTCGTGTCATTTCAGAAAGTGCCGTACACACTTAACGCGTTTCAAAGGAGGCATCTCTACGCGCCACACGGGGCTTCCGTTAACTCTATTTAATAGTCGCAACCACGACGGAGCAGTGATTCAGCAGTTTTGCTTGTTAACTTACTGAAGCAGATTTCAAATATTTTTGAAGGTTGTTTTTAAAAAAAAAAAAAAAAAAAAAGTCTATCAAAAATAGCTTTACCTCCAAGCACAAGAATTAACAGCTCATCTCTTCAATGACCATCTTGGTGCACGCCGGGATAATGGAACTGACATGAAGCATGTCCACAAAGAATAAAAATGCTATTTTTTCCAGCATTCTGCCTGCAGACATTTTTCATCATCTGTCAGCAGAGATAGGCCTCCTTTGGAAATGAAAACAACCCCCTCACTAGGGCTTATTAGAAGTGCTGAGGTCTTTGGTGGAGTGGAGAATAGAAAGCACACAATTCAAGATAAAGAAAGGGGGGGGATAAAAAGCAAAGCCCAATAGATTTCAAAGCATTCAATTTACTTAACAGTTTTCTAAAGGCACTGCACAGGGACTGCTGCACAAACAGGCATGGCAACTCTCAGACGGACTCATCACCCATGGTTTGTTTGGGGTTTTTTGGCTGTTTTTTCACCTCGAAAGTTCCTCTTCCCTCCTCATCCTTCGGTTCTGCAGAGGCAAGGACGCTGTTCTGCAGGCGGGGGCGCAGGGAGCCAGGGCTGCTCGTCCCTGGGGGACAGTGGGGTCCTTCCCCCAGAGCTGGGTCACTCCCTGACCCCCCAGTCTGCGTCCCACCTTCCCGGACGGGAATGCCCCAAAACCCTCCTGGCCTCCGCGGTGTCCCCAGCCCTCAGCTCGTGCCACCCCGCCGGGGCAAGGAGAAGGACCGCTGCCTGCCGTGACGTCCCCGCGGTACCTTCCAGCCCCTGGGTGACGCTGAGGAGCGGAAACCACAGCGTTTTGGTGTAACCACCAGGCAACGCTGCAAACACCCTGAGAGGCAGGGGCCAGCCGCGGGCACCGGGCACAAACACGATCAATAGGCACTCCAAAAAATGAGAAATACGGCATCAAAAAGCATTTCCCTGTTTCAGAAACTGTCTAGTCAGTAAGTTAGTCCAATCTTCTTCATACATTATTAATCGGTTAAATTTCTAAAAGACGAAGTTGGAAACACCGCTTTATACTTTTCCACTACAGATAAAAACCTCTTTTCTCCCCCCCACCAACAGCAACGATCAGACTAGAGAGCTTCAAAACTACCAGTTTTCTTCACAGGCCTCTGCAGTCCGAAATCTGCCTCCGCGGGGATGTGTCAGCGCCCCGACCGTGGGGTCACGCGCCGCCGCTGCAGGCAGCAACCGGCCCCAGAAGAGCCGGGTGTCCGTGAAGGCACCTTCTTGAAACAACAGGGCAGAAAACTACTTTTTTAAGGGTCTGACTTCTGCCCCAATTTTGCTCGTTCTGCAGCTGCCAGGATCATAAGCAATTTGAAAGGAAAAATTCCCAGCTTTGTAAGAAACTGAGGAAATATTTACATTATTAATGTACATTATTGGAAAGATAAAGCAACTAGATGAGGATAAAACTGATGTTAGTATAGCGATAGGGCAGGCGGTAGCTGAGGGCTGTAAGCCACGTGCAACTACCAACCACTCGATACACAAAGCCTCCTTGCACAACCCATACACAGAATATATCCAAGATTAAATGCGAATGGCTTCCTAGTAAATATATCTTACCACACCATAATTTGTCTCTACTTATGATGAAAATTTGAAAAATGTATTTCCTAAATGAACTTCTGGTTGGAAGGGGAATATATAACCAGGTAGCGCCACAGCGCCAGCTGTTGCCTCCACCAGTTCAGGCTCCCGGTTCTTCCAGACACGGGCTATGCATTATGCAGTTCCTAATTATCACTGATTTATATTTTACTACAATACTAATTTGAGGCATAAAATCAATCATTCTTGTCTCACACTCAGAGGAATCTTATAAAAACCTGGGCTGGGGCCTCTCTGGTCCAGCACTCTCTCTTTAGCTGGCCAAATCGAGAGCCACGCAGCTCGGAAGATGCTCCCAACTTCAACGTACCCTGAGCTCCGCCGGGAAACCATCAGGGGATGAAACGTGGCTGCAGGCATCTCCTCCTTCCAGCGAGGAGGTGCCGCAGCTGGGTTAACGTGCAGTTTAACACCGTTTTGCAAATTCCAGGAGCTTTCTCCTCCCGCAGCCTGCGCTTCTCGGGCGAAGCCGGAGCCTGGGCGCCCTCAGCTGTGCCGTGGTGTCACCGGGATGGATGGGGGCTGCAGTCCTCACCCGCAGCTCGTTGTCATCCCCGGTCAGGGAGGTGGCTGCCAAGCAGGATGAAATCCACCTGCAGAAGATCCAAGTCCAGCCTGCAGGGACGGCAGGAAGGGGACCCCACGCCACCCCCTGCCTGCAGCTCGCTGGCACTGTCCCGCAGAGCCACCAGCCCCACCGTTTAAAAAAACAGCAGCTGCTCGTGCCTCTCCATCACATCTCTCCAGACACAGTACACAATGTTATTTCCTAAATAACAGTGATTTGGTATTACTAAAAATACCTTTGGCACAGTTTCACACAGGAGAACTGCTGGGTTGCAACTGCTATCAGTACCTTATCATGAATGTGACAGAGCGTTAGTTTGGGGGGTTTTTTTAACAAAAAAAAGTTGCACAGTATTGAATAAGTAATAATAAGTAAGAGTTGGGGTCGTTCAGCCTGCAGAAGAGAAGGCTCTGGGGACACCTTAGAGCCACCTCCAGTCCCTAAAGGGGCTCCAGGAAAGATGGGGAGGGACTTTTTACAAAGGCACGTAGCGACAGGACAAGGGGTAACGGTTTCCAACTGGAAGAGGGGAGATTGAAATGAGATATGGGGAAGAAATTGTTCACCATGAGGGTGGGGAGCCCCTGGCCGGGGTTGCCCACAGCAGCTGTGGCTGCCCGAGCCCTGGAGGTTCAAGGCCAGGTTGGACGGGGCTTGGAGCAGCCTGGTGTGGTGGGAGGTGTCCCTGCCCAGGGCAGGGGGTGGAGCCAGATGAGCTTTAAGTTCCCTTCCAACCCAAACCATTCTGTGATTCTGAATTCCTTGGGTTTTTTTCCTCCTGCTAAACAATATTCAGGGGAAAAAGACAACGCAGGCAATTGCCCTAGGCCATGTAACATCGCTCTTTGGTTATAAAGCAGAGGATGGTGAATTGCTGCCAGCAGGGGCTGCAATAGACAGTCCATGTGGCTGCCATCTCCCATGCGGAAAACCTCCAGTCCCTAGTACAAACCCAGTGCTGGGGTTTCGGTCTAGTTTGTCATTAAATTACCTGTATAGCCTTTCAGTTCAGAGCATTATTTTTATTGCTCATTTTATCTTCTTTCATTTTTCCTTTAAGTAAGGCAGCTGAAGGTAATAACTCCATCTTTCCTAAGGTTTTCCTCCAGCAACCAGTCACCAGCTGTGTCGCCTGACCCACACAGCCCCGTCTCCCGGTGCTGCCCGCAGCGGTGATGCACAGCAGCATCTATCCCGAATTCCGGAAAAGCCATTGAAACCCTCACTCTGGAGAGAGAAAGCAAAGCACACTGAAGCTAAGGAAGACTCCCTGCTCCATCACCCTGTCGTGGGTTTGGGCTGGATTGGCCCGAGCAAGCCGAGCGACAGATGGTCCCTCACTCCTGCCGAGCAGGAGAGAGAGGAGACTAGTTTAGTAAGAACTAAACTACTTGAATGAAATATAAAGAATAACAAAAAGAAAATAATGAAATCTATACAAAACCGTATCAAGCTCCCAGGATGACAGTCACGTCACCAGCAGGCACTGGGGAAGCCCCAGACTGGACTCAGCGACGGAAGGGAACTGGATTCAGGAACACACGGGTCGGGATCAAAGGCAGACGAACCGACGGAGTCCTCCTCGGATGCGGGGCATTGAAGAAGGAAAGCCAGAGCCCCAGCAAGAGCAAAAGGCCGAGCAAGCTGGAGAGGAAGAGCTGCCCCTTTGTTCCCTCAGCTTTTATCCTGAGCACGATGCAGATGGGATGGAACACCCTGTTTGGTCAGCTTTGGGTCCCCTGTCCTGCCCGCTCCTCCCCACAGGTGGGACCCCTCTGCGCTTTTCCGCTTCCCACCCTCCAACGGGGCAAATCCCAAAGCTGGTGCCCTTGGTCGTTACAATGAGGATAACCAGGGCCCCTCTGCACCCCGTGCCTCGGCATCAGCTCTGAACATGGGTCTCATCGCTCTGAGAAAGAGCAGTTTTCTGCACAATCTGCTGCTAATTTCAGCAGTTAGAAGAGGCCTAGTTAGAAAGCAGAGTTACTGAACAAAATTGGTCCTGTTTTACCTCAAACCAGGACACACCCAAAACCCACGTCCAGTTCCACCGTCACTGGGAGCGGTATTCTCACGGTGCCACACACCACAACCTCCTATCCCGTATTTCTGCCTGCATCCCTACCTGGATGGCAGGAACCTCTATGAGCCCGCTGCACAGAACGCGGGGTTTGGGGTTGGGTGGTTTGTTGTGGTTTGTTGTTTTGGTTTTTTTTTAAACCTGAATCCAGAAAAATAATTCTCTCTCAGTTGCCTCTCCACAGAGGATGTAAGAATCTCAGTATAATCCTGGTATTTTACTTTATCCCAAATAATTTGTTGCTGTAAACTCTGTACAGAATCCAATAAACTAAAGGATCAATTCAGTCCTTTGCAATTTACATGATGTATTTCTGCTGCTCAGAACTATACACAGCCTTATCTTAATCCAGAACATAAAGAATTCCAGTTTTAATTATACGGTAGCAATAAATCCTGTAAAGTTGTCATAAACATCATTAAATAGATCATTTACTTCACAGTATTTCTCAATATAAGAGTTCCATGATTCTGAAAAAATGAATGTTGCTTTCCAATACTAAAAGCATCAGAACTCACTGTAACTTCTGCCATAAATATACTTTTTTTTAGCATTTCCGCTACTCATCTTGTACAGAGACACACCAGCCTACGCTGACTCTGCTACCTACAGCCTCAAGGCAGGATGCCTAAAGAGGTACTAGGAGATCTGGAGACAGAGAATAAACTGAACATCAGATTTTTTTAAAAATACCATTTAGGACAGATGTGAAGTCAGCTTTCAGACACCGGCTGCCATTTGTGAGAGAAGATCTGCAAGGAGGCACCTTCTCATCAAAAAACTGCATCAACTCTCATGGACTTTCTTCATAAATTCCTATGAAACCCACACACAGGTGAGCGACGCAATGTAAAGTTAAAAGCTCTCCACAATCACTAACCTTGTTTATGACACTGCAGTAATAGCTCCTGTTAGACTTAGACAAAAATTCAAAGTCTAATTAAATATCATACTAGTCCAATGCAGTTCAGAAGCATAACCGGTCACCACTCCAAATTGGGTCATAAGCAGGGAGGTGCTGAGGATTCCCAAAAGCAGTGTATCCCAGACCTCGGCGGGCTCAGGAAAAGGGAAATAGGCAGGAGAGAATGTGATGCCTGTGGGACAACCCCCAGTGGGCTGAGGGTGGCAGGGCTCCTCCTCAGTGTCCCAAAACGACCCCACGTCCCCAAACGACCCCGCGGCAGAGCCCTACCTGCGCACCCACCCGCAGCCACCCCACGCAGCCTAAGGCACGCTGCTCCGCGCGTACAAGTCCCTTCGGTTCCGAACACCGGGATTCACTCCCTTCAGGACCACCACCGCCTGAATGGACACGCTGTGAGGCCACCGCCGGGGCGCACGCGGAGCATCGTACATTACCCTAATTGGTATTGGAGAGGAGCCTGGATGGGTAATTCTGTCACATCTCAGCAGCAGCCATCGGTCACCTCTGCACAGAGGCGGCGCGCTTTGGTCAAGCCCAGAAAACGTTATTCCAGTCAAAGGAAGGAGCTGCTTTTTGAAGAGCCATTGCCTTGTGAATAAGGCTTAAGTTACTTGGTTAAAAAAAAAAAATCTCTTTTCTCCTTGAGAAATTCATGCTCCTCGCTAGCACGGGGCAAATCCATTTACAGAGGGAAATCATAGAATCATAGAATCACAGAATCACTTGAGTTGGAAGAGACCTTCAAGATCAGCGAGTCCAACCATAAACCTCTGCCAAACCCACCCCTAACCCATGTCCCTCAGCACCACGTCTGCCCGGCTTTGAAATACCTCCAGGGACGGCGATTCCACCACCTCCCTGGGCAGCCTCTTCCAATGCTTGACAACCCTTTCCATAAAGAAGTTTTTCCTCATCTCCAACCTAAACCTCCCCTGGCACAACTTGAGGCCATTTCCTCTTGTCCTGTCGCTTGTTCCTTGGGAGAAGAGACTGACCCCACCTGGCTATAACCTCCTTTCAGGGAGTTGTAGAGAGTGAGAAGGTCTCCCCTCAACCTTCTCTTCTCCAGGCTGAACAAGCCCAACTCCCTCAGCCGCTCCTCAGGAGACTTGTTCTCCAGACCCCTCACCAGGTCCATTGCCCTTCTCTGGACACGCTCCAGCACCTCAATGTCTCTCCTGTGCTGGGACACCCAAAACTGAACGCAGCACTCGAGCTGCGGCCTCACCAGTGCTGGGTACAGGGGCACCATCACTGCCCTGCTCCTGCTGGCCATGCTATTCCTGATACGGGCCAAGGTGCCGTTGGCCTTCTTGGCCACCTGGGCACATGCTGGCTCATGTTCAGCCGACTGGCCACCAGGACCCCCAGATCCTTTTCCACCAGGCAGTTTCCAGCCGCTCCTCCCCAAGCCTGTAGCGCTGCCTGGGGCTGTTGCAACCAAAGTGCAGGACCCGGCACTTGGCCTTGTTGAACCTCATCCCATTGGCCTCAGCCCATGGATCCAGCCTGTGGGAAAGGTCTCCACCTCCGCAAACGCACAGCACCTTAAACCGCTGCGTTTTCATACCAATCCTTGCTGTGTCCCACTTACGGAATGGTTTTCTACAGGAAAAAGTCTTAATTAAATATTCCATTATTGCAAAGAAATCAGCTAAACTTAACACGATTGTAAAAACTGATATGCCTTTTTAATAAACACTGTGCTTTTTTAAGTGTCGTGAAACTCAAATGCAAAAAAGCAATGTCTCTTCACCCAAAAGAATCCTAGTTCAACTTCCCTTATAAGAAAGGCTACTGAAAAGTTTTATGTTATCAAGCAAAACACCTCCCCGTCTAGGCCTGTTGACCTAAATCACGGCGTAATGGTAATAAATCTTCTTTTTATGACTAGCTCGAACTTACAAACTTGTGGTGGCTGTAACAAGCCTGGCACTATCGTGTCACAAATTACTGCAACTCTTGATTTACAAAAACGAGGAAGGGAAGATCGCCAGTTCCCACGGGCAGTAAATCACGCTGCTCTAGTAAGCCATACCTGTGGAACTGTAGACCTAAGTCGCTCATGTCTAAACCTGTACCCCATAACTGAGAAAATCGCTGTAAAATAATAAATAATAAGCCAAATCTGACAGAGGTGACCGTCAGACCCACAGGGAGGAGCACGAGAGGGGGCAGACCCCAGCCCCGCTCCGTGCCTGCACACCGGCACCAAAGGGGGGCCCAGGGGAGCGGGAGGAGAAACCTCCTCATTTACAGTGGTATCTGTCAATGAATGTTAAAAAAAATCCCCATCAATTCCCATTCCTGAACTAATAATGAAGTTAAGGGCCAAGCTGATAGGAAATGACATCTGATTTGGTCTTAAATGACACCAGCATGGTCTGTAGTATAACAGGTGCTTTTTAAACTTGCAGGCTTTAAATTCTTCCAGTTTTAGTATCTGCGTCAAATTTTAAACATCAGCTCTCAGGCCACACACATCCACCTTAATCCTCTTAGGAAAAGCTGTCTAAGGATGAAGAACGGACCGGATTATCCCTTCCCTAACAGTAACACATCCCATCATAGACTGACTTAATCCATATTTCCCATCCACATACACCAGCCAAGTGGCCAGGCCACACAGGAAGTGACAACCAAAGTTCAGCCAACACAGATTATATCCTAAAGATGCCAAGCCGGGGCGTGGGGACAGGAAAAAAAAAATAAAAAGGAAATATAGCTGAAATAAATAAGCAATTTGAGCTTAAAACGGAAAGTCTCCTAACAGGAAAGTAACTAGAAAATTCAAATTTGTGCCTGAAAGCCGTTATGAATTGGCTTTCCAAACCCAAAACAACCTGCGCTTACAAGGGAACCACACACATAAGACCTATAGTAGAGAAAGTTTTTATTTATAGACAGGAAAAGAACCAGACGTCAAAAAACCCCTGTGTGTCAATCTCTCCAGTAGCCTAATTTCCCGCACACTCACCCAGTAACAGCCTCACTCGCTGCCTCAAACCAGGGAGCGACAACACGCGGTTCACGTGACTCCTACTTCCTCTGAAATTTCCTAAAATGCGAATTTCACTTATTCACGTGCTGCCAAAAATGAATCGTTAGACTACGCAAAGGGAAAAAAAAAAACAAACGGGAAAGTGCCACGCGATGGCTGTGAATACAGCGTGGAAACTGCAGGTTTTTCCCCACGTCCTGTGCTGTGAACGATCACCGGGTAACACCTCACGTCAGGAACGAGAGGAAGACCACGGCCATTAAAACTGGACGACAATAAATGATTCTGGAGCATCTTTTTTTTTTTTTAAACTAGTTTTCAGCCATCCCACACAAAATACGCTAACGATAAAATTAGAGAAAAAGGTGACGTTGAAGCGTCACATTAAAAATACCAGAACTGCAAATCTATGGCAACACACGTACACACTTTGCATATGCACACACACTACGGACGTACACGGGTGCATTGGGTTAAGCATAAAACCAGAAAGTGAAAATATAAACCGCACAGCTTTAATGGACAAGGACCCCGAGGATACGTCACACTGTAACGGTAACATAGGACACATCACTCTAACAGAGGTATTTGGAGGGGCAGAATCACCTTTTGTAAAGCAAACGGTATTTCCTATAAAATCACTAAAAGTCCAAAAGTGTACTGGGTAATTCCAGAAATAATCCTTTTAGGATTTCAGGAGAGCGCACACGCTGCTTTTATCAGGTTAAGCTGTGAGATATTAAAAGACATCTTATATATATAAATATATGAATGTGTAACTTAGCTTTTATAAAATACATTTAGATTTACTATCACAAAATCATTTCCTTCTAATTTAATATTTTTTCAAGATCACACCTGCTTTAGAATTTAAAGCAGAAATTTTTTGCTCTTCCAGCAAAAAATGGATGTACGCGACGTTCCGCCCAGCGGCTCTGCCTCGCTGCACCGGCTGCGGTCAGCACACCGCTACCGGCTCCGGCCACAGCCACTAATTCTGCAATACACAAAACTAATCATTCTTCCAAGAAACTGCACTCTACACGCAAACACCGGATGGCTTAATTAAAGCACTTCAGGCATGTTTAATTGCTGAAATAGATGAAGGAAAAAAAAAAAAAGGGATACTGTTTATATCAGACAAATTCAGTCAGGCTGATTGCACGTATTCAGGATACCAGGGATGATCAACACAGCGCTGTATTTTTAAGAAAAGCTCACGATACAATGAATTCCACTCTACTTCATGGGCACATTGTTTTGCTTTAAATCAAAAGCCATTAAAAGAAAAAGAATTGCATAAAACCCTTTAAAAACTGATTTGTCATTAACAACACACTTCTAATTCAGATATATATTACATTTTTCTATGGTTTATATTGAAAGCTTGGTTTTCTACAGAATATAATTTTTCCCAAAGACGTTCCTGGAGGAGGAAATAGCACAACTACAAGTACATAGCTGTAAACTTACCCAGGTTTCTTGTTTAACTACAGAAGCTAAGAGGCTTGCTTGAGTAATGAAAGTCAAAAGAACCTTAAGAGAAACAGCTCCAATGATAATATCATAACTAACGTCTATAACGAACTATCGTCTATAACAATAATATCATAATATAGATAATATCATAACTAACGTCTTCCAACTTGCAACATATTTCAATGGAAAACCAGAACTGTAAAATGGGGGGGGGGGAAAAAAATCATATAATTAAATTAGGCAGTATTTGTCTTCTCACTGTTTCCCAGCTGATCCCGCAGGAAATTTTGTTGAGAGACATTTTTTGTAACCTGAGAAGAGTCACTGTCACCCAATTCCTGCCATATAGTAATTGTTCTTGTGGAATCTGCACTACAAAGTCAGGAAATTCATTACCCTAAGTAACGCTTGGGATGAATGCACTCCCATTTAAAAAGATGTTAATTCTAAAATTAGCTGGCAGTTCACCCCCTCTTCCTTTGCTGGAACAGCAAAGTAGCATCAGGACATCGCTGGGAGTCAGGAGTGTTGTCGTTTTTCGTTTGAATTCACCCGTGAGCGGGTTATCTCCTGCCAGCGAGCTGGGCAGCGCAGCCCCACGGCCAGCAGGAAAGGCAGCCAAAAAGTGGGAAACCTGCAGAGCGAGAGTGGGCTTAGCTCACCGCGAGGTCCTGCAGGCTACCCACGCCTCGATCCCGTGGGACATCACAAATTTGGAAACGCCACCACGTCGACTTTCATCTACCACCACCAGGCTGGAAATGTCTCCTCTAAAAACGGGGCAGGAGACACTATTCGTGCGAGTTTGACGCGGAGGGGAAAAAAAACCCAACTGAAAAAAAAACGTAAAAAAAAAAAATAAAAAAATCAACCTCTAAATTCTACCAGAGTTTGCACCAAACTCATCTCTCACCTCGGAGGAGTGATTCCACATGGACAAACGGCTCGAGAGGGACAACGTAAGGGGACGTAGGGAGAAACGACTCTCATCCTTCACCTTAACGGAGAGAAATGGTTTGACTTGAGCGATCCGAACACCTGGGAGCCAGGTCTTCGAACTCCGTGCAGCGCTTCAACCGTACAAAACCATCAGTCCAGTCAACACCGCCATCCCGCACCGCCGCAGGACATGGACACACCTGCTGTGAACTCCCTACGTGCCCACTCTGCTACCGCAGCAGAACCACCCACGGTACAAAACCATCCCTTAACTCTAATTTATTTCTAAAATAAAGACAAGAAGAATTTAGAGTTTCACAATAGCCACAAAAGTGGCTGAAAAGCAGCCATGGAAAATCTGTCTGCTCTGGACTCTTGCCTGTGTTTAACAGACGATGAATTTGGGGAAGACGATGAATTTACGGAGGACAAATATTCCTTTCTCAAGCTCTAGAACCGTCCTCATTTTGATATTAGGTGAGCGTTGTCTTTTTTTAATGACGTGTTTTAAAACACACCAACAAATCAGAGGTAAAATAAAAAAGTAATGGACCTCTAAGGAGGAGCGTCAAGACAGCAAAGTTAAGGTCTTAACAATTCCACAGAATATTAGCCTACTGCAGAAAAAAGTGAATATATGTATATAAAGACTAACCAAAGAAGAATTGAAAGATTGCAGTGGCAAAAATTAATATAGAAAGACAGGAGAGGGACAGGAAATGTGCTGTCAACAAAACCGGATTTGTAAAATGCAAAAATAGAAACCCAGTAGTCAAAGATGATCAGATCTCAGACGAAATGAACCCGAAAGCAAAGAGAGTTTCACAGTCGAGGAATTAGCGTGAGCGTGCATGCGTGCGGGCCAGCAAAGAATCAGAAATTTCCACACAAACTCAGTTTAATTATGTTTTAAACATGTACTTCTACATCTCAGTAAAATCTATTTTCAGCACAGCACAAAGCCTGCAGGAAAACAGACAGCCTGCAGAGGATACATAAATATGTTTATTCTTCTGAAGAGGTTTTGTGGGGGTGTGACATCTTGTGTGTGTTTCAGCAGTTACGTATGGCTGCAACAGATGAGAAAATTGTCAATTTTGGAAAGCATTAGGCTAAATTAATGGATGTGTTAGCATCATCATTACGGTGGCATGTAGTCTAGGGTCTAAAGATTAAAACACTTCAAACACATTTAAACCCACCAGCTCCACGAACTACAGTAACAACTAACTAACACACAACAAAGAGTAATTACTTGTGTTCCCTGGAAAGAACCCATTTAAGCACATTCTCAACATAAGGACAGAAATACTGACTAAAGCTGTGATATCCAGGGGGCTTTCACACAGACGCAGCGAAACCAGGCTTGAATTCCTCCTGCAGCACCAAGGAGCTACGCAGACGCCTTTCAAAAGGATTCAGAATAGCAATGAGGAAAAGCAACACGCAAAGGTTGAAAACTAAATTAAAATTAATTTAGATACTATTTGTTTCATCAGAAGGTTAATATTTTTCTCCTCACAAGTGCCGGTAACATTTCCAAGCATTCACAAGCCTCAAACTGTTCCTCTGTATCTGTAAAATATTCTTGGCATTTAAGAGCTGGCACAAACAGGGCAGGCAGGAATTTGGGCTCTGTCTGCAGCACGCGCAGCAGCAGTGGCGCCCAAGTGATGCTGCACGTGGTGCTTCCAGAACCAGAGACCGGGAATTCTCCCTCGGGGGTCCGGACTGGGACCGGCACTGTTCCATATCTCCATCAGTGACAGGGACAGTGGGATCGAGGGTGCCCTCAGCAAGTCTGCCAATGCCACTCAGCTGAGTGATGTGGTGGACATGCCTGAGGGACAGGATGTCATCCAGAGGGACCGGGACAGGCTGGAGAGGTGGGCCCATGTGAACCTCACGAGGTTCAACCAGGCCAAGTGCAAGGTCCCCAGTACCCATAGAGGCTGGGGCATGAAGGGATGGAGAGCAGCCCTGCCGAGAAGGACCCGGGGGTGTTGGTGGATGAAAACCTCACCAGAAGCCGGCACCGTGCGCTGGCAGCCCAGAACCCCCCCGGCCCCTGGGCTGCATCCCCACAGCGGGGGCAGCAGGGCCGGGGGGGGGGG
>VZSF01005366.1:12329-50383 GCA_013398295.1 Chionis minor | reverse complement strand
GGGGGGGGATTCTGCCCCTCTGCTCCGCTCGGGGAGACCCCACCGGGAATCCTGGGTCCAGCTCCGGGGGTCCCGACAGCAGGAGGACACGGAGCTGTTGGAGCGGGGCCGGAGGAGGCCCCGGAGATGCTGGGAGGGCTGGAGCCCCTCTGCTGGGAGGACAGGCTGGGAGAGCTGGGGGGGTTCAGCCGGGAGAAGAGAAGGCTCCGGGGAGACCTTCCAGCCCCTGCCAGGGTCTGAAAGGGGCTCCAGGAAAGCTGGGCAGGGACTCGGGATCAGGGAGTGGAGCCACAGGACGAGAGGTGACCATTTTACACTGGCAGAGGGGAGATTTAGATGAGCTATTGGGCAGAAATTCCTGGCTGTGAGGGTGGGGAGCCCCTGGCCGGGGTTGCCCAGAGAAGCTGTGGCTGGGCTGCCCCATCCCTGGAAACATCCCAGGCCAGGTTGGAACGGGGCTCTGAGCAACCTGACCTAGTTGGAGATGTCCCTGCTCAAGGCATGCAGATTGGACTAGATGGCCTTCCAAGGTCTCTTCCAACCCAAACTCTTCTGTGACGTCCAGCACACCATGCAGACACGACTACACGTACCCCATCACCCACTGTGGAGGTGTGGCCACCGCTGCACGGTGCTGCATGGAGGCAACTGACGGATCTTCCTGCCCTTCCTGCACAGCCCCTCTGCCTGGCCTTGCACCATGGCAAGACATCTGCAGCACCAGCCAACTCAACCAAGTCCCATGACTTCTCTTGCAGTGCTCAACCCAAGCCACAGGTACATCAAAATGCAGACTTGAGTGGTGTTCCCTGGATCACAGTCCTCAGCCATACACACAACAGACATATACTGCCTTTCCTTTGGGGAGGGGGGGGAGAAAAAAAAATCCCATTTGTAAATCTCTGATAGCTTCTTGTGTTTATTCAATGTTCTCAAGCTGCTGAGGCATACAGTTTTTTACTTCTTTCCTCTTTCTTTACTTTGTTTCCCGTTAATAAGTTTCACAAATCTAGGAAAGCCAATACCTGTAAAGAACTACAGCTGCTCTCACAGTTGTGAATGTCTCAGCATTGTCAGACGTTAATAGTGCAGACCTACATTTCAATATCCGAAGAAGAATGGCTGTGTACTCAAGAAAGCACCTCTCCATACCGTGAAGGATCTGATGCCACTTCGGGAAGCAACTTCAGCATGAACCTTTCTGCGTCAGTCCTGTAGCAGGCAGTGTTCTCATAAAAAACCCTGTGCTAATGTACAGCCGGAGCTGAACAGAGCACCATGAATGAGAGGAGAAGGCCCTTCCGTCCTTCTGGCAGCCCTGGGAAGACAGGAGAGCTCTGGACCTGAGCACCGTGCTCCTCTCCCCATCCCAACGAGCGCGGCTGCCCCCACATGAGCAGCCCCTCTCCTGCTCATGGCAGCGGAGAGCAGTCACTAACTCGCTGCATCGCTCCTATCCTATCCTATCCTCACTGCATCCTTTCCCAAGGATAATCAGGTGATACAATTTTCGTATCACTTTGCTCTGAGAAAACGCCGGTCACATCCGTACTCCTAGGCT
Organism: Chionis minor; assembly: GCA_013398295.1. NCBI lineage: Eukaryota > Metazoa > Chordata > Aves > Charadriiformes > Chionidae > Chionis > Chionis minor. The sequence goes on along the minus strand of VZSF01005366.1, from coordinate 48,822 downwards.
CCCGGAGCTCCGGTTGGCTGCGGAGGCAGCGTTGTACAGGTTCATCTGGAACACGGCCGGCGTCGGCGCAGGCTCAGCAATCCCGGGCAAGGGGGGGTGCACAGTTACTGGGTGCCTCTCACCCTCTCCTCCCAGCAAAGGCTCCTCCTGGGGTCCTGAGGCTCGGAACACCCTGATTCGGTACCCATGCTTTGCCCCAGCCTCTCGATCTTCCGACACATTTCACTAGAGGACAGGATGGACAGAGGGATGCAAGGACCGACTCCAGAGCAGCCCAGGCTGAGAGAGACTCGTTAACTTGCAGTCCTTTCCTCCTCTCTTCTAAAGTGCATTATGGCTCTACGCGTCCACTGGCTTGTTTTTAAACTGGGACACAAATATCAAGTAATACACTCGTCAGATTGGTGTGGCAGAAAGAAAATTTTCCTAACAGGTTGCCTTTTTTCCCAGCCTTCTCCCCACATAACCTGGCGACTACATCAGGTTACAATAATTAATCCCATGACCACTTAGCAAATACAAGGAGCCCCTAATTGACCAACAGAAGGTCCACGTGCTGAAGAACTGGATTATAAGTAGATCACAAGAGAGCGCCTCCCAGGAGCAGCGCATCCCCATCCATCTGTCCCCTCCTGCTCCCGGAGCCACCTCGGCGCGTGGCAGACCGGAGCGCGCCGTGCCCGGGCTCCTGCTCTCCTCCACCTGCGCCCATCGCAGACGGCCCCAGCAGCAATTAAAGGAGGTGAGCGGCTGACAGCAGCCCTCTACAATGGGGAATTAATTACGAGATTATCAGCGGGGAATTCCCAGAAGGACTTACGTACAATCTCATTACCAGCCTCTTAGTTTGCAGGACAAAACACGGGGTTTGTGTTTACGGCACAGCATTTTCAAGGGAGCAAGGGCCGTGCCTGCCACCGCGCTTCCTGTGGCATTCCCTCCCTCCCTGCTCCCTAGGCTAGGAGGTGACACGGGGAGCATCCTCCCCGCCTGTCCCACAGAAGGTGCAGACGGAGCAAATCAACTAAGAGACCACGTTTATACCCCTCCTACCTGCCTGGTTTAAAGACAAGCAAATAAAAGCCTCTTCCTGCCCTACCAACCTGCACCAAGCTCTCACACGAGATACACAGAGAAGCACCCTAAAATCACCCACTGAGGGGGCTCTTTATCCCACGTTTCAGCTTCACGCTTTTGCCTACATTGGAAGCCCAACGGCACAACAGCCAAATTTATTACACAAAGGAGAAGGTTTCCATTACAGCACAGATGCCCGTGCACACTGGTGAACCACGTTTGTCTCCAATCTTCAGCCCAACAGGTACAAGCCAAGTTTTAACCAGCAAAGACAAAACCCAAGGGGTGACTGGAGTGACCCGACCGAAATCCTGCCCCCGAGCCCTAAAGGGTCCTGCTGCCAGATCTTACAACTAGTTGTGCTGCTCTGTAGTTGGACTTCATTTGTTCTTTATATTATTTTCCTCGTATGTCTCTATCACTCCAACACAAGGAAGACCAAGCCCTCTATGGGATAGGTGCATACTCTAGAACATGAGCGCAGAACCACCTGACAAACGCATACCCTGACGATCCTTGTAACTCACAAGCAACTCCAGTCCCCTGAGCAGGTTCTGCCATGGCTGGAAACACCCTTTATCGACAAGTCCAGTGCTTCTGAAAGCTTATTAGACAAGAGTCTTCTCCTTCAAGAGTTTCTTCTGCTTCCCCATGACAGAGGGCTTTGAATCGTATATGCCTCTGTGCGAGGATGCTTTCCGATGCCCAGACTGATGCCGAACGGCAGGGATTAAAGCCCGAGGAATCCTGTAGTCGTACCTGGGAAGCCAGGTGACAGTGTCACCCCCCAGTGGGCCTGGGAATGGCATCAGAGGAGGTGAGTGTGTCAGCTTACCTCGTCCCCACACCCACAGTTTGCTGATCCTGGCACTTTTAGACAGTTTGAAACGTTAAAAGCTTCACAACCTTCACAACCACTCATCGGCGTGCCGGAGCCGTACTGGGAATGCCCACCGAAAGATTTCCTTTCCATTTCCACCATTCCACCCACACCTTTGACTTCGATCACAAGAGTTTAAACTTTTCCCATAAACCAAGCAAAAGAAATCCTAAATCTTATCCTCAGCTGCACACCAAAGCACTGAGCTTGCTGGCAGCAGCCCGGACAGGACGGTACCAGAACTACGCCCTCAGTATTGTTCTAGCTTAAAACGCCTGCCATAACAGCAAGGATTTCACATAATCCAGCCTGTCTATCAATGCCGTCCTTAATTATGGAAAGCTCAAAGCAAAAGGCTATTTTAATAAAAAGCGTGCGTACGGGTATTGGCGAGCTAAAATTAAGATTTACAAATGACACTGATGGTAGCATTTATCTACTTATCCTGTCTCAAGAAGTTATTTTAACTGTACCCTGTGTGACAATTTAGGAAGGTTTTTTCCTTCTTTTTCTACTTTTATGGTATAACAATTCCGACTATAAAAGCAGGAGGATGCTGAAAATACAGAGTTGGGAGCTCCAAACTGTCACTGAACACCTGATACTTTCCCTTGTTGTAGGTCTCCTTGGTATAATAATTCACATTAGCAATTACACTTTCATTTTGCCAGCAGGTTTTAATTACACCCTACAATATTAGAAAAGAAACAGACTATTAACTCCTACTCCTAAAATTTTATTTTAGAAATGGCCAGCTCTCCGTTGTTGACAGAAAGCACATGAAGATGGGAAAGGAGAGCAAGGAGAACTGCTGGAGGTATAAAACAATCCCACAAGAGCATAGCAACGTGGTTGTCCAGCCTAAAGACAACAAGACTTGCAGTCTTCACACAGCTGCGAGGGCCTTGTGGGTGGTGAAGGCGTACGGGTTATCCGGGCTCAACAAAAGAACGACTTGGCATCTTCTTTTTGCAGCAGGAAAGACTCAGTCTAAACAATGCCAAAAAATCCCCAGTTTTTAAAAGGAGGGTAACAAGTTGCTGGGAGTGGCTGCCTGAGGAGCCAGCTGGCCTTGCTCATAGAATCACAGAATCACTTGGGTTGGAAGAGACCTTCAAGATCAGCGAGTCCAACCATAAACCTGTGCCAAAACCACCCCTAAGCCATGTCCCTCAGCACCACGTCTGCCCGGCTTTGAAATACCTCCAGGGACCGCGATTCCACCACCTCCCTGGGCAGCCTCTTCCAATGCTTGACAACCCTTTCTCTAATGAAGTTGTTCCTAATCTCCAACCTAAACCTCCCCTGGCACAACTTGAGGCCATTTCCTCTTGTCCCATCGCATGTTACTTGGGAGAAGAGACTGACCCCCACCTCACTACAACCTCCTTTCATCCAGAGCTGCGGGAGAAATAGGGACAGGAGACCTCATCCCTGCCCGCAGGACGGGTGCAGGACGGGCCAAGGCAGCGCCAGCAACAGAAGGAGCAGCCGAGCTCTGTCCCCAGCTCCCCCAGAACCTCACCTGGCCACCCTCAGAGCCTGCCAGCCCAAAAGGATTATTTTCCATGGATCATAGTAGTGAACCAAACCAACCAATACCTCTGAAAATTCAAAAGCTGGTTACCCTCCGCCTGTGGTTCTAGATGTCTGCTCAGGAAAACAGACCTTCAAACTACAGCTGTAGATAAATGAACAACAGAGTTTTAAGTGAATCTACCCCCAAAGTTGATTTTACAAAACGCCTGACATGTAAGGTTTTATAGGATTCTGTAAGAATCTAAACTGACTTCTTTACGGAAAGGGTTCTCAGGCATTGGAACAGGCTGCCCAGGGAGATGGTGGAATCGCCGTCCCTGGAGGTATTTAAAAGCCGGGCAGACGTGGTGCTGAGGGACATGGGTTAGGGGTGGTTTCGGCAGTGTAGGTTATGGTTGGACTGGATGATCTTGAAGGTCTCTTCCAACCCAAGTGATTCTGTGATTCTATGATCCGGGGGAAGCTGTTCCTGCCCATGGCAGGCACGTTGGACTACCTGATCTTTAAAGGTCCCTTCCAACCCAAGCCATTCTATGAGTCTATTCTACAAGATTAATTTTCTCCACCACTAACTGCAAGGAGATGCATTCAACGCATTTCCCGAATGAGTCGTTTCAGTACATTGCAATCATTACTTTTTTTTCACTCCTTGCACCATGGACTAGCATGAACAAATACAGTTTAGTTGGGAAGTTCAATTGGAGATGCACGATCTACTTGCAGGGAAGCAGTTCTTTTCCCTGAGACTTCCCACATCATCACACCATGAAATTTAACACAAGATAAACAGCATTTACTATCGTAGCATCTGCCTTGCCCAATCTGTGATTCACAACTTTTTATTTTTCCTCTTTTCCTTTTCCTTTTTTTTTTACATACACCCTCAGAATGTCAGAGCAACTTCTGTATCTAGAGAACATCACAAACGTTCCCAAAAGAAAATTATTTCAAGCATAACCATTTAATAAAGATGGCATAACCAGCAGTTAAAAGACAGTTTAAGAAATCCCCATTGTAGAGCTAGCATAATGCTTTCCTTTAACACTAGCATCTTCAAAACTGCAACAAAGCAGCAAGTAACATCTAAGAAAAACTATTTGGATTTTCTAGAAGAAAAATTTTATCTACTATGCTAGGTAGACTGATGCTTCCTAGCAATTGTCATCAAGCAGTAAAAAAAAAAAATAAAAATAAATACTCCAACCATTCAAATGAAAGCAAAAAAAAACCCAAAAAACCCAACCAAACAAAACCTACCCCTCTGCACTCTCTTTGGATGTACACAAACGCCTCCAGCACTCTTCTCCTCCGCCTCAGTGGGGTGCGTAAGGTAAAGGAACTGCTGCAGCTCGGCATCCGTAACGGAGCAACCCAATTACTCACTCTTAAAACAGAAGAACTAAGAGATTCTTGAAGTATAGCAAATATAACATATAAATATAAATGCTTTTTACACAGCACATATTTCCATTTCATTGCCTTGTCATGTCATATAATAAGGATTAAAGTACCTCGCACTCGGGACTATAGAGATACCTAAATAATGAATAGCACTGGATACAGTATCCTTGAGGAAATTAAATTAAATGCTTGACTGAAACGTTTATCAACGATACAGATCTTTAACCTTCAAAACAGAAAGAGATCTTTGAATAGGCAAAACAACAACAAACAAAGCCAAAGACTTCTTCCTACCCCATTTTTGCTCCATGCAGCTACTTCTACGCATCTCCTCCAAGGACACAGCCCTGCCCCGCTGCACCCCAAGGTGCCGACTGTCCCACTGGGCCATCCCGCCCGCAACACGCGCGTCCCGGGGGACGAAGCGCCCGACTCCACCGTGACACCAATGGCAAAACAAGGCAGGAGGCTCCACGGAAACACCCGCTCGCCCTTTGCCTCAAGCAGGTTACACAACGCAATTCCAGACCGCCGGCACACTCGTACCAACCACTAAATCCGAGAGTCATGGCACGTTCGACTCAGAATTATGACTTCCACCCAGTAGCAAAATGAGGCAAATTGACGTTTTATGAAGTTTAAAACAGGATAATTTAATACAGTTAAATTTTAAGACCATCAGAAGTGGAACTAAGTGCTGAACCCGCTAGCATTAAGTCCCAATACACCACATTTAAACTTACGATTTCCACTGGAGTAGCAAATAAGGGAGATTGCTGCTATATAAAGTCTAAAACAAGAGAATTTAACATGGTTAAATTATTCCTAAAACATGAGAGACTGACAAGCTTTTATTACAAAGCGCTCTTATCACTTAATGGAGAAAGTCTTTTATGATTAAAGTTTTATTCGGTTCTCAAATATCAACATCACACAAAGAACGCTGATCTTGTAACCCAACGCATTCTGGAGAGCAGAATTATCTCCATGCAAGCGCCTACAGCCCTTGGACCTTAAAGACCATCCGATTCCACCCCCTGCCCTGGGCAGGGACACCTCCCACCACACCAGGTCGCTCCAAGCCCTGTCCAACCTGGCCTTGAACCCCTAGGGATGAGGCGCCAGCAACTCCTCAATAATGAGGCAGGATGTTGCATTATGGAGGTCTACATGGTTTTGGTTTGTGTTTCGGTTGGGTTTTGTCGGGGTCTGGGGGTTTTATTTAGATGTTGCTTGCAACAGTCCCTATGCACTTTCATCAACCTCAGCGGAGCCAAGAGCTGACCTCCTGCCTGGCTCCACAACGCAGCCTGGGACAAAACAGAATTCCAACGTTCTTGTGTGACAGCACCAACTCCGTGAAGGTCCAGTAATATTAAGTATAAAGAACTTGAGGGCTTTAGATTAAAGGCTACATGGTTGGAAAGTGCTGTTTACTAAATAAAACTGTAGTATAAAATAAACACCAAATTGGCAAATCTAACAAGCAACATCCCAGGGACTTCTAAAGTTCAGTGCACTGAAAAACTACAATTCTACAGAGACAAACAACCACTGCTGCAAACTTTAAATGCCCACACAAAGATGAGCTTTTATCTATATATATATATATATTCTCCCATTATAAGCTTGTACAAATTAATGCGGTGTGCTGCACGCAAGAAGATCTTTTGTCTTTGTCTCTCAGCTAATTCTACCTTGTCCTAAAGTGGGATTCTCGATTTTAAAGGACCAATCCATGAAGAACTGACTGCATGATAATGGCATGATACTCCCAAATGGTGCACCTAATATGTCTCATAATAAATAATCTGCAGAATAGGACTACATTTGTCATTTTCTATAGGAAAATCTAGACAAGTTAGACTCACCATACAAAAGTAAATCTTTTACCTAAAACTGAGGAAGGGCAGGAGGGGGAAAATCAAGTTTTATCATTACTTTTGGTGTATTGAAACATAATGCAATGCAATATTAATCTGATGCAGCCTTAGTACTGTTACAGTTTTTATACACATGCTCATGTCTAAATGTTTTAAGTGCTCAGTTAAAAGAATTAATTGAAGAAACACACTATAAGACAATTCACTTACAAAAGTGAAATTCCAACAAAAATGCATGAGAAATTAGAGATCAAGTCTACTTTGCTTTTTAACAGGAACAAAAAAAAACTACAAACCCCAACACATTCCACTCCCGTTCAAGTATATTCACTAAAATGAAAATACCCCAGACCCTATTAATCTCAAAACACTGACCTAGTAAAAGTCTCAGGAGACTCAGTACAGTTTTATACACGCTTTCTGAAAAAAATCCAACATGGTCTTTAAAGTGAGGGTCCAAAGAGAAGTTCTGCGCACACACCTCTTGCATTGTGCTTGGCAAAAACTTGTAAACAACTTTTAATCAGTTTGGAGAAAAAGGAGAACTTGGCACAGGTTTTCAACCATTTAACCACCACCCAATGTAAGAGCAAGCTGGAAATTCAGTTTGAAAGGAAGAAAACAGATGCTAAGCATAAATGAATCTTTACATTTCTGAAAGCAGAATGCTGCTTTACAAAGTGAAATACGTACCTTTTAACTATACCCTAGTCTTTCATTTCCTAAAGCATTCTGTATCTTACTATATCAAGTGTCTTCCTTCAGCACAGTACATCAAAATGTGTCGCTGACCATTGCAGTTTCACAATCTGACAAGATGCCGTTTAAATTAATATGAAATACTATTTTCCAATTAGTTTTTTTGGTGTCTTACAGTGCTGTAGTCGAAGTGTACAAGTAGGCAATCCACATATAAAAATATTCTCCAGATGATTAGATTTAAAATTATCTAACATTTAAGAGCAAGCTGTGCAAACCACAGAAAAGGAAATTACTGAACAGCCAAGCCAGATTTTTCCAGGAATAATTCCACCACTTTCAGGCAGCGCATGGACAGCTTTCTACAAATCCCTGCCTCTCGTGGAAAAGGTGTAAAACACTGCAGCGTACTCCCTCTTTGGTACGAAAACACACACAACGCATGAATTCTACTAACACGGTGCTAGCTTTACGTGTAAAGATACTGAACACACTGGTATTGATTGACAAAACCTTATCCAAAAGGGGAAAAAGTTGGGAATTCGAGATTGGCATTATAGGCGTAAGCCTACAAGCCTGTGAGCAAAGCCGGACTTAAAATTGAATCGTATTTCTTCATTTGTGCATTTGTACTGGACTTACCTACCAAATGTATATTGTCATTCCTCTTAAAAGGTTTCTTTGCTGGACAAATTTTCATAAAGTGGATACCACCATCTCTTGACGAAGGGAAGACTACGGGGCAACGTTACACCTCTCTGCACAGTGAGGATTAGCGGAATAACACGGAAAAAGGAACAGAAGAGGCATTGCAAACATTAATGTCCACACAAGCGCGTACGATGAGTCTGTCTTTGGCCAATGACTTCTCCAAGGCTCTAAAGCACACATTCAGCTTTCACCCACTCTGCCAAAATGCCTCCACCTCCAAGGCACGGCTACAGATACCTCAGCTGTGGAGCATGCGATGAACGGAAACTCGCGGGAGGACAGGCCAATTTCTGTCCCAGCTAATCCCAGGATTCCACCCCGTCACCAAGGTTCAAAGAGGCCCAACGCAGACGAGAACTTACAGCGCCTCAAGCACCGATGGAGAGGTGGGACTGCACACCGTCAGGTCACCACAGAGACCTATTGCAACAAGCAAAATCTAATTTCACGTAAAAAAAATAAATTTAAAAGGGAAGAGAAAAAAGAAAACATTGGGCAGACACACTCAGCATTATAAGGGCAGAAAAACGAGCAATTTAGGAGTTAAATGCTTCCAATTTATTTCCAACTTTAATCAAAGCCCAACAATAAAGTCACAAAATACAATGGAAAAAAGATTAATTTCCACATTTAAAAATTATAGGATCATATCATGCTTTAATTAAACCCAGCCAATATTTATAGTGAAAAAAAGTTTGGGCTCAGTCAAGACAGCCAGTTGGAGCAATATGCAAGATCTAATTAATGGCAGCAGCTCCTCTGAGCGCGCGAGGAACGAGCTGGTGTTCAGCCTGTTCTCACCGATGCCCTCCATGGGGGGGTGGTAGGGAAAGGGAAGAATATACCTCTTCACAGCTGCAGGAAAATACGGAAAGCAAAGCCCAACATACTGCTAATGCCCCCTCCTTAAAAAAAAAAAAAAACCTCAAATTTAATAGAAAATGTGCAAAAACACCTTTAAGGTATGAACTGGGGGTTTCTGAGTATTTGCACGACCAGTTCCATGTGTATGTATATGAATCAGTGGAAAACAAAATACTTTTCTGTACATTCACGGATACTTTTTAAGCCACTTGAATAAAGTAATTGACTGATCTTTTATACATTTGATTTCGCTGCTCAGCCTCAGAAAAGCTTTTAGCTATGCAGAATAAAACCCAATACGGAGGTGTCAGAAGTCGCACCAGTGACGCAGAGATTCTCACTAATGCGCTGTCACACCACTGCCATACAACCGAAATGCCTCCCAGTTCCTTTTTCATTAAACGTGTGCCCTTTTTAGCCAAAAACTGAGGGTAAATGACACCTTTCTGCCACTAGTAGCTGGCCTGTCAGAAAGGGCACAAAATACCAGCTGGTGTTACTAATCTCACTCCTACCAGCACAACCCGAGGGTAAGAGCCTGGTTCGGTTTTTTGTTTGTTTGTTTTAATACAAAGCAGAATCCCAAGGACAAGACGGAAGACATTGGAATGAATTTCCCTCTGATTGTTCAGTCTTTATTATGCAAATGAATGCTCACTTTAGCCTGTCATACTTGGCCATCAAGGCTCTGGAGACGGGCTGTAGCTAAGAACTTTCCTCACAGCATACACAAACACTCTGCCTGACATCCACTGAAGAACAGTCTCAAAGGATGCCATTCACACAGATAAACAATCAGAGCTTTACAATAGATATTACGATTTCTTACTATTATTCAAATTCCATACTGTAGTAATACCGACAAACACAATTTAAAAGTATTTCTTAGCCATAAAACTACTTAGTTCAAAAGTTTCCCCAAAATTCCCTATCATCCCGCTTCAGAAAAAAAACGAACAGTCATAAAAACGTTGGCTTAAAGCTAGCATAAAATCCACTTCTCTTCCTTTGCAAAACTGAAAATTTGCAGCATATGACCACCTCACTTGCCGTATTCTGTATGCCTTCTCAGGAACTCGGATTTCTCCAGGGGATTTCTCCAGTTGTAGTTCTTAAAACCACCAGACAATTCAAGAAATCAAGAAGAAAAAGTCCTCTGCTGCGCTGAAGCTTCAAATGGGCAGGAAACAATTCAAATAGACCACGGAATTTGTAGAACAATGTAAAGACTATTATTTAGAATTGGATTGGGAAGGGCTGATGGCAGCCTGAGCTCCACATTTTTAAGGCTCAATTCTTGAAAACAGTTCTGTACACTGACACTATTTGCAGAGCTTTCCTGAAATCAATGAATCTCCATTCAAGATCTGAAGTGTAGCATCAATAAGAAGAAAGAAGTCATAATTTTTAGACAATATCCACTATAAAAGCTTTTGATGATGGAAGTACACGAGGTTTTCATGAATTCCTCTTAAGTTTTCAGAAAATTATTTTCTCCTGAGGTAGTATTGATCGTCAATAAATTTTGCAAGCAAATAGGTCTAAGTGGTGACAGGTGCTTTGCAAAAGAAAAGATGGTGCCTGAGAAGAACTTCCAGTAATTTTATGATTCATCTCTTGAACGTAAAAGGTGAAACAGAAAACCTAAAAGCCTTCAGAGCAGCTGGGAACTGTATCCTGACACTGCCGAAGGAAAGCAGAACTTCCAAAATTCTGGATTTCTGGTAATCCTTTTATGAATCATGTGAAGTTTCCCAACACAGCTAAAAGCCTGGCTTCCTCCTTCTGCCTTGCCATACCAACAATTTACATACCTTGTTATCAGAATAACTGTGAGAAAAGTATTTGTTATAATGCAAAATCAAACCACTCCTGTACTGCACACATGCACTCCAGAACATGTAATCACCAGCATCCTCAGCCACTCATCACTTTAAACTGGCTGTATCTTAAATAAAAGTACTTAAGGGCAAAGTATCTATTTCTAGAAACGACGATACATTTTCCTGCTTATCTTGCATATTCACCTAGCGATAAGACCATTTCCCTTTAATTAATTTTCAATTTTTTACAGGTTCCTGTAAAAATTCTAAATAGGCTTGATGAGGACAGCTGGAAAGCACTTGGATACCAGGGATAACATTGTCTACGTGACATAGTTTTTACGCTTCAAAACAGTGTGGAACCAGGTTCCTGGTTTTGTACTTAAGATTTTATATTGTACCTACATCATTAAAACTACTAATATTTATAAATCTATCGGGGAAAGCAAATTGTCACCACTTACACGAAAACTATTTTCTCTCTTGTACTACTAGATATAAAAACTTAAGCTGTTACTGGGAAAATACATACATTTATTAAATATACGCAGCCCCAAGCAGCAAGACCTGTCTATGCCCCCACTTCACTCATGAGCTCTGCCTTGACAAACGTGCCCGGTGCCAACATGGAGCGATGAAACAAAAACACGCAAATGAAAACACGCAAGAAGAGTGAAATGCAGGTAGAGGAATAACGAAGGGGACAACCTGGTAAGCTGTAGCTGCTGACAAAGTTCAGGCGAGCCAGGGCAGGTCTCTTATACCCAGGGCACCCACTTCCTGGAAAACCCTAAATAGGCTCGATGAGGACAGCTGGAAAGCACTTGGATACCAGGGATAATATTGTCTACATGACACAGTTTTCACGCTTCAAAACAGTGTGGAATATTCAAGAGAAAAAGCAAAAAATAACCAAGCCAAAAAATCCAACACTTCATACTCTTCTCACTTCAAATCGGAAGTGTTATATAAAATTAACAATATTTTATTCATACCTTTAGCATACAGGATAGACCCACGCAAGCTTTTCACCTAACAATTTACTTCCGAAAAAAACGGCCAAAAACTAGAAAAAAATCATTATAAAACTAGAAAGAATTGTTATAAAATGCTTAATGAAGATGGGGAAAAAAAAAATAAATTACATTTCAATAAGTAATCTAAGGATTGACAGCTGCAAGTTTCCAGATAGCTTTAAAATGCAGTCCTACCACATACTACGCTAGAGTTATCCAACTTTTGGCAGCCAGGGAGAACATAATCTCAATTATGTCACTAGTGTGTCATTTTTCTGTCAGCTGCTAGAGAGGGAAAGTACTTCTGACATCTTCCAGTATTTCTATGTTTGCTGTCAACAAGCCAAAAGAGCAGTTTTCAATATCCACTGAACAATTCCCCCAGATATTTGTACACTGAAACGCAAATCCCGATTCAGCTCGGAAGGCTGGACACCGTTAAGGTACTACAGCAGGACCGCATGATATACAAAAATGCTGACATACATTTTCATACTGCAAACCTGATTTTTTTAATTGGATCTACTTATTAGAACAAGCACAGTATGTTTCACGCTTGTAAATAAGTCAAGAAGTTTCCTCAGTAGCATCTCCAAGATTTTCAGATGGGTTTCTAACACAACGCGCGTTTCGACAGACAAATGCTGAAGATACGGAAGGCACCGTGAATGTCAGAGAAGTATAATAAAGGTTATACTGTTCATTCCCACCAACCTTTGATTGACAGATTTTCCTACTGTTTGGAAGGCATTATAGATTTTACTTCATTTTAACCACAGACTACTACTAGCAATATTTCGAAATACCACGTAAGCAAATGTAAGTAATGACATTTTTTTCCCCCCCTTGACAAATTTTTAGTAAAGTTGTTACCTTAAATTCTTAGGCAGCGTAAAAGCAATGGGAAAAAGAAAACCATAAACCTTCCTTTGGTCATATAGAACCTCTCATTGGGTGGGAGAGAAAGAAGGATGAGCGAGAGGGCAGGACCTTCACAAGACACTTGGCTTGAGCAACTACTACAGCTTAAGAACGTACGCTCCAGCATACGCATGTGATGGTAGCGTGTCACACGGACGCGAGACATAGGCACTGGGCAACTTCACTCACCTCATTATTCAGATTTCTTTCATTAAATATTTCTTAGGTTAAATACTTGCAACAATAAACCTTGAGGTAACGTCCACCTGTACAAAAATACTTCGGAAAGCAACACAAAAATGTGAAAAATCATACTTTGTGCAATCAGACTTCCTTGAGAGCTCAGAGACTCCAAGCAATATCGTTCCCTTCCCACTCTACTTTTACGGCAAAGTACTGTGCATAATAATCAACATTTTCTGTATGTCACGATGAGCATGTCCAACAATTCGATCCAATAACCCCACGTCGTGTTTGGTGGGGTGGTGGCGGCGTTTGTTTCCTGTCTTTTGCTTTTTCAACTGGAGCCCTTGAGGATGAGCCCGTGTATTCCTCAACGCCAGAAGCAGGAGCTGCTTCCTGGTTACGGCACTGAGAAATACATGCTCCTCTTTCCTCCAATACTGCCGGCCTTTCCCAAAATTGGTACGGATGGGAAGCAGAACTTGCCTCCAACCTTAGAGCCATGACCAACCACGTGGCACGGAGCAAGCCTGGGAATGACCTGCCTCGTGCCACAGCTAAGGGACCTGCAGAGCTGGGGGAGCAGCCAGAAACCTCTGGTGGTCAAACTGCGGAAAAACGAGGAATTCCAGACCACGCGGCTGGTCATTTGTTTTTCATGAGACCAGAAATTACCGGGAGACACTTGCTGGGTTTGGGGGGGGGTGTCCCCCTGTCTTCAAAGGAGGGAGAAGGTTATTTGGTATCTGCCAGCATTTCCCCTCGCTCCATGCAGCGCCCCCAGGCACAGCGACAGACTGCGGACATCCCGCTCCACGCACGGAGCGCTCCAACGGAAACACCATCCAAAAATGCTTATTTACCAACACCCATTCCACAACAAACCAGTCCTTCAGTCTACCAAAACAGCTTGGCAGTCATTCTTTTGACATCTAGTATTTAAAATACCTAACAGTAAAAGTTAATGGGAAGTCACGGAATAACATTGCTACGGTAAGCAGTATCCATCAATTCACCCTCAGAGAGGAGTCCAAAACGTGCTAGAAAACACGATATTTTCTGGCTGGAGCTTGTATGTTCAAACCCATGAGCACCACGTCTCCCTCAGTAAGACAGCTTCCATTTATTCATTTATTTTTTTTAAGTTTGTAACCAGGAAAAGATGTCTGCTGTGCTAGTTTTCCCTCAAGCTTCAGAAATGCTTTTTTCTTGAACTGTGTGGAGATCTATAAATAAACTTAATGTGTTGCCACAATATCCAAATCAGCACTTTAGATTTTATTTGTCAACAAATTTGTGACAAGATTTCAGTGCAATGTACATACTCATCCATCCATCCATTAAATCTTTATGGTAGCTATTACAAGTATTTGCTACCATTGTTATTGCAGACAGTCCAATGCATACAGTAATCTGACAGATAAACATGTTACTATGGAAACTACCAAAATGAATGCTTTATTTTCTAAACTTGGCCATAACCCCAAACTTTTATTACAGCATCCAAATGTCTCATTTGCTTGCTTTATATGATCATAACACGGACCTTTTCTCTTTAAAAAATACAGAAATACATTACAGGATTTGAATAAATGAACCTTCCTCTTATACTAACTTGTCTTCAAAAAAGCATTTTAACGATTTCCACTGATTTTACAACAAAACCTTTTTTCAGCACTTGAGAGCATAGTTAACACAGAAACAAAAACCTGCGTAAAAGCATTAGACACTAAAATAATACTAAAGATTTGTCACCACTTCATGAAAACCTGAAACATACACTGACACCACAAACCTGCATTAAAGGCATTATTCACATTGCAAGACAAGCACTCAAAATTACAACTTCATCTCATTACTCATATACACTCGTTTTAACTAATCACACTTTCTTTAAAATCCGTTTCAACCACAGCAGATGCTCCCCATTTTATGATTTAGAGAGCAATATTTTACTTCCCCCAAGCAGCTCACTACATATTTTACTCTTAATCTGGACAGAAAACTGCCAACAACAACTGTCTTCCAAAGACAGCTTTCCAAACAGTGAATACGAAATTTAACTAACATATTTGAATTTGAAATTAAAGACTAGAGGTTTTTCCGGCAGTAAAGTCCTTTTCCAGCTCAAATCCCTCAACCACAAATGAAGGACAAACAGGAAAACAAGCGCTCAAACCCCTCTCTCTGACTCCAGGACATGTTCTTCCCGACAAAATGCCTAGGGAGGAATTAAGATCCTGCTGCACCAGGCACAGTAAACCGAATTCCCTCCCTCCCGGCATGACAGAAGCCTGGGAGATGCCATGGTTGTCCCAGGGCACTTGAGATTATGGATGGCAGGGGGTGCACACAGCCAAACGGAGCGAGGGAGATGAGCTCTTTCAGAGCCATCTTCCAATCAGGCTGGGGAACATCTAGTCATCTCCCAGCACCTACCCCACGGGAGGATGCTCTTCACCTGCCTCGTAGTGACGAGCTGCACTAAGGAGGAGGCTACACTAACCATGAAACCGAGGTCTCGCGAGCATTCAGAATTACCTTAATTAGTGGAAAATTAAAATACAGCTTAATCGATAAGCTGCCAGGCTGCCAAACTGCCTCAAATGGTCTCAGGAATGGTCTGTAGCTTTTTTAACTGGGCAGCGAGACCCAGCGGGGGCGGTTTCGGGGACAGCAGCCCACATCTGCACGCCAGCAGGATGCAGATGGGCAGTAGGGTCTTCTGGCACAGATGGCTCCACTGGGAGATTCGCACTGGTCACTGCGGACACCCACTTGCCCT
The DNA here is from genome assembly GCA_013398295.1 of Chionis minor. Lineage (NCBI taxonomy): Eukaryota > Metazoa > Chordata > Aves > Charadriiformes > Chionidae > Chionis > Chionis minor. The sequence goes on along the minus strand of VZSF01005366.1, from coordinate 33,040 downwards.
TCCAAAAACTACCCGTCTTGCAATGTTCAGGGCATCTTACTAGATGCATCACAATGTCCTTGGGGGCAGCTGGTTTTGTTATGACGCATGTAGGCAAATAGCTACAGCTTGTGATATACACCAATTGTGGGCTTGTTTCAAGATGTAAACCCCTTCTCTCGGCTTTTTAGGATTACACCCCGAATATTTGTTCAAAAGCACTTCATTTGTGTGTTCGTAGAACAAGACTTCCAGAGTTAACGAGAATACATTTACAATCCCAAGACTGCTGGAAGACAACGGAAGCAGTAAAGAGAAAGCTCAAGCCATTTTTTAAATAAAAGCACCACGGCTTCAGCTTTCACACACCACCCTTTCTTCGCAAGATCGCTTTTAATCTCGCAGCTTGGAACTGAATAGTGTTCCAGTACGGTTTAAGCATCTCCTTCATTGTAAGCCCATTGCGCTGAGTAAACAGACTTCTAGTTTGTGCATTAACAAATAAAAAGACTTCTGCTTTTAATAAAAACAGGACTGTTTCTTCCAGCAGACCTGAAAGCACCCTGTCCTGCCAGTGGCAAGCATCGTACGTTTCAGAAGAACCATCTGCTGGGAATATCGGGTTGAATGGGATTAGTTCACAGCTTGAGATTGCCTTTACCAGCCCTTCCCCGGGCAGACCCCTTCCCGCGTCCCTGCCCACTCACTCCCACGACTCCCAACAAGCCCAGATACAGCCCCACGCGCGCAGAGCTCCAGAAGTGGCTTTTGTGAAAGAAACAGACCTGTCCTTCAGAGAGACGTGGAACAGCGGCCATTGGCACCGGCACTGAGCGGGACCGAGCTGCACAGTCCTCAGCGGCAAGCCGAGCAAGAAACACATCCCGCTCCAAGACGGAGCAGAAGAGCCTGAGGAGTGGGAACAGCCGGCAAACCAAGCTCTGCTTTCTCCCTTTCTCCCGCGTGACGCCGGACCCGTCACGGGCTCAGGTTGCAGCGAGGATCCTTCCGGAGGCAACAGAACACATCGGGAACGCTCACAGACTTCAGGCCCAAAGTGACGGCTACCCTGTGCCTGCCATCCGTTCGCTCCGCGTCACGTCCCTGCAGTCCCCGTGCACGCACCCGACGGGGTAAACATTATGGATGTCTGGCTTTTCCTCCTTTTTTTTATTTTTTTATTTGACTTTACAACTTCTTTCTTCCCTTCAAAGCCCCGCCTAAGCAACACTGCTGACCGGTGCACCTTGGCTCTCCACGTTTTAAAACTGCAAGCCAGCTTTGGCTCCCGCTTTTGCGGGAAGGGCCACACAGACAGGAGGGAAGGGAGAGGAGGACCCTCTCCCCAGGCTGCTCTCTCCTGCGGGAGCACTGCCCTGTCCCCCTTCCCACTACACAATACGCGGTTTTATTTCCATTTGGGGAGAAGCCAGACCCAGCTTCTACTTTATGCGATGCTACCCATAAAACTCCTACCCCTCTTCGAGCTCTCTGAAATGGTTTAGGCACGGTCAGACCTACTATAAACCTCCTGAAATTCAAAGCACAACCCGCATTTCTGGGGAATCTGTACGCTTTTGTGCGCAAGGAGCCTCTGGGAATGGGAAGGGACCGCGATCCTGTCTCTATGTTATTGATGCTCTCGAAAGAGCTTCCCAACAGCCTCTTTGATGCATGGCTTGGGAACTTGCTCCTCTGCCACCTCCCCAGGATTTATCAGACAATGTCACCCAAACAACAGCGTGTCAGGCACCAAGAGGTACGTTCAAACACCTACACCAAACACCAGGGAGAGCAGCAGCGACAGGCCAACCCTCTGGCCATGGGCCCTACGCAAGGAGGAAACAGGACTGCTGACCTACCGAGAGGGTGTTTTCACCAGTTTCTGCACGTGCCGCTGACGAACTGAGCCTGCTGAAGGGCTGCCCGCTACTGAAGTCAGTTTAAGGAGTGTTTTGTCTTTCAGTAGCAGCACAAAAATAGATGCAAGTAAAGATGACGTCACCGAAAGCCGGCTGGGAGTCGATGAGGACAACGCTTGCAAGTTGTTAAGCAATACCACTAACCCAGCGCAGCGACAGCTCGATTTTATAACACTGTGCTTTTATATTTGTCACTTCTACTCCAAGCCGTAGAGCAAGATGCCAGAGGGGGGCTGCCGGCAGCCGATGGACCGCCACCACTGGCAATTCCACACCTACAGAAAAGTTGTCTTCATGAATCGTTGAGAACGCAACAATTCCAACTGAAAAAGGCATGGAAAGTTCACCTCTTACCTCTAAACACACCATTCTACATGAGCAGAATCTCTCCTCTAATTAACGACGAGGGTGATGGATTAAGTGGCTTCAAACACTGGATTGCCACATCCCATTTAAATTCCTATTAGAATGTTGATTCTTCTTGTGTCTTTTTTTTAATATCCTTGTAGAAATACTGTAATTATGTTCCTTTTTATGGTTCCAGATGATTTGCATTCTCAATTACAGGTATTCAGAGACTGACAAACACCCTATTAATAAGACAGAGGTGATGGTACCCACTAAGGCACTTTACAGCAAAAAAGCAGCGCTACACTTCATTCCCATCCTAACAGCTCTTACTGTAAAGAGGTTTTAGTAGTCTGCTGGGCTGGAAGCTACAGAAGTTTAAAAAACATTTCAAATTACTCACCAGAACACGCATAGTTTCAGCAGAAATTAATGAAGACATTTTGCTAAATCTCCGTAACACGGCAAAAAACTAATCTGGATTTTTTTTTTATATTTTTAAATATGCATACTGACACAGCAATACATACGACTATCTAATAGAACAAGAAATATTTAGGACATTTGAAAAAAAAAAAAACCAGAAGTCAGACAAATTAACTTTGAATTTAGTGGACTGGAATATAAATTTCATTCCAGAGCACATATGTTCATTTGAAACACTCTGTGTAGTGTCTCACGTCTGTGGATATACTAACGCAGAACCCCATAAACTACATTCTAAGTTACCAAACCTTCAATTATAACTGCCAACGAGACAAAGTGGGTTTGTTACAATTATTTACGCAATTGTTTAGTGAATTAACAGCACTCATCTACTAAACAATGTTCTCCTAAAGCCAAAATCTTTTAAATTAGAATGTTCAGTGACTCGTGTTTGCTAAAATTGTTGTAATTTGAGTCCCTGTGTCACCAAGCAGAGAAGAGGTAACAGTGAAGGACATGTTTTGAAATTCCACAGTATTGGCTTTTTTTTTCCCCCATCCCTTTTTAACAACCAATGAAAAACTTAAGGATAAAGTAGATAAACTCTGCTTTTTCTTGTTTTGCTCCTTTGTGGCAGAAGCCTTCTAGAATTTCAGTAATCTCACAAGAGGTATGCAATCAATTTCCAATAAAACCATGCTTGTGTCCCCAAACATGACACGCACTTTCATAATTTTGTAAAAAGTACTGTAATCAAATATTCTTCCTGGATCACAAAGACTATGTACAGTATAGTAACAGACTCAGTATTTCTTTTACCAGGCTTTAAGGGTAGAAATAGTGTTATATATTCAATAAAACCTGCTTCTCAAAACTGAGAGCAAGAAGCAGTGTTGCTTTTAGAATTTCTGTGCAGAAACCTCATCTCTTTACAACAGGCACAGCACGTAGAATTCAGTAAGCTGAACATAAAAGCCATTTCAAGAAGTCAAATGCAACAGAATACCCGAAAATAAAAGTACTGTAGAGTATTGTGCTCACAAAAAAGGGTCAAAGAGGTGAATTCATACATGCAAGTTCCCGATATTTTCATTTAAATTTGAGTGGTGGTGGCAAGGACATGCATTTATGAATTTATTTTCTTCTGCCTAGGTTGACTTAAAAGTTGTTAATGTTCAAATAAAACCTATCACTCTAATATTTAGGATTTTATTTACAAACTCATACAATTACATAGCAAAAAAATGCAACTAATTAAAGACTTCACAAAATGTAATTAATTCCGAGAAAATTCCAACGTGTGCTTCAAAAGCAATCTATGCTCACTTGTCTGCAGCTGACAGTATAGGTAAAATGGGTTGGTTTATTCGTGATATGCCAGATTCTTGCCTAATATTTGTTTAAAAATACAGTAATTAAACTATGTGGGGAAAAAACCCCCACCTATGACAACAAGCAATATCCTTTTCATTAGGAAAAATAACGGATTTTTTTTTTTTACTATCACGTAGCTGTATGATTGGAAGGTCAAAGCAAAGCCTTCCAAATACATTGTGAGTAAGGACTGCCATGTGACAAACCCATCACTGAATGGTATTTCCATTTTGCATTACTGCAAAGTTATCAACTCCTCTGAACCATAACCCCAAAGAGCTTTTCAAAGTATTAGAATGATTTATCCTGTGGACCAAACGGAGGATCAGTGGTTTAACATACATACGTATTTCTGATGAGAGGAACAGCTTCAGACAGAAATTTCTGTGTATTGTCAACAGTAAACACGCTACAAAAGCAGCTGCACTAGTTATAATTAATCTTGTTGCAATCCTATTAGAGAGTCAGAGCCTATCTTCCTTCTTCCCTATGCTGAATCTAAACTCCTTAAGACTAGGATGTTAATTTCCCATAGATTTATAGTCTTAACTGCATTCAGGAGTCAACGTTACAGTTTCTCCAGGTTAGTTCCAAGCAAGTACTAAATCACTGCTGGCGCCTTTTGGGTGCCCAGAAGTACGTGATCTGTCCCGTGAATGCCTGCTCTGGAAATGAGCAATTCCGAACTGGAGAGCTCGTAGCTTCTGTCAAGGTTCAGTTTTCGTGAGCTGCCCTTTAGTAAATGACATTGATAAAAAATTTGGAGTGAGACAAGAATCTCTACAACTCCCTGAAAGGAGGTTCTAGCCAGGTGGGGTCAGTCTCTTCTCCCAAGGAACAAGCAACGGGACAAGAGGAAACGGCCTCAAGTTGTGCCAGGGGAGGTTTAGGTTGGAGATTAGGAAAAACTTCTTTACGGAAAGGGTTGTCAAGCATTGGAAGAGGCTGCCCAGGGAGGTGGTGGAATCGCCGTCCCTGGAGGTATTTCAAAGCCGGGCAGACGTGGTGCTGAGGGACATGGGTTAGGGGTGGGTTTGGCACAGGTTTATGGTTGGACTCGATGATCTTGAAAGTCTCTTCCAACCCAAGTGATTCCATGATCTGCATTTGAGACGTGATCCTAATGTTTTCATATCGTAGAGAGAATCTATCATTTAAAACAATTGTTTCAGCCAGAGTTAAGAGTTTAAGAGCAAGCTTACAAATAAGTCTCTTAAGAAAAGAGACTTTATGAGAAAAGAAACATAGAGCACCAATTCTCTCGTAGGTCAAATGACTTCTGATAAAAGAGGTTCTTAATAGCTTTCCTTGGGTTTTCTCCTCCACGCATTGGAAACATTTCATAGCAGTTTTGCTGAAGAAAACATACAAGACTCAGGCTTCGTTGTGGCAAAGGTCAAACACTAAGATAACCAAAACTAATTCAGAAACCACTAAAGCACTACAGAAACAAAGTCATTCATATCCTGGTATTTTTTCTATTTGAATTGGAGGAACGATTTAGAAAGTACAGAGAAACATATATGAGGCCAAATACTTCCCAAAAAAATCTCTGACCTTCAGAGATTGCTTAGACTGGGCACTTACCCCTCAGAGCAGGCAGCAGAGACCTCTCTTTCTTGTCGTCACATTTATTGCATTCACTGAAGTAGAGAAGTAAAAAGACGTCCACAAGCACCCACATGAGAGAAGTGGCTAGAACCACCTTGCAGTAAACAAATCTCCTCATTGCTTTACTTGGTGTCTCGCTCGAACGCTGAGGAAAGACACCGGCTGCTGAGATGTATCAGACTCCCGCAGTCACAATCCCACGTGGAAGCAGACACAAGCATCCCACTGCAAGCAAGGAAAAAAGCATCTGGATTAGCTAACGAGTACACACAGACTGAACTGGAAAGTTTATAGAAAATTTTTAGTCTGGAGAAGAGCAGATTGAGGGGGATCTCATCAATGTCTACAAATACTTAAAGGGAGGGGGCCAGGAGGAGGGGGCCAGGCTTTTGTCAGTGGTGCCCAGTGATGGGACAAGGGGCAATGGGTATAAAATCCAATATAGGAAGTTCCATCTGAACACGAGAAGGAACTTCTTTCCTTTGAGGGTGGCAGAGCCCTGGCACAGGCTGCCCAGAGAGGTGGTGGAGTCTCCCAGTCTGGAGACATTCCCAACCCACCTGGACGCCATCCTGTGCCACCTGCTGTGGGTGGCCCTGCTCTGGCAGGGGGTTGGACCAGATGATCTCCAGCGGCCCCTTCCAACCCCTAACATCGTGTGATTCTATGAAGCACAGTGTGGCCATGTTTAAAGTATCTGTTTCTTTCCCTATAGACAGGTACTTTCTGTTTTCTACCACCCTTCTATGAATACCACCCATTCTGACTTGCATACATCGTGGGCAGTCTACGTAACTTGCCTTTATTTAGAAACACATATAATATATATATCCCTTTCATACATATAGCAACTTTTCACAAAGATTACACACAAAAACCCCCAACAAAGCAGTGCTAACAGACAGCTCTGACATTCATCATTTTATTGAACGTTAGACAGATATATTAACACAAAGGCCAACACTGCCATTTTCATTTTCCTCAAATAATGCTATTTTAAATGTGGCCTCTGAACACAAAAAGCAATAAATTTTCATCTTGCAGAAAAATTCTGACCACCACCTTATGCCACCAAAACTGCCCTGCAAAAGAAAGCTTCAGTCACCCACCTACCTATGTAGGCTCTTGCCTGCACCAGCAAGTGTGGTCAACAAAAACTAAGTGTGAGGAACCTCCACATCTACTCTCACTGCAGACAGGGAAGTTAGATGACAGGATTTAAAGCCTTACACTTACCGTTAGAAGGTGGGTTCCATGTCAAGACTGGGCGGTGTGCTTCGGCCATGCTCCCAAAGCACCGCCTTCGCACTGAACGGCTGGAAAACTTTCCAAGCACCTGTACAAGAAAACAGACAGAAGAATGTCCTTATCACTTGACTGCCTTTTGTAGCGCATAAAGGAGTTTACCACAACTTTAAAAAGCTCTCATAAATTTTGTCCACATTTATAAGCCTACTTCTCTTACTTAAATGCGATTTTATACGCTTTTATCTTAGTTCTGATAACCCCTCAGCTTTCCAATCCAGCAGCATCCCAACTGGTAACTTCCCCGGTCTAACTCACTGCTGGTGTGGCTTTCCTGCTACACTGTCACACTCGTGCCACACCACCTCACCCTGCCGCGTTACTTTCTAGTAAAAGGGCTTTCTGTCCCTCCCAAAGCCACGTCCCCGAGCAGCACACCGCCACATCCACACCAGCAGCACGCAGGGAGAGGAGAATGCCAGGAAGACCCGTTTACCTCCGTGTTTAAAGCAGCTTATCAGGTGAAAAAACAGTGCTGAGGGAGCTTCCGTAACAGCTCATTTTCAACAGTTCCCAAATATAAGAAATTCACAGTACATTTTAATTACAGTTCATTTGAACCAATGAGACGGAAGAGATGGAATGATTTAAATACAGTTTTTCCAATTATTCTTGAAGCACTATTTCACTATGTAATCATTAATAAAGTTTTACATCTGTCTTAGATACAAAGACAACAATAGCTCTTCTTCTTGCTGAAGTGATTCACAGCCAGTTGATTTAAAATTTCAAGTGCTCAGGAATACTCGTTTCAGGTTAGCACGATTCATTTTCATGCTAGTCGACAGGAACAGTTTAATTATAGGAAGAAAATTACAAAGAAAAAACAAATTAACAGCGATCTTTATTAGAAAAAAAGGAAAGGAGAAAACAGCTGAAGTGTTAACCCTCCCCACGCAGTCCCTGTCACCATGGTGGCTGTAATTGCCTTTTGTAGCGTTGAGTAGAATAGTTATTTGTTCAGCACCAGCTGAGATACAAAGGCACTTCCTCCCCACGCTCTTAATACAGAAGAAATTTTTTCTTCATCAGCCCTTGTTTCATGGCAAGTGAGTAACCCTCAGGAGCGCAGCCGTCACAGACGGGCGACGGGGAAAATCTCTTCCCAGGGCTGTGCAGTTTTTGGCGGCGGAGCCGGGGCAGGGAGCACTGGAGCCTGCGACGCCGCGTGAGCAGCCGCAGAGCTCGCGCGCCTCTGAAGGAACCTCACGCCGCGACAACGCCAGCAGCGGTAACGGCAAACTTCTTTTTCACAATGCCAACATTCAGATTCAATATTTCTCCCCCTTCTTAAAAGATAAAACCCACTTTAGTCTTTTAAAGTCCAGCAAATTTGGGGTATTTCCACTCCCACGTATGCACAGCACCTCACTAGAGGGGACAGGCAGCGCAAAACACCTCCGAGCTCAAACTCCAGCCATTAATCTAGTCCTGGGCTGCTTTGCTACAAACAGGAGGATTACTAGTGGCAAAGAATCAGAGAATCACTGAATCACTTGCGTTGGAAGAAACTTTCAAGATCATCAAGTCCAACCATAAACCTATGCCAAACCCACCCCTAACCCATGTCCCTCAGCACCACGTCTGCCCGGCTTTGAAATACCTCCAGGGACGGCGATTCCACCACCTCCCTGGGCAGCCTCTTCCAATGCCTGAGAACCCTTTCCGTAAAGAAGTTTTTCCTAATCTCCAACCTAAACCTCCCCTGGCACAACTTGAGGCCATTTCCTCTTGTCCCATTGCTTGTTCCTTGGGAGAAGAGACTGACCCCACCTGGCTATAACCTCCTTTCAGGGAGTTGTAGAGAGTGAGAAGGTCTCCCCTCAACCTTCTCTTCTCCAGGCTGAACAATCCCAACTCCCTCAGCCGCTCCTCAGGAGACTTGTTCTCCAGACCCCTCACCGGCTCCGTTGCCCTTCTCTGGACACGCTCCAGCACCTCAATGTCTCTCCTGTGCTGGGACACCCAAAACTGAACCCAGCACTCGAGCTGCGGCCTCACCAGTGCTGGGTACAGGGGCACCATCACTGCCCTGCTCCCGCTGGCCACGCTAGTCCTGATACGGGCCAAGATGCCATTGGCCTTCTTGGCCACCTGGGCACACGCTGGCTCAAGTTCAGCCGACTGGCCACCAGGACCCCCAGATCCTTTCCTGCCAGGCAGCTTTCCCCAAGCTCCTCCCCAAGCCTATAGCGCTGCCTGGGGTTGTTGTGACCAAAGTGCAGGGCCCAACACTTGGACTTATTAAACATCATCCCATTGGATGAGGAACCAAGCCTTCTGCTCTTCATGTCCTAAAAGTACCATTTTTTTTAAGGAAAAAAATAAATAAAGTATTTAATTTCCCCAAGAAACCCCCCCAGCAGAATGGTACCTCAGCAGCCCAGCCAGTTCCTCGGGAAACCTACACAAAAATGCCTGCGGGAAGTCTGACCTGGTGGTAAGTACGAGGTAGCTGGGAGGACTCTGTTGTTTTGTTTTTTTTTTCTCGGAATGCGAGTTTCAAACTCATGCTGCAAGAGCTATCTTTTTGGGGTGGGAGAGAGCTTTCAAAGACACCCGGTGGAGGCTTGGTCCCACCGATGAGGTGGCTCCATCCCTGGCGGTACCTGCTGGGAACGCCACGTTCGTTCATGTGGGATGAGGAATGAAGAAGAAATGGCTGAAGAGGGACCACTGGCCTTCTGCGTGGTGTTCTGGTGCCACAGACAGGGCTGACCCCCTTCTCCGGGCAAACGTGAAGCCAGGTGGAAACCAGAACCGGGCACCAAAAGGGGCTGCCGAGTCTCAACTGCGCCCACGCGTGCTCGGGAGCTGCCAGGCTCCACCTGACCTCACCACAAACAATCCCCAAATTAGTTTATATTTCAACTGAGGTTTATTTGAACAAATATAATAAGCAAAAATCCATGCATATTGAATTCCAAATGGATACACACACATCACCAAAATAGGCTAATGGATCTTTGTTCCTTCAATCAAGTGCTTGAGTTGAATTAGAAAAAATACAGTTTCAGACAGAAAGATTTTTTTAATAAAATGAAAGTCTGTCATTTGGAATTTTTTTTTTTTTTTAACCTATCTCTGTTTCAAGATGGAAGCATCTCCCCTCTCCCTTTCTTCCCCTTCCCTGAACCTCACTTTTGCACAAAAAAACCACAATCATTCTGACTAGCCAGGATAGCATTTTCCAGCAAGTACTGGAAATAAAAAATATATGCAAAGCTAGGGCTAGGTAAAGAGGAGGAAGGTTTTCCTTCTCCAATTTGAGATAACAAAATACATACAAAAAAAAAAATAAATGGCAGTCATGGTCCAGACCAACTTCACTGCTCTCGGGACACTTCTCTCAAAATCTCCATGTTTCTGTCAATACACTTGCAGATTTTGAATGCTTTCTGTTCCCCATAAATGCTTTACATTCCAATTCCTTAGGAGATAATTTAATTAATATGTCTTAAAAAAAAACCCCAAATGCAAGGTTCTAAACCAAGAACTAGATACAACGGCCACTAACCCAAAAAACAAACAAGAATAAACCAGCAGTGTGCCTTTGGCTGCTTTTCCAAGATTTTTTAGCAGTAAATAAGAAACTTCAGCGTGAGTCTTATTATAACCACAAGCCTCTGCTTCCCATCTTCCCCCCCCTTTCTCCCAAGCGCTTCCTCTGCGCCGGGAGCACAAGCCGCTCGCATTGGGAAGCACGGGTCGAACGCGGTCTACTCAATTCCTATCATACACAGAAAACATCAGCACTACAAGAGGGGACCCTTGAACGTTCAAGCACTCAAGAAAACTCAAACCAACCAACCAACCAAAGCCCCCACAACGAGCCAGAACTGGGGAGCGCAAGGTAATTCCCAAAGCACGTGCGCGCTGTGACCTCGTCAGCCGCGTTTTCCCGCATCCAGCCGCCCTCACCGCCCAGCCCTTCCACCGGAACACCCTGGTTTCCACATCCCAGCGGGGGCTCCTCTGCCGCTTCCTTCCCACCCTTCCCCAAGTCCGCCTGCCAGCCTTCTCTGCCCCCAGCTCTCCCAGCCCACGGCTGCCGCGGTGCAAAGAAAGGCGGCGTGTCTCGTCGGGCATCTCCTTCTTAGAATCACAGAATCACTTGGGTTGGAAGAGACCTTCAAGATCATCAAGTCCAGCCATCAACCTATGTCAAAACCCACCCCTAACCCATGTCCCTCAGCACCACGTCTGCCCGGCTTTGAAATACCTCCAGGGACGGCGATTCCACCACCTCCCTGGGCAGCCTGTTCCAATGCTCCTCTCATTTCCCACAGCCCGTTACCAGTTTTTAACCTTTGCTTGTTCAGCGATTTCAGAGGCTTGGGCAGCATCCTCAGCGTTCTCCACTCTTTCTGCCTCCATCCCCACCTCCTTTTCCGAGAAGCTGGTTCTCTCTCTGCCTCCACACACCCGTTTCTCCGCAAGGGCCGGGCTCTTCTGCCCAGCTCAGCCTTTTCCCTCCCAGCCCTTTGTCCTCCTGCCCCTGGCTCAAGCAAACAGGCCGCTTCCACGGCTCTATCCAAGCTGACCACAGCCGGGAGCAACGCCGGCAGGGGACATCCAGCCACGCGGGATGCCAACAGCCGGGGCACAGCCTGGCCACCAACAGCCACCAGTGGAAGGAAACTCAACACAAACACCGTCTCCAGCCATTCTTACAGCCTAACGCGTCTCCTCCGGGTCTCAGGAGAGATGATGCTTCTCAAAGAATAGGGGGGTTAACTAAAATACAGAGACACGGTTTTCAGGAAGAGGAGGAAGGTAAACGTGCTGGGGTTTTGAGCTACCACTTCTAAGAATAAAAGCTAATTTTAAAACAGTATCTAGCGGCAGCAAAGTGAAGGAGATTCCTGCCCCAAAACACTGCAGTTTGGCAGTGTTATAAGCAATAAAAACAGGGTTTATAATAGAAAACAGTATGCAAATTTAGAAATCATTTGCACTGCCAGCCGTTCCTAAAACTGCCACAATAAAATGCTGCGGTAAGAGGATGTTACGGAGGTTGCGAATCCAAGCTTGGAAAGCTGGCAGAATTAAAAGATAGCTGCAGAACCTTGACTTGCCTTTCTCCTGTACTAAAAAAAGCAAAACCCACTGCAGAGCCCACTTTCCCTGAGCGCACACAGCAGAGCAGATTTGGCAAAATGAAGCCATCGTTCACCATTTCGTCTTGTAACTCACCACACGGCCCCAAGCCCTGTTTATTTCATGCCAGCCAAGCCTTGCACAGAATGAACAATATTTAATTTTCTCAGGGGCTCAAAGGCACAGCATTCATCACCACTATCCAGTCGCCTCAAAAGCTTTTGATTCACTTTCGCAGTATCTCTGCGAGAAAAAAAAATATAAAAAATTATCCCCTCTGTGGAAACAACGGGAGCACAGACCGAGGCCAAGGCTTTGAGAAGCGTACACGGGTTTTGTTCCCCGGGTGATGCTCCTGCAGTCACACCCCTCAAAGCCTCACACGAGCCCACGTTATTGATTCAACAAAAGCCCCAACTCTTGAGCTAGTGTTTTCCTGTCGATGCTGAAAAGGGGCCACCCCTAGGTCTCACGTCCCTGGATCCCTCAAAGCCATCCCTCCAGTCCTAGCAGGATCGGCATCCACCCCGCCAGGGTCGGCTCCTGTCCAGCCCTGGGCACGCTCGTCAACACTCCCACTAGAGAGAGACAGAGGAAGAGGAAAACTGCCCAAGTGACGGAGCGGTCTCTTAAGTGACAAGCAAAATCTTCACATCTTGTCACTTAATGGACTAGAAGTATTAGCAGTGTGCCCAGGTGGCCAAGAAGGCCAACGGCATCTTGGCCTGTATCAGGACTAGCGTGGCCAGCAGGAGCAGGGCAGTGATGGTGCCCCTGTACCCAGCACTGGTGAGGCCGCAGCTCGAGTGCTGGGTTCAGTTTTGGGTGTCCCAGCACAGGAGAGACATTGAGGTGCTGGAGCGTGTCCAGAGAAGGGCAACGGAGCTGGTGAGGGGTCTGGAGAACAAGTCTCCTGAGGAGCGGCTGAGGGAGTTGGGATTGTTCAGCCTGGAGAAGAGAAGGTTGAGGGGAGACCTTCTCACTCTCTACAGCTCCCTGAAAGGAGGTTATAGCCAGGTGGGGTCAGTCTCTTCTCCCAAGGAACAAGCAATGGGACAAGGGGAAATGGCCTCAAGTTGTGCCAGGGGAGGTTTAGGTTGGAGATTAGGAAAAACTTCTTTACGGAAAGGGTTGTCAAGCATTGGAAGAGGCTGCCCAGGGAGGTGGTGGAATCGCCGTCCCTGGAGGCATTTCAAAGCCGGGCAGACGTGGTGCTGAGGGACATGGGTTAGGGGTGGGTTTGGCATAGGTTTGTGGTTGGACTCGATGATCTTGGAAGTCTCTTCCAACCCAAGTGATTCTATGATTCTATTAAAACTGTATATATGCTGCACGTAAAAATTTCATCTAAGGTGTTAACTGAAAGCTTCTAGCCAGAGTAACACCTTTTCAAAGCACTGAAAACGTGGGGTTTGTAACATGCCTGTTGATTATCTTGAGCTGGACTCCTGTACGGAGCATCCACCCGCTTCACAGACCAATGATTTCCTCCAACTGCTTTTTGTCTTCATGGTTTATTAGTGAGACCTGGGGCAATTTCAGGCTCTGTTGTGGACTTAAGAGACATACATTGCAGCAACACAGGGGTGGGGGTAAGAGGAAGCCCAACACAGCAGCACTTCAAGCACTACACGCAAAAAACTGCATTCAGAAGAAACTTAATAGAATTTTATGGCCACACGTTTTCAAATAACCAGTGTCACTAAATCAGTATCAGCACATCCTTGAACGGCCCTTTAATCTGCTGCTGCTCTTAAGGCTCAATATGAATTAAGCGTCCTAATCCTTGAGCAAGACAGGAATAAACTGTTTACAAAAGTTCCTCCAAAGAAAATCAGAAAATTGCCAGATTTATCACTCAGCACCTTCACTGATTTAATACAGAAGCACAGTTAGAGTCCCAGAGTCCATCTACATCCTCGAACCGTGATTACATCTATCAAATTAATACCAAAACTTCTCTGACACCAGTCTGACCTACCAAAGCTGTGAGACTGCAACCTGTGCAAAGCAACTTGTTTTAACCATCTATACTCTCAGGAACACCAAAAACCGACTAACGACGTCTAGAGGCTTAGGTAAGAAAGGATCCAAACTGCAAATTGTTATTATGAAAGTATCGTTTCAAAACAGAACAGTTAATTTCTTATGGAATGAAATCTAAAATAGAGCTGAACATCATTTTTCAAGCGAATATTGATCTTAATGTTAGCCGTAAAAGCTTAATGAAGTGCCTACAGGAGCCAGGGCCTGATAAAAATGCAGCTTAATCTCCCGTGTGCCATAGGAACGGGCAGAGGACGTAAGGAGGAACGCTACACCTCCTTCCTTCGCCAGATGTGGCCACATCTGCATGCATCTACAGCATGCTGGAGCACAGCATCAGGCAGCGGTTGCTTAGCAACTGGAGGGGGGGCCCTGCTCCCCTGGGTACCAGGCTCTGCTGAAAGCCCCCGGAGCTGCCCGGCTGCTCCCCACTTCCCGACGGTCACTGGAGGCAGCCCAGGTAACTCATGGCACCAGCCCGGCTTTCCAGCCCGCAGGCAGGATGGGGGATGCTCCCGGCGAGGGGAAGGGGTTCCTTTTTTCTGCTCCCGGGAGGTTCCTGGCTCCTTCAGCCTCCCCCAGAGCCGCCCGACAGCGGAGGGGGGCACCGGGCAGCACCCTGCGGGATCACAGAGCACCTGGGAACCCCACCGGCACCCCGACCGCTGCCTCGCGGGAGAAGGACCAGGAGGCCGGTTCTGCGCCCGGGGAGCACACGCTGAGGAGGGCTTGGCGCAGGCTGGAAGAGTCCAACGGCAGGACGGCGGCGTGGCAGAGGAGCAGAAAACACGGCCAAACGCACCCCGGTGACACCGGCACCACGGCGGCTGCTGAGGAGGAGGAGGAGGACGAGGGGTAGAGCTGCCTTTCAGATCACATCACGGTTACTGCTGCAGTTAAGCGGCGCACACCACGGATGCAACGCTCCGCAGCCGAAAAGCAGAATCAAAAATGCCCACTCCTGATAACCTGCTATTTGTACCAGTGTTTTCTAGCACAGGTCGGACTAAATCACTGCACATTTCCACAGAGACTCTTTCCCCAATGCCTCTGCATAGCACCAAACCACATACAGAACTCCCCCTCCCCTCTGCCTTTGCATCCCTCTAAAATAACACTATCCAAGGGGGGGAAAAAAAAAATACGCTATTGGGGGGGAAGGGGGAAGAAAACTGCCTTGGTTGACCTTTGGGGGTACATATCCATTACGGTACACAGCCTTCAGACAGCAGGCGCATTAGAGGGATGAGTAAGTGGCTGGAGTTACATTACTGTTATGACTCCGGTGGTAATTTCCTGCCTTTTCATTATTTAACTGAGGCACGCCGCGTTTTCTAGTGAATCTGTTATTTGTCATGTAGACCATTGTTTAACGCGTGCGACTTAACACCTCAGTCAGCACTGAAATTCATCCTGTTTGACATCTCTATATGTTAGCAAGCATCTCAATTCACAGCCTTTCAAAGGTTGCTCTCATACACACTTGAAAGAATTTAGGCTAAAGGCAAAGAAATAGAACCCTTAGGATGTCCATAGTTACCACACTGACCACAAGAGCAGCGTATGTGAGAATACCACATCATTTTATAAACCAGTTAACTCAGACATATTAAATTACCGCTGTTGACAAATCCTTGTTCTAATGCAACATTTGACACTCAAGCGATATACATATTAATGAACACGGAGCTCATGATCGTAGCTGAATGCTTAATTTTTGAAAAACGAATGCAACTCAGTAGCAAAAGCAGCCATAAAGCGCTCGGGTAAAGTAGGGTTTCAACCGTTCAGAGCTGATCTACAGCACGCATCTGCGCTCTCAGAGCCATGTGGATCAGCCTCCTGCAAAAGATGGGTAGGTCAGCTAAGAGGAATCGGAAAGAAGTTTGCTGGGAGAAATTCCCGAGCAGAAATAGGAGCGATTGCCAACGTCTTTTTCACACCTCAGGAAGGCAGACCAGAGTTCAGCTCATCTGAAATCTAAAATTTCCAGCCTTCACCTCTAATGAAGCAAAGCATGGACGCGACTGTTTCTTGTAGCTTTCCTGTGAGTCACTGAAGCTGCAGGAGTTAAAAAAAAAAACAAGCAACAACAACATTTAAGCACCAGTCGCAGAAAGATTTGGCGTTCTTATTTTTGTCAATCTCTCTGCAGAATCAAAGTCCAAGGCAGGCAGTACCGCACCGAATGGCAATTAGCCAGCGTGAACTGACAAAACTCTATTAAAACATAACTGCATCCATAGTATCATGTAATATGATCTAACAAGCTGAAGTCCACTGCTTAAGCTTTGGGTAAAATGTGCTACATTGCATTATAAATTTAATTTATCAGAGGTGCTACAAGAGCAATGATCATTAAAAAACTGAAGAGGCAAGCTTGCTTTAAAAACTATTAAGATTTGCAAGCCTGTATTTCTAAGGCATACCTTAATTTTAAAATAAATACATTTAAAATATTTTGCTTTGAAAAATATTATTACTAGATTGGTTTAACCAAACCTTCATATATACTATACTCTCCCAAACCATGAATCATCATTTAATACCATAAGCAGTTTATTAATTCCTGTACAGGTATCTGAAGAACTTATAACGCTAGAACTATCAATCTCCGAGATCAATACAGGAAGCTCTTTCATATTTAGTAAGAACAACAAAAAAAAAACAAAAAAAGAAAAAAAAATCAGGTATCTCTAGTTAGAGCTATCCAGTGTTTTGTGTTTTAAGAACTAGTTTCTCCCCCTCTCTCCTTTCCTGAAATAGGCTGCTTGACATTTAAAAATAGACCTATTCTTCATTTTAAAATGCATTTCCGTGACTCAGAAATTAAACTGGAAAAGACTTATTAATTCCTCTAACTAAACTTCTTTGTAATAAAAGCCTACCCTTTATTTTGCACTGCTTTGTTCCGCCTAGAGTCAGGCAATGTCTAGCACCAGTTTCTCCCAGAATCAATACCTCACAGCACCACATCCCCAATACCCAGATGAGAAAAGCTTCTTGGGTTCAGAGCCACCTCACCGTGAGCCACTTAGCTTGCAAATGATGTCAAATTTGAGAAGAATTTCTCTGGGTTTACTCCCTCCTTTAAAGTTTTAAAGCCTTCAGATACTAACTTTGTACTAAACCAGGCTGTTTCTGCCAATGTGTTGGCACAAAGCACCATAAGCATAAAGCCAACTACACAAAAAAAAAAAAAAAGAGAGAATATGGGCGTTAACTCAATACCCAAATATCAGAAGACAATCCCAGGTGCTATCATGTATTGGAAGCTTACAGAAGAAATCCAAAGTCCTCCTCTCACTCCTTTTTGCCCCATCTTTCCCACAAAGAGCAGCCCTAATAACCGGCACAAACAAATGGGAGGACTTTGGTCACCAGCCTCATGGGTTTCTCCTTGCTGGGACAGTCGGAGCTGGCGCCTCCCTCCCCCTGCCCGACAGCAACCACCCCCCCGGCTGACAGGCAGGTCCTGAAAGCTGCTGCACGACCTCGTCACAGCTAATTACCAGACTAACTTGACTATATTTAGCCTGTTTTCAGATGGTGGGTGCTCTGCCACATGCCAGTGAAATTAAAAAGTACTTGAGTGGTACTGACGACGTGACAGATGCCACGCAGGACCAGCTTCCCAACTCTTCAAACAAGAGCCAAATGCTGGAGCAAGTCAGGCAGTGACACGATGACCAAGGGGACAAGCATCCAAGGAAGAACAGAGCCCAAGCAGCTGTGCCATGTCCCCGAGGACATTCCCTTTGGCAAACGCGTGGCTCGCCAGCACGGATGCCACGCATCCCATGGAGACACAGGAACAGTCACCCAGCCCACCCACTCATTATCAACATTACACTGAAACTGAAAAAATAACTAAACACTCACGTTGCACCAATCCTACTGCTGAAATGGATGAAGATACTTGTGCGTGAAGATAATACCACAAACCCAAAACTTGAAGCACCTGGAACCCAAACATCACTGGAGAAATAACCCCAGCAAGGCAGTCCCCTACCCCAGTCCTGTTTGCGACTCCTTACTACTCTGCCTCGCCAAAAAGGCAGCAACCCTCTGGATGTACACCTGGGAGCTGGGAGGACATTCCCACCCAGGAACGCCTGCGGCTGCATCAATGGAAAACAGGTATTTTGCCTATTTTGTGAAGAGAAGGACTTGTTGATTCTTTTTTCTGCATACCGAGGCCAAAGGAACTCATTTCTAATGCTGGGAAATCAGAGCTCCCTCGCTTCTTCCCATCCAACACAACAACAGTCTTCAAAAAAAGAAGAGTTTGTGAATACTAAAAGACCATTTCTGACAACCAGTAAGTTGTCACATCATACCTACTCTAACTTAAAACTGATCAGCACAAACATAGCAGAATATGCACTATCTCTTTAACTCTTTTTGAAGAAAGCAGGTTTGTTAAGAGTGCACAGCTCTCGCTATACTGGATTTAAAAAAAACCAAACTGTCTTCTCATATATTCATAAAAGTGATGTACAGCCAAATGGAACTCAAATCTCCCGTATTTTCAGGGAAAGTATTCTCTTGAATTCACCTGTTAACGTACAGAATCCACCAGAATTTTGTCTTACACAGAAAAATACTGCAAGGTTTCCTAGTTTCTTATTTCCAGGTGATTCAACTTTTCTTTTTTTCGTCTTTGGCCTGAATTTTTCTGTCACCTGACAGTGGGGTTAGATAGTTCTCTGCATTTTGCCTCAACCCCAAACAACTACACTTCACGTTACACGGAAAGCAACGCAACCTGATTGTGCACATTCCCAAATACACACATTCCCAAATACACACTGGTCAGAAGCTTTTGCTACAGCTGATGAGGAACGTTTTCAGAACTTGCCCTCCCCTCGCAATAGGGTTCTTGGGGGTACAGATGGTGGGAACCGATACGTCACCTCTCTTCTTGACGAGCCTTCAGGAAGAATCGTAGCTTTCTCCAGGGTAAGCAGCAGGCAGGTGTTAATAGACACAGATCCCAGAACTATGCAGGCTCACCTCCTCCCCTGAAAGGCACAGCTGGCTGCGCTCCTGTTTTCTTAAAGCTCATCCGCAGTCAAACAGGAGACTGGGAGTCTGGCTCTCCCCGATTCCACCAGCATCAGCATCTCCCGACAGCGCACACTCCGCTCCGGGAGCCTGCAAACACTCGTCACCCCAGCACCAGCGCGAAGATGGGAACACGCAGCACGTGCTTTGTTTCTCAGAACACCGCTCCGCTGAAGGGATCGCTTCTAAACCTCCAGAAACTAACCCCAGGGGGACCCAAATTTACACCCTATTGCACACTCTCAATGCCATCCAAACCCACTTTTTCTAAACAACGAGCAAAAGGAAATCCTAAAGCATTCGTAGTAAGAGGCCCGGCTAAAAAATTATCAAAAGATAAACTACCGTTTTCCAAGTTACACCAAATTTTTTAACTGTCCTCATTAGCCTTAGCACCTGCGTGTGGTTTCAGTGATTAAGGCAGAACATCAAGCTCAGCGGGAACCAGATGTGCTGTCAACCCAGGGCACAGCAGAGGAAAATTAAAAAAAAATACTTGAAAGACAATAGAAGCTTTAAGGCCTCATCTCTCCCCTCAAAGTCCAGCAGCCACCAACCAGTTAAAACAATCTTTGCCCCTTGCTTTCCTCTGCGTAATTCTCAGCCTGTCTTAATCTCCCATTAATCTGTTCTCCTCCTATTTCCAGCCACCCAGGAGCCCCCGAACAAGCGCTCAGCCCGCTCTCCTTTTGCAACAAACAAGAAATAACGGCTTTTTCCTTTACTATTTCAAACCGATAACATTTCCTTATCAACAACTGCAAAATAAACTTTACTTTCTGCTAGCTCCGGGTAAGTTTTTAGCCAATTCTCGGGAAAACGGCTGGCATCCCACCTTGGCGGCGTTCCGGACAGACCCCCCGCCCCAAAGCGGCCGGGCCAGCTCGCCGGTACCGGGGGCTCCGGCCGTTTACATGCCGGCGGCCAGCGGAACCCTCACGGCACCGGGAAAAACCGGGAGCGCGGCGGGCTGACGGGCTTCCAGCGAGCCGGGAACGCTGCGGCCCGGAGGGCGGCCCCGTCCCCGCGGCCGACGGGCTCTGCCCGCCCTTCCCCGGCCAAACTGGACCTTTTCGGGCCCCCCCGAAAGGCGGAGGCAGCATCGCTCCGTCAGGAATAAAACCGCCCGCCAGGGTTTCTCGGGCACCGCCGCCTCGGGTCCGGCTTATCCCCGCTTAAAACCCTCCCCGCCGCCTACACACCGCGCCTGGCACGGGCAGGGAAGGAAGCGGGATTTGGGATGAGGACGGCGTTACTCGGGAAGCGCTCGCCCAGCCCGCCCTCGCCCGGCCGCGGGGCTGAGCTCCCCCCGGGGCTCTGAAGTTGGCAGAGGAGCCGGCGGCGAGGCGAGGCGAGGCGAGGGGGCGACCCCGCTCCCGGCTGGGATCGGCGGCGCCGGGATCCCTCCCGCCCTGCCCGGGCACCCGCCCGCTCCCCGCTCACCTGCGGCGGGACGCCGAGCCCCGCGGCGGCGCCCCCGGCTCAGCAGCAGCAGCAGCAACAGCAGCGCCGCCGCCCGCCCGGGGCAGAGCG
>VZSF01005366.1:0-12149 GCA_013398295.1 Chionis minor | reverse complement strand
AGGGGGCGTGGGGGGGGGGGGGGGGCGGGGAAGGGGCGCTGAGGGGACCGGGAAGGGGCGCTGAGGGGAGCGGGGAGCCGGGACGGGGCTCTGAGGAAAGCGGCTGGTGCCACCGCGACCCCGCCGTGAGGCGACGCGGCGGCCCCTCCGCCCCGGCCGGCCCTAATTCGGGGTGGGATCCTGAGGAAAAGTGTCCCTGTGTCAGGTTCGGAAGCGGCCGGCGTTAACGCTCCGTGCCGTCCCCAGGGCCCGGGGGGAGCAGGCGGGATCCCGTCGGGAGCCGCTCCTGCCCCCGATCCCAGCCCTGGGTACCGCGTCCTGCGGGAGAACCTGCAGTAAGTTGCCGTTACCTGTCAAAATGTTGTATTTCGCCAATTTAATAAATAAATAAATAAATAGACTGAGTCATCGCTGTTGAAACGCGTGGCCCAAAGCAGGTGTATTTCACCCTTCTTCGGGTAAAATTGGGAGGAATCTTCTGCCGCCTGACGTTACACGGGAGCAGAGGAGCGCTCCTGCGCGGACAGCTGGCGTGGATCCTTCGGGATCGTCTCCCACAGACCCCAGCTCTTGCAGCAGGAGCAGCTGAAACTTTATTCCGTTTGGGAGGCAAAGCCGGCTCGTTGGGAAAGGAAAGCAAGACGGAAAAGCCGTCCCTCCCGTTTGCATGAGCGGCCGAGCAAGGATTGCACAGACCTTGACTTTCTCCTCATCGGGCAGCGGGCGAGAGTCCGGCAGGTTTTGTGTTTTGAAATAGCGGGTGGAGGTCAGTGTGCTCCTCCTGTCCCCTCGTCCTGCCCCTGCGTGGCCACACTTGGTGGCACTGAAGCCAAGTGAAAAAGTCCCGGCTTACAACATTGTGTTGTCAGTCCATTACTGGTGTCTTTGGCACCGAAAACGAACCGCGTGAACCAGCTGCTTTGGTATAAGAATGAGAAACCTCTTGGCACTCTGCATTTCTTGTTCCCCTTAAAAATAATTAGGGGAAGCATTTGCCAGTGCATTCTAAACCAACATTGGAGTAAAGGACTTGATGGCCTTTGTTTCTCTTCTCAAAACAGACCGACGGATTGCTCAGAATTTTTTAAGATCTATTTAGGCTGCAAAGTCTGATCAATGTGTATGATATATAGCCTTTAAAGTATTAAGCGATTCCTGAGGTAAAAGCAGGGAACTCGCTCTGGCGCTGGAGTGGAAATCCACAGTGATGTGCTTCTCTGAGGATGAGCAAGTCAATTTCTCTGCATTGCAGCTTTCTTATCTCTAACCCCACACGGGCGTTGTAAGCATTAATTGCTTCCAGTAAAGTATGTTAAGAAGCAGAAATGGAAGTTGCCTGCATAAGTATTCTTTCTCTGTTCATTTTTAATATTAATAGTAAGATATTTACTCCAAGTCGGAAAATGTGAGCTGTCACAGTAGGAGGACGTAGTAATTGACAGAGTTTGGCAGCCTTAAAACAATACCGGCCCATAAAGCTAATACGTAGAAAAGAAACAGCAAAATTCAGTGACCGCATTATTCATTCAATCCTAATGCCGCGTCAGATTCTGGGTGCTGCCACCTGTTTGAAAGAGCAGTGTAAAAATACTTCAGTTTTATCTCCTGGAAGGACTTTTTTCGCCACCCAACCGGTAACCACGCGCCGTCACAGAGCAGAAGTGTTCACTTCTCAGGGCAGTTTTCCTTGTAGTCCATATTGCAGACAACGGCTGCGTTTGTTCACGAGAATAACAAGCCTCCAAACATGACTAAGGTACTGACTTTCAACAAGCTCCTGACAGCGCAACCGCACCGAGCTTTAAACTAGTGTATAAAAGATATTTTCTGTGTCAAAAAAAATTTATACTTCATTTTTCCCTAGTTGTTCGGAACGAGATTCCTCTGTAACAGCGGTTATTTCCTGTGTGCGTGCTGAGACTTCTGCCTTTGGCATTGTCTTTGGTAAAGATGTTTATCCTTCACGGTTCCAGACGATTTCAATACAATGGTGCGTATTAAGCAGTACTACGGTCATGTCAGTGGTTCTGCAGTGACCCATCTAGTTTCTGAGCTATTAATTTCTGGTGGTTTTATTCTTTAATATAGTGTGGCCAAATAAGGAAAGACTTCTTTCTCCAAGCTTAAGTTGTATGGCGTTATATAGCATGAGTGGCCTTTTTAGAATAACGTATTCCTGACAATTTAAGAATGCAAAATAAAGCCACAGAGGTACGGGAGTGGATAAAGCACACGAGGGTGGGTATACAGCCTTCAAATGGATGGTTTGTGTGACAGCGTGGCGTTTGCATCAAAGCGTCTCTTTTCTGACTTGCTGTGGGTGGGCCACTTGCCGGTAACCATGACAAACGGAATCCCATTTTTTGTGAAAAAAGATTCCGTAATGCCTAATGTATGATGGTAAAGGGCACGGAAGAGGAGAATGGCCATACCTGACTGAATCAAAGGCAGCAATCTGAGCTGGCTGCTCAGAAAACAGTATAAGAAATTGCTAAAATATAAAATAATCTGCGTTTCCAGCAATTAGCAGCGTGGAGTTTCCTAGTGTGGGGGCTGCATTCAGACCATCGTATTTAACGTCTATTGATAGACCTTCTACGAATTTCTTTTAATGTCTATTTTAATCTGTTTTGACTTTTGGTTTCAACAACAGCTTGAGCCATAGAGTTCTAAGATTAATTATACGGTTTGTATAAAAGTACCTCAGCTTCACCACATCAGCTGTATACTTGCTGCTTGATATTCCTGTCTTCCGTTCCTGTATTCTGAGAAATGGTGGGCAATCATATTTAATATAATTTTTTATGATATCTATGATTTCATGGGCTTCAGTCTTTCTTCTGCCTTAGCCTTAAAGGTAGAATAGAAGTCCAGGTCACATCAGTTTCCCCTCATATGAAAGCCACTCCACATCTCCGCTCATCCTCATCTTTTCCGATGCTTTTTTGTAGGGGTTTTTTTTTCCCCCCACAAGAACTTTTCTTTTTGCCTCCCAGAGAAAACAGGAATATGGAACATCCCTTTGCTTTCCAGATGCGCAAGCAGTATCACAGTCAGACTGGTTATCAGTAGGTTGGTTGTGTGACCTGCATAAGTTCATGTTTGCTCAGCTTTTCCAGGCTGGAATTGAATCGTGCCTAAATAAAACCAGTGCTTTTTTTCTTGGCAAGTACTTTTAGATATTGTGTTGCATTATTTAAAACGTATTTAGTCTTGTGCCAAAAAACATATTCCTATCTCTACTGCAATATCTACCATGACCTTCTAACCAATCTGTCATGACAGAAGGTACCCTTTTTTTTCCTGGCAGGTGAAGCGGGAGTAAATTTATATGTATTTATTTCCTCGAACAGATCCTTTGACTTGTGTATGATCTTATGCAGAAAGGAAAACAAAGCTGAAGGAAGAAGCCAATTTGTTTTGATCTGAATTTTACATCAATAATTACACAAAATACAGAACTCTTTCCTACCACCTAATAGAAATAAAACGGGCTGATAGATAACAGCCTGACAGTTACTGCATGTATACTGCCTTTCAGTGTAATTCTTTTATTATGTTTTAGGTAATAGCAGCCTATACTGTTCTACTTACTCAATTTTATTGCTTTTGCTATATTACCTTTGCAAATGCAGAACCACAGGTAAACCAAATGTAGCTATTCATCAAAGCCAGGAGGTATCATTTATAATATTAAAGCAATCGCAGCTAACGTATCAGTTAATCCCCTGCCTCCTCTGACGGCGACTTCCTGTAGGATTGCACAGCCTGGTTTTACCATTGGAAAAGAAATTGGATAACCTTTGAGATAAATTTCCCTGCCCTACATGAGAAGGTTGAAATACCCTTGCATTTAAATACTTTATGCCCTGTACTCCCTTTACGCCTCGAACACAAATCTTAGAGCTTTGTTAAGGCGGGGTATGACACTTGGTCCACTCGTCTGATAGAGTAGGTGTGCGTGATGATGAATTACATGCATTTGGCAGTAGTTCAGTTACTTCAGACTTTAGTTTCATCAGGACTCTTAGACAAATGTCATCTGGGCTTTGTGATTTAATTTCCTTTTTTCTTGCACATCTTAGTAACCGCCTGTGTCTTGCCTTCCTTATTTATAAAGGGTAAACCTCGGGCTTACTTCTTGCTAGTCTGGGCTGCTTCTGTTTTCTTAATTAAAGAACAGAATATATTTCTCGGGTAATGGAAGTGAAGTAAGGGCATTAGCATAAATACTGCTCCATGTTTTGCTTCTTATTTAGATGCATCAATCTGCTTCAAATTTAAAAAGATGAGTAAGCTCAGTAAAGCTGGAAAACATACACAGACCAAGTCTAAACCTTTACGCTGAATTTCAGTCTCTTTTTACACCTACGGACCCAGAAAGAACCTCAAATCTCCGTGAGCTCCGTTTCAGGTCCAGTGAGAAGTCGGCGTTGAACACCCCGAGTTCTGTATTTATGTGACCATAAATTTATGAACCAGCCCGTGTTGGAGTTGGTAAAGAGCGCGTCTTCTCCTGGTTCCTCTGGATGCAGTAACCTGCTCCGCATGCTGGAATTGACACTCCAGTCTCTGCTCGGTACCCGTTAGGGATGGTAAAAATAATATTCCAGACCCGGTTTTAGTCTGAGGGTGAGGCTGATGAAAAGGACACAGGCACCTTTGGATGCAAAGCACACGTGATGCAAAAAAAATAGTTGAGAAAATCCTTTCTGCTCTGAATTCCAAACACTGATAGCCAGATACATCTATATTTGGCATTACCAGAGAATTAATTTTGTCATCAAGCTATTTCTTCATGTTTGATAAAATTTCATTTCAGAAATAAAGGATTTATAGCTTACTTTTCCCTCAATGCACATTATCATTTATATAACTGACAGCTTCAGTTGTTAAAAGCAGTACATGAAGTTTTTTCCAATAAAGGGCTCACATCTTTCTGACATTTATTACAAGTTTATTACTTCTATACCCTTCTCAGTGAAGCTGCTTCATTCATTGTGGGAGTGTCTGAAGTACAGATTTTTCATTACCTGTGACTTACCATTAATTTTAGGCCAGAAGTGGTTTCCTTTTGACTGGTTGTTAAAAACAGGAAAGGCATATAAACACATAAAGTCAATTAAGCTAAGAAAACTCATTTGGGATGGAAGGGGAAGGTTAAGGTACATTTAGGGTTTTTTTCCCCAGGTGCTATGTCTGCCTTCTCAGAGCAGAGAAGATGGGTTAGTCACTCTTGATTTATTTTGGAATAAAAATCACTGCCTAGAAGATTGAGTGAACTGGTTACGTGATACAGAATGTTTTCACTTCTGTATCAACATGGTGGTAATTAAGACAACAGGGTCCATAACTGAGTGCTTAATTGAGCAGCATCCCTTGTCCCAGGTAGACAGTAAATTACATTCTAAAGGACATTTCTGTACCTACACGAAGATGCTAACGTCGGATTGCATATTCGCCTGGGGAGGAAAAGGGCATCCCGTGCCAGTTGGTCTCGGTGCCAGAGGACAGTCCCAGGCCAGCTTAATGTACTAATACAGATGAAGCTTAAGGAGCTTCCTCCGAGTCCTAAATGCATGGTAAAGATCCTCAAAAATGAGTATACGTAACTGCAGATGTTGGGGGACCACAGTTGCTACCCTGGCACCTTAGATCACGGACCTGAGCTAGTTTAATAGCTTTTCCCTTATGCGGGATGGGATCTTGTCCTGTGTCTAGAAACACATCAAGTTTCCATATTTACAATATTTGCTTTTGTTTCTCAGTAAAGTTTTAGGTGTTAGATAACGATCTGCCACCTTGCCAAGCCTCAGTAACAAGGTAGTAACAACCTAGTCTAATCTAGCTTGGTCATAGTAAAACTTGCATGATAAATGAAGATATTTTAATAGAACTAAATTTTCTTTGTTGATTTATCTTTCCCCTCCAAATGGTCTCCTTTTTTAAAATTAAAACTTCTGTTACTAGCATTATCCTATGAATTGTTTGGGGTCTGTCTTTTTTTCGCTTAATCTGTGCTTCCAATCTCCGTCTGCACGATGGACAAATTGTACTCCAAAATCTTATATAGAAACAATGCTTTATGAATATTGGAAGTCATATCGCTTTCTTATTAGAAATAAAAAGTGTCTTGAATTCACACCATAAAACTGCCTTTGGGATTTCAGCACATGTTCTCCTGGAAACCTCGGAGGCGTTGATCAGAGAGATTACTGTCTTTTTTTGGTCTCAGCTCAGAGGAAAAAATAATGTTTTGCAAACTCAATTAGAGTTCTTGAAAACCGAGGAAAACTGTTAGAAATGGCAGTCTGAATAGAAAACATGAAACGGTAACAGGAGTTTGATCTAGTTATGTGCAGGTCATGCTTGAAACAACTCGTTAGCCACAGGAGAAATCATTCACGCCAGGAAAAGGGAGGCTGGAAAACCCAGGCACACCTAAGTTACTCCCTGCATAGTGCATGAGGAAGCTTGTCTTGCTGCGAGATGGCAATGGCTAAAAGCAGATATCTGTATTATTTTCCTCACTTCTGTTTCACATATGTAATTGCACATCTGTCACTTGGAAGTAAAATGAGCATTCTTTTTAAAATCAAGAGCACCCTTCCTTTGACTGGGAACCAAATGATACTCGAAATGCACTTGCTACTTACCAAAAAAAATAAAAAAAGGCGTCAATAAATACCCCGTTACACGCAGGCAGCGTTCCGGGTGACGCTGCCCAGGAGGCACCATTTCGGCTGGTCTAGCAGCCTTTTTCTGAGCATCTCGTTTCCAACTGGACTTCACACAAAACCAGAGGACGTGGTTGCCTCCTTTCAGCCCAGCGGGGCAGCGCATAAATCATTCGTTTCGGGTGCGGGAGACCTGTAAATAATTATCAGCTCTGCTCCAGGAGGCCTGGATTGCCGTGTTTGGTCGGGCGGCTGTGAGCGGCACGCAGACAGTCTGCCGGCGAGCGAGGGCTGCGGGGCGCTTTAGAGCTGAGCTTTTTTAAATACCCCAGCTTGTACAGCCCTGCGTTGGAGGCGGCTGTGTATTCCCAGCCTCCGGAGGTGGGGAGTTTGCTCTCCGCCGCGGGCGGAGGGACGCAAAGGTGCGGACGCCCTGCTTTTACGTGCCGCAGCCGCGTGCGGAGGGTGTCGCGCTGCATCCCAGGTTTGGTGGGTGTAAGGGTGGCAGTGTCCACGCTGCGTCCCCCCGTGTCCCTGGACGTGCCAGCGGTGGACGGTAATTCCGTACCACCTCAAGCGAGCAGCCCTGGGTCCAAGTCCCTGCTCTGAAGGCCATTTAACGGGAGAAAATTAAACATTGATTGGAGGCAGGCTTAGTACCCAACTACCCACAACATCACCCTACCTTCTTTCTGGCCCAATTAATACTTAATGATTCTGTACAAAGTGATACGGCTTTAATAGGATGGACTGAGAGACATTTCCTTCCTGCCTCGTTAGCCAGCAGTCTCCCAAGCTCTCACGGGAAATGGGAGCTGCAGGTTGAAGTTCTCCGAGGCAGAGGAGGAAATTAAATCCGAATCCTCACATCCTGTGTGGGGGCACTGCACCCGCTGAACCGAGACCGTGCCAGAGGCACCGGTGGTGCCTCCTCTCCCTGCCAAAGGCACCCCACCAAACCCTGGAACAAATTCTCCACGGTGTTGTGTATAAGCATGTTAGTATGTGCTAAACATTGTATTCTTAATTTCCAGACTAATATTCATGGAGTGTGACTTGAGAAAACTACAGCGATATTTTAATCAGAATTATTCACCTGAAGTAGCTGCTAGATATTTATGGCATTAATTCAGGCTTAATGGCTTTCTGCCTGGGGAAATCTTTCATTTTAATAACACATAGATCACATCCAAGGGTGACCTCATTCATATTTGGAAAACAGATACTCCATATACAGTGTTTTCTGGGGGTTAGTTTTGCTTCTGTCAGTAACTGCTGCCACATTTTAAATGAGATGTCACATTTTCATATGTATAATAGCGGCCAACAATCTTTTTGGCTCAAAAATAAACCGCAAATGTTCTTTCTTACAAAGAAATGAACAGTCATTACCCCATTGTGGTGTAAACTCGGTGTCTCGCAACACATTTGCATTTACTCCGTTTAAATGCAGAGGGGTTTGGCCTTGGTACCTACGACAATAGCAGAATTATTACTTGTAAAGAAATAAAACGTGCTATAAAAGGAGAAACTAGATTTCCCTTTGTAAGTACTCTTTCCAAATGTTTTCCTGAGGCATTACCCAAATGTCATATACGTTGCCTGCAGAATTTCCCTTGTTGGAAAAGGCATGACCTTGGTTTACTTCTGCCAGGCGTTGCATGAACCCACCTGACACCGTGCAGTTCATCGCAACGTTCCGCGCGGTGGGAAGGTGCCACCCACACCTTGGGACAGCGTCTGCTGCCACGGAGTCAGCCTCCAAGTAACCTTCAAACCTGGAAGTGCCTTAATTGCCTCCTTCGCTGCTGCTGTCAAAATTCCACATGTGAGGGAATGTGCGAGGTTAACTTCTTCCTACCTCAGTTACGGTCTGTAACTCCACCAAAAAAAATAGCGTCGCTTTCTCCCGCTTCTCGGCATACCTTGGAAAAGAACAGCGTGTTTATGGGGGGGTTCGCTCATGCTGAAGCAGCACGTAGCTAAGCACGAGCTCCATTTCGAGTATAGTGGCGTTTTGTGGGTTAAAATAAATCTTGAGTCTGCATAATAAAGGGACTAAAAAGAGTCGAGTTGTGTGACAGTGCTAATTTGTGAACAGCTGCCCAATTCTAAGCTTCTTTATTTCAGACTTTCTCACAGAATGATGAGTGCTCTGCTGCTGAAAGGGAAAACCTTTCTAATTAAGTTTATACAGAACAGGGCGTGTTATTTACAACTAAGAATGGGTTAGTTTCAGACTTTTTCTTCCTAGTCATCAATTAGTCAGAGAACAGTTTCAACGTTATTGACATCATCGGAAATTGTTGTATTTTATGGGAGCATAAAGCAGCGTATAAATTGTTTACAAACTTAGGGAGTGCATTCGGGTAGGAGATAGATGTGTCCGTATGGAGACAAGCCAAACTTTGGGGGTTTGTTGGGTTTTGTGGCAGAAGAGGGCTTTGTAAAACTGCTCGCTCGCGTTCTCCGGTTCGGTTTTCTGCTGCTGGTGTCTTACTCTAAGAAACGAAGCTCTTCTCGCGTTTTCATTCCAGTTATTTCTTCCTTTTAGGATGAATCTTTTAATTTTTCCCTGGCGTTGCAGAACCTCAGGGTGTTCTTTTCTTTCCTCTGCTATCAGCCCCATCAATATTTTCCTTCCTGCAGTCACCAGGCTTCCGCTACAGCCAATTAACCCTGGCCACGCTCGTTTTGTTGATCAGTTCTGATGCGAAAGAACGCTGTTTGCATCTGAGCTCAAAATATGATTTCCTACCGCAAAGCCGTAACATCAGTCATTCGTTTTTAATGCTCTTTGTCAATTTGTCTTTTTTGGGGGAGGCGGCACAGACATTTATACATGTAGAAGCAAAATAACCCCATCTGATCTCATTACTCTGTGCTTACCAAAATGAAAATCCTGGGAGAGGAAATGCTCTCAAATGTCTCTGAATATAAAAAAGATAATTTAACATTTCGTTTCGCATAGTTTTTGCAAGCCTCTTGCGTCTATGGTCAAATTCCTTGTTCTCCCTCCAGCTGTTCTGTCAATTACAAGAACACTGCACGTTATGACGGAAATTTTTGAAGACTTCATCCACAAATACCATTCCTTATTTGATTTTTGAGATCAGCATTTCACATCATGTCCTTGTAAAATTATTCTCTTTCTCCAGTCTTTGAAGTTTATTGACATTTTCTCTCTTTCTCAATACTCTTATTTTTTTCATTTTGTAAGGGGAAAATATTAATGTGATTTGTGGCACCTCTGATTTCCCTACTTCATATCTCTGAAAAATAATTATCACTTGGAAAATCTATTGATTTGAAAGAAAATTATTCCAGTCCTCTTTGAATTTTACCGGAGGGTTTTCTTTCACTGACCAGCTTTTAAAGATTTTGTTTTAGCTCACACACTGAAGTAGATAACTCATTAAAACAGCCCACCTTAGTCGTACCAAACATCCGTGTTGTGCTCTTTGTCTTCCACGTCTCTTCTCCCTTATGGCTGCATAGTTTGACAACAGATCTAACTTGTACTTCTGCTATGCTTTTTTTTTTGTTCTACGACTTCGGAACAGAACGTCGCGGTTTGGGCCAGCCTGGCCGATGAAAATGAACTGCAGACGCTCTCCCCCACCTCCCTCTCCGAGGAGAGGAGGGACAGAGAGAGACTTGGGAGTCTAGAAAAAACTAAACTACTTTAATGGAAATATTAATAAAGTAATAAAATAATTTAAAAAGAAAATAATGAAATATATACAATACTTACAAAACCAGAACTGAGCTCCCAGGATGACGATCATGTCACCAGCAGGCATGGGGAAAGTCCCAGACTGGATTCAGCCATGAATGGGAACAGGATTCCAGATCTGGATTCAGGAGTGTAAGGATGGGAATCAAAGGCAGATGAGCAGCCAGAGTCCTCCTTGGACGCCGGCCACTGTAGAAGGAGGGCTGACCCGTTGATCCCTCAGCGTTTATGCCGATGGGATGGAACACCCGGCTGGTCAGTTTTGGGCCCCCCATCCCACCCGCTCCTCCCAGCAGGTGGGACCCCTCTGCGCTTTTCCACTTCCCACCCTCCGAGGGGGCCAATAACAGTTGGCTGCCCTTGGTCCCTACAGCACTAAGGAAAAGCAGGAGCCTCTCTGCAGCCCATCCTCTGGCATCAAATACAAACACGGCTCTTGCCACTCTGAGCACCAATGGTTTCTGCACAACGGGCTGGTAATTTCAGTAGTCAGAAGAGACTTGGCTAAAAAGTAAAATTACTGGTCAGAAAATTGGTTCTGTTTTACCCCAAACCAGGAAAAGAATAAGGCAGCGTTATACTTCATTCTTGCACGGGAGTGACGCTTAGCGTGGTACCATTGCTCCAGATTATTTGTCCTGCTAAATTCACACATTCTGTAAAAGCTGCTTGACGCTTCATGATGTTCTAGAAGAGTATGTGTTGGCTTTTGATCTGATACCAATGAAACTGTCATCGGGAGTCCATCGTATTTGGTGGCTCCAAAACCACTTTGAGCTAACACAGCAGTGCAAAACAATATCTATAACAATATGGCTTTAATTCTTATTTCCAGTCACCTGCGTAAGAGGATGGCAAACCTGCTCAGCTCTGTACAAAGAAAGGAGGTCACAAACAAAGCAAACCAATGTCCTTATTTTTCAAGGAAGAGTAGACTTCTTGTTATTGAATAAAGAAACTCTAGACACTAAGTCTAGCAGAATCTACTTTCCTGGAGAGATCCTGAAAATATTCCACCTTGGCATCCCTGAGCAAAGTCAGACAGAGCTGATGGATGTCTAAAATGACAGGCTGATGCAAGTTATTAATGAAATAAAAGCCTAACAATAAAGGAAAAAACAGTAGATGTCTGGTTTTGTATATATATTTATATACTCTATATATATATATTTTATATATGTCATTTACTCAAAGGTGAAGACATAAGTAGATACTTTCCACTGAGTGAATACCACCTGAGTATGACTTTGAAGAGAAGACAAAAGATGCCTCAACGTACTGCGTTATCCAAAGAAACCATTTTAATCCGGTGTCTCTGGCCCTTACTCCAGGAACAAGCAGAGTTTAAAATGTCTCTTAAAATGCTAAAGCAGTAATAGTGGCTGGGGAATTCTTTTTTCACATTTTATAGACGTTTTCATAAGAAAATGTAACATTATTAAAATTATGCAAACTAGCAACTGTGTATATCTATCAAGTGGCTCCATTTCTGCCTCATTTACTGCTTTAATCACAGCAGCACAATTAAGTGGCGGTGGTCTGGACAAAGCCAAAGAAACCAGTCATTAACGCAATACCTGTGGATTCGTAATGTTACAGCCTGTCCTGCTGGAGCAATAACTTTGTGAGGCCTCGATTATACAAGATGGCCATATGCTTATTTCAGTATCCAAAGAAAGAAAACGTGAAATCAGCACGACTTCCAACCCGAGTAACCACAGAATCATAGAATCACT
>VZSF01005363.1:0-22601 GCA_013398295.1 Chionis minor | reverse complement strand
AATCTCTTTATTCCTGAGCTAAGCCTGGTTCCCAATGGTTTTAAACGCAGATTTGCCGGTAGCTATATAGGACAGGGTGTAAAGCCGGGTGGCTGCGCGGGTGGGTGTGTAATGCCAGCGCCAGCGTCGCCCTGCAGCGGGTGGGTGCCCGGCAGCCCCCCGGGGCTGGCTGCACCGGTGCGGAGCTGCGGTGCCGCCGGGGGAGAGCAGGCGAGGTGTAATTACCCCAGCGGGAGTTTGGCCCGCGATGAAAGTGGGGTACCGCTTGCTGCCTCCCCGCCGCCGTGCAGTCATCCCCGCCGGCGTCTCCCTCCTGGCACTGCCGGACCCCAATACCTGGGGGTCCCCGGGGTGCTGCGGCATTGCTCACCTTCCAGCCCACACCGGGGTTTTGCGGGGGGGAGGGGGGAGCAGGTGCTTGCTTCCTCTATGGCATGTCTCCCCCTTTTCCCTTTCCTTGGCACCGGCTGGTGGCACCTGCCGGGGACGCTCCTCCTTGGCACGGCACCGTGGCACGTGCGCGGGCTCGGCCGGTGGCAGCCGCGCTCGAGGCACCGCCGGCAACTGGGGGGGGCGGGAATGGGGCCAACCCTGCCCCGAGCCTGGCAGTGGGGGGCATATGTCCCGTGTCCCCCCCCCCCCNCCCCCCCCCCCCCCCTTAATTATTAATTTTTAACTTTATTTCCCCAACACCGCGCTTAATTAAACGCCGCCACCTCTTGCTGCGAGCTGACGCAGGGTATTTATTACTCCACACGTCGATGGGAAGGATGCTCCCCTGCCGCAACACTCCGGATTATTTTGCTGGCTTTAAAAGGGGGGCTGACGCCCCAAACCCCCTCGCCTCCCCCCACAAGGGGCTTTGAGGGGGAAGGCTGCTGCGTTTCTGCATCACTGAGCTTTCTCCTTCCCTCCTTCTTTTAATAATAACACTTTAAAGATGTTTGACATCTGTAACAAACAGCTGGCATCCTGTTATGGAAGAATGTCCTTTTATTTCCGAGCAGGTTGAACTGTCATTAATAGTATAATTAGGTGATTATCGGCGTACAGCAGAAAACTGCTTAATTGCACAGCCAGCTTTGCGAGGATCCCCGGCTCCTTTATTGCTGGATTTGTTTTAGCCGCCTGAATTTTTTCGCGCTGTGTTGCTGGTTTTTTCCACGTTGATTATTATTTTTTAATGCGCGTGGCAGCTGGGGGAGCGTGGCAGCACCGGCGGCGCCGGGGGACACACACACACACACAGAGACACACACCCGTGTGCTGGTGCTGGCACCCGTCCCCCTGTGTGTCCCCCCCCCAGGTCCCCAAGGGGCTTATTTTTAACCCCATGCATGCTGAACCTGGTGAAAGGGTTGTCTGAGGTGGGGTCGGGGCTTTGCTGGGTGCAGCACCCGTGGGTGGGAGCACCCATGGGTGGGAGCTGACTGGGTGCAGAGTAGTTTAAGGCAATAAAGGAGATGTCTTTGTTAGCGGCACGGTGTCATCAGCTGCCGGCAGGGAGCTGAGCCCCAGCACCCCTTGGTGTAGGGCAGGAGGGCACTCATCCTGCTGGGAAGCCTTCACCCACCCTCACCCATCCCTGCAGGCTGGGAACCCTCTTCTTCGGGCACTGTGTCCCTCTCCATCCTCACGGCACGCACGTGGCTCGCTGTGGTGCTCCGGTGGCAGCGATGGAGGGAGTCGGTCCGTCCCCCTCCCCATTCCCCGTCCTTGGGACGTGGCATTTTGGGGGCAGAGCAGATTTTTTGGCGCCCGCCAGACAATAGCGCTTTGTATCTCCCCCCAGTGCCGCCAAACACACTTGTTAGCGCTGCAGCTTTGTGCTGTAAATTTCCATGGAGTAATTACGTCTTAATTTATGATAATCCCGGGCAGGCAATAGAGGGGGGCAAGCGCCAGTCAAGTTTGGAAGTTGCCTGCCGGCTCCTGGGGTCCCCCGTGGCTCTTTCCTGACCGTGAACTTCTCCATGTCGGTGCAAAGCCAGTGGGTGGGGAGAGCATCCCTGTGCCGGGACCGGGGCTGTGCCTGGGGGAACAGAGAGCGAGGCTACGTGGGAATTGGGTATTGGTCCCAGTTTGCAGAGCAGGAGTGTTCCCAGCACAGCAGCTGGTGATGCTGCCCAGCCCACCACCCATCCAGAAGCTCAGGACCCCTTGGGCGCATGGGCTCAGGTCCTCCCAGATGATGCTGGGATGCCGTGCGTGTCCTGGTGCCAGCTCCCCCAAGCAGGAGAAAGCCTCTCCCTTCCTGCAAGCCCCCGGCACCGCTCCGGCATGGAACCGGACCCTTCCCCCTTCCCATCGCTGAATGGCTCATCCCGCCTTTGTCTGGAGGGCTTATTACTGGCAAAATAGAGGCTTTTTTTTTTCCCTCGGCCTTCCGGGCGGGCAAATTAGACGCTTTGGCAATTTTCGAGGAGGATGGTGGGGAGGGGAGGAAGGCTCTCATCACCCACTGGAGAACCCCAGCGTCAGGCAGTGTGCTGGCACTCTCCAGCAAGGGTGTGGGGTGGGAAGTGAGGGGGTCTCCATGTCCCTTCCAAAGCCATCGAGGCACCACTGGGAGCTGCTGTAGAAATCCCATTGGGATTTGAGGAGCGTTTAATGCACGCCCTGTGGACAGAGGCAGGTTTGGGGGATGTGTGCCCGCTGCCACTGAGCATCCCCCACGGAGCTGGGAGGGCACTGGCACCCACACATCCCACCATCCGATGCCAGCGGGGGCTGCTGGTGCCATCAGCGCCCTGTCTCATGTCCCAGGGTGGGTTTTGTCCCCGGAGAGGGGTAAAACCCTCGGGCTGCGCCTGCTGCACCTGCAGCCGGGTCCCCGTTGGGAGGCAGCGCGCACCCACTGACATTTGCCAAGCGTAAAAATTCAATTAATTCCAGCAGGCAGATTAAATATAAGTGAATTTTAATAATTTGCTCGAAAGGCTGAGGATTACTGTAGGCGAAAAGGGAAGATGCTGCACGCGTGGGGGCACTGGGCAGACTTCTCAGCACCGGCACGTGGGATTGCTAGTGCTAATCACCCTAAATCCCGTCGTGGGAAAGGGGGGGTCTGCTCCCCTTGGAGCTGAACCCGCGAACCTGGGTTTTGGTTGATCTAACTCTGTGACGAAAAACGTCCCGGAGCCGTCCCAGCTCCGTTGGTGGCATGTTGTGCCCGTCCCTGGCACAGTCCGGCTCCATGGGCATCGCTGCTGCTTCAAACCCTCCTTGCTGGTGCCCATATCATGGAGGGCTTCATGGAAATGGTGAGACACATCAGGGTGGTGGTGGGACCC
Organism: Chionis minor; assembly: GCA_013398295.1. Lineage (NCBI taxonomy): Eukaryota > Metazoa > Chordata > Aves > Charadriiformes > Chionidae > Chionis > Chionis minor. Next base: position 19,308 of record VZSF01005363.1, on the reverse strand, counting down.
TGGGCTGTCCCCTGGGGACGCCATGGGATATTGCGAGGCGACCCAGGGCTCCCGGGTGAGGAGCAAGCCAAGGTCTGTGCCAAGACCTCCACAGCATCTTGTAAATAAAGAGCCGGTGATGTGGGGCACCGATTGCTAGCAGATGGTGCCAGTACTAGGAAGATGAAAATACATGCCGTAAATTTGCTATTTGCCAGCGTTAATTTCTTATCCCAAGGTAAAACCTTCCCTCTGGCCCGTGCCGGGCCATCTGCGCAGTCATAAACTGCAACGCTGCGGTGTGCGCGGGGGGACCCCTCATCCCGCCTGGACCCCAGGCTTTGCCGGCAGCACAGTGGGATTGATGGAGATTGCTGGTGACCTTTGCTAGGACACAAGGTATTACCATTAATACTTCTGTATTTCCGGAGTTCGCGCCATGCATAAATCTCGTATCAAGCTGGGCGGGCAGAGTAATCTGCCAGGCGGCGTTATTAATACCTGTTATTAATACCCGTCATTAATACCCGTCGCCCCTGGAGCCCTTCATTAGCTGCCTGTGGATGGGGCGAGGGATGGGGGCTGCGCCGTGTAACCTCCCCCTCCACCTTTTTGGGGTGCAGACACGGTGGTCTCTGGGAAATCCCTGGTGCCAGCTGAGTCACCGGCTGCTTTCCACCGGCAGCGGTGGTGGGGGGTCCCCTGCATGCACCCACCCCCATGATGAGGGGCAGCTTTTGGCTCTGGACCCCCTTGGCTGTACCGGAGGGGGGCTGCAGCACCTTAAAGGCAGCGGGGGTGGCAGGAGGCGTCCCCTCACCTTGCCCTGGCACCTCCTAACTCTGCCCCATAGCCCCCGGTTTAGCTGGGTCCTGGCCCCCCGCCCCTGCCTGCAGCCCCCTNCCCGCCCCTGCCTGCAGCCCCCTGCCCCTGCCTGCAGCCCCCTGCCCCGCCAGGACCTGCCCCGTGCAAGATCCAGCCTGCGTGAAACTCTAATCTCCAATTTTATTCGCTCGGCTCCAGCCGATTTGCATAATCCACATAATCACCCCGGTTTTAATTGCCCACAACTCTGCAGAAAGATCATGTGGTTAAGTGGTAAATCATAATTAGATAAATAATTGGCTTGGCCGCAGCAAGCTGCTTTGTTATACCTGCCATCTGCTGGGCAAGGGCTTCTCGCGCCGAGAACAATGCGCCGCTGACGGCAAAGCCTGCGCTGCCCGCGGCTGGGCTGCGCCGAGCTGCCGGCGTGGGGACAGGGATGGCGGACGTGGATGGGAAGGTGGCCTGGATGCAGCGGGAATTGCCCCGCTCCTGCCCTCTACGATGCCTGGCAGCGCCACGCAAGGTTCCACAGCGCCGCGCGGTGCCTGGCTCTCACCCACGGGGTTGCCCGACGGCACCGTGCAGTGCCCGACGGCACTGTGCAACGCCTGGCACCACTGTGCAGTTCCCGACGGCACCGTGCAGTGCCCACCACCCCCGTGCAACGCCTGGCAGCACCGTGCAGTGCCGAACGGCCCCGTGCAATGCCCACCGGCACCATGTGGTGCCCAGCCCTATCCCACATGGTGCCCGGTGGCACTGATCGGTGCTTGGTGGCCCAGTGCAGTGCCCGACGGCACCGTGCAGTGCCCGATGGCACCGTGCAGTGCTGGCAGCCCCGTGTGGTGCCAAGCTCCCTCCCACATGATGCCCGGCAGCCCCCTGCAGTGCCCGGCAGCTCCCCCAGCACCGCGATGCCCGGCAGCCCCGTGCGGTGCCTGACTCTCCGCCACGCGATGCCCAGCAGTGCTGCGTGACGCCTGGCCCCCCCATGTAGCCATTCAGCCCCCCTGCAGCAAAGAGGAGGGGTGGGGGCTGTACCCTGCTTCTCCCAAAGAGTAGGGGGCAGGGGGCTTGGGCTTGAGAGATGGTTGGCACCCAGATGTGGGCAGCGGGAGCCGAGAGGAGCTGCCATCCCAACCTGGATGCTGCAGAGAGGGGCTTGGGGGCCAGCAGCATCCTTTGGGCGCAGGCACTTTTATTTTTGAAGCCCACAGGGCACTCTGCCAGGGCAGAAATGGGGAAGAAAGTTGTTTTGAAGTGAATCTTTCCCAGGCCTGATTTCCTACAGGCTTAAAAAGCACCCAGGGCCGGTTGGGCTGGGTGCGGGAAGGGAAGGAAGGGAGAAAAATAATCCTGCATCCTGCCGGCCCCAGTCCCTCCCCAGTGCTGCGCCCTCCAAACGAGCTCTTATTAGTTTGCTTGTTGTCGTTTGCCAAATCAATGGTCCATGGAGGAGTGATCGATGGAGACCCAGCCGGCTAATAACGCTGGGCACTTGGATGCTTGGTGCCATGCGGGGCTCCCCGGGGAGCCCCAAAACCTGTCACTGGCCAACAAGGTGCTTCCCGCCCCGGGGGACCCATCTGGACCCCACCAAAGGTGCTGGGGAGCCAGCCAAGGTGGGGGATGCTCCTGGGATGTGTCCCGGGCTCTGCCCCGAGGACCCTAGAAATGGATGAAGGCTGTACCTGCACCTCTCCATCCCTGGGGACACCTGGGAACATCAAGCCCAGCCACCTCCCTCCGTTTCGGCTGCGTGCCGGGCAGCGGGGAGGGAGGGCGGGAGCGCGGGCTGCGATCGATCAATTAATTAATTAATGGAGTGCGTTGTAGGTGTGGCAGCAGAGCTGTTTTAATGGGCGGTGGAAGATGTGACGCGGCTCGGCGGGACATCGCCGGGAGAGGAGGTGGCCCCCGCTTGCCTGTCCCCTGCCTGTCCCCTGCCTGCTGGCTCTCGAGGGGGTGACGGGGGTGCGTGGTGGTGGCAGGGGGGGACACGATGGGCACGTGCTGTCCCTGGCCGCTTGCCCTCCTTCCCTGCTGCCCACACAGGCAGCGCCGGGGCCCTGCCTGCTGCATTCAGGCAGAGCGAGGCGGGGGGGGGGGCTCCACAATGCGAGGCCATTAGCATTGAAAATCCATGCGAAGCAGCTGTTCCCGCTCGGCAGCGTGCAGCTGGATGCGCCTCCGGAGAGGGAGCCGATGCGCTGAGAGAAGAGGGAAAAGGCTGGGGGACCGTGGGCTGTCACCCCAAATTTCTCAGGGATCCAGCCAGAGCCAGCGCGGAGGAGCCGAGGTCCTGCGCGGCGGGTGCGGATCCGGATCCGGCCCTGGGGAGGGAGGGAGGGAGGGAAGGATGCGGGATGCTCATCTCTCCCTGCTCCCTCAGCCTCCCCGCCGCGCTGGGGTTTTTTTCCGCTCCATTTGCCAGGGGCTGGAGCTGCTGCCTGATCGTATTTGGTAATAAATTATTAGTTCCAGTGCTCGGGAGCCCGGGAGCTCAAAATAGCTGCTTTTAGAGCGGGCGGCTGGTGCAGGTTGAGTTCAATGGCAATCTGCTCTGAAGGGCACTTCATGCTCATTAGGGGCCTTTCAAGGTGCTGGGGAGGGAGGGAGGCGGGGACGGGGGGGGACACTGCAAACCGAGGTGCTAAACCTGCCTGCGCCGCCTTTCCCGGCAGCTGCCTGCAGCGGGGATGGGGTACCCCCCCACCCACGCTCCTCCGGCGGGGACCCCGGCAGGTTTTGGGGTGCTGGGAGCCCGTCCCTGCGCCAGCGCTGCCCGCTCCTGCCTGCCCGCCTGTTTATTTGTCTCCAGCCCCACCAGGCAGCCAGACTGGTTCTGCTCTCCCTGCCGGAGGAGGCTCCCGCTGCCAAAAAACCCGCCAGCGTCATCGGGAGCAGATGGAGAGAAGATGGCACGCTCCCAGCTCCCAGCCCTGCGCCGGGGATGCGGGGAGCCGGGGGGCAGGGACAACCCGCCCCCCACCCGCCTTCCCGCCCCATCCCCCAGGATCTTGGGGTCCTGCCTCATCAGGGATGCCAACCCCATGGCTGGTGCCATGTGTGGCACCCTAGGAAGGGGTGCCAGGACGTGGGGTGGCACTGGGAAGCATGAAGGGGGGACAGGATGATGGCCCCGCCATCCTCTCCTCCTCCTCCTCCTGCCGCCGAGCAGGGACCTGCCTGCTCCCGCGGGCTGGCAGCCAGCAGGCACCGGGAATGCCAGACACTCCCTGTGCCGCTGTGCCCGGGCACATGCCGTGGGAGGGATGGGGACAGGAATGGGGTGGCATGTCACCTGGTCCCCTGTCCCCAACCTCCCCGGTGGCCTCGGCAGCGGACCCAGGCGTCCTGCAGCCCCCCACACTGCCCACCCTGCCCTGGCCGGGGGGGGGGAGCGTACAGGCAGCAGCTGCCTGCCTGGGGGGGCGAGGGCAGCGAGTGGTTCCTCAGGGAAGTACGTGGGGGGGTGCCAGCCCCTCTCCCTGCACCCCCCTAGGGGTGAGGGCAGCGGAGGGGCACCCTGCCCCGTTTCGGGGTTCGGCTCCCCGCCCTGGTGAGGCAACCGCTAGCGTGACCCCGGGGCTGCTGCCAGGCTCTGGAGTTGGCCTGTTTTTCCACATGGATCTGCCTGCCGGGAAAAGCAGCCAGGGAGAGGCAGGAGGAGAGTGAGAACCGGGGGGAGGCCCCACCTTGCCGTGGGGTGGCACAGCGTCCCCATGCACTGCGGGGACGGTGGCTTCCGCGGAGGTGAGTGGCACCCACACCGTGCCGGTGATGGGATGCTGGAGGGATGGGAGGACACAGCACGGTCCCACATCCCCATCCCCACACGGATGCTCGTGCCTGGCCAGCTCTCTGCCGCAGCGTGCCTCAGTTTCCCCAGCTGGCAGTTCTCCCGCGGAGCAGCCCAGGGACGCCCGGACAGACGGACGCCACCTCCGTCGGGGCAAGGCGGGTGAGCGGCGCTGTTTGAGCCCCAGCCGGGGCGGAGGCGCCGATTTTATCACCGGGCAGGAGCGGCAAAACTGGTTTGGAGCCTGGCTGGGGCAGCGGCACAGCTCCTGTTAGCGAGCCAGCCCTGGGGGGAACGCGAGCTCACCGCATGCTTCTTGGTGAGCTGCTGGCTTGGAGCTCCTCACGCTCACCCGGCAAATCCCGGCGGGATCATGAGTTTGTCGGGAGGCGTTTGGGGCCGCGGAGATCAGCTGAGCATCACACGGGTGATGCTCTGCCGCCAGCCCCTGCGTCCTGGCGAGCATGTGCGAGCGTTTTAATCCCCGCCGGCTGGCTAGCAAAATCTTTCCAGGCTTGGATCGGGGCTGGGGGGGGGGGGNGGGGGGGGGGGGGGGGGGGGGTGTTAAGCCGGGGTTAAAAGCTGGGGAGAAGCTGGGGGGCGCAGGGAAGTGCCCTGAGGGGACGCAGGGCTGTGCCTGGGGGATGCTGGGCTGTGCCTGGGGGATGCCGGGCAGCGTCCAAGGGGTCCAGAGTTGGACCCAGGGCATGTGGAACAGTACCCGGGGGATTCAGGGCTGTGTCAAGGGGATATGGGACGGTGCCCAGGGGATGCCAGGCTGTGCCTGGCACGCTGCAGTCCCCTGGGGACGGTGCATGGGTGCACGGTGCTGCAGGCAGACCCCGGTGCCCCTCTCTCCGGGGGGGCAGCCTGGGCGCTCATCCGGGGGTCTGCGGGCTGGTGCAGAACCCGGGGGTGCCCAGGCCAGGCCGGCGCGGCGTGTTGGCTTCCCAGCTGTTCTGGTAATGAATTTACATGAGCCGAGCGTGTCGACAAGGCGGCAGTCAATGGCTGAGAGCACCGGAGTTAATAAATGCTTGTATAATGAGGGCAGAGGGGAGCGCGCGCCGCCGCGCCGGCCGCCTCTCCTGGGGCCGGGGGGCAAAGATTAATCAACGCTGAGTGGCACTCGTGGCCCCCCCGCCATGGCTCCCGCCGCTCTGCCCGGCCACCCTCTGCCGCGGGGTGCTCCGGGGTCTCCAGCATCGCTGGTGCCTCGAGCTGCCTCCGGCCCCGCTGGGAGCTGGGGGGGAACTGCCCCTCGGCCCCCCCTGCCTCCTGCCTGCCCACCCGGGAGCAGGGCTAATTTTAGGCTGGTGTTAATGAAGCTGCTCGCTTGGAAGTCTATTTTAAGGGCCCTGACATCAGCAGTTGCTGTTTTGGGAGGTGGAGAGCCCTGGAACGGCTGGCCGTGACAGCTGGGGGGGGTACGGGGTGGGCTGTGCCCTCCCGCTCAGCAGCACCCGCACCCCCACCCTGAGGAGCCACCGTGCCCTATAGGACCTCTGTGTTTTGGGGTGCAGTGGTGGGGACTTGGGGTGCCACGGAGAGGATTTGGGGGTGCAGTAGGGCTGCAATGGTGAGGATTCGAAGGTGCAATGGTGGGGACTTGGGTATGAAGTTGGTGGGGGGGGCGGGGATCTGGGGGTGCAATATGGGGGATCTGAGCGTGCAGTGGGGGTGATTTGAAGGTGCAATAGTGCGGATTGATGGTGCAATAGTGGGGATTTGGGGGTGCAGTGAAGGGGACTGGGGGATGCAACGCTGGGGATTTGAGGGTGCAGTGGTGAGGACGTGGGGGTGCAACACTGAGGATTCAAAGGTGCAATGGTGGGGATTTGGGGGTGCAGTTCTGGGGACCCAGGGGTGCGATACCGGGGGTTTGATGTTGTAGTGGCAGGGATTTGGGGGTGCAGTGGTGGCAACTAGGGGTGCAGTGGTGGTGCTTTGGGTTTTGTGGGCACCACACCCCTTCCCCATCACCTCCGTCAGGACACTGAAGTCTCCATATCCCCCTGGAACACCCTCTTCCTTCCCGTGGGGCTCCGCTGAGCCCCCCTGTGCCGTTATCTGGGAGCGGCCCAGCCTGTGGGATTGGTGGGGCCGTGGGATGCCGCTGGCAGCGGCTGGACCGCACGTCGCCGTGTTTTCCGTGGGCGAGCAGCTTTGTTAGATTAGCTGCCGCCCCGTAAGCGTGCGGGGTTGGTGCCCGCCTGCTTGCTTGCCCCCCATTGCCCAAACTCGGGGTGCATTTTGGGGTGGGGTGGTGAACCGGAGGGAAGGTGTTGCTTGTCCTGCCAGTCCTTCCTGCTCCTGGGGGGATTTTGGGGTCCATTCTCCCTGCTTCCATCCCCCGTCTCCCTGTCTTAATGCGAGCTGCTCTTGTTCGCAGGCATGAGCCATGAGCCGAAGTCGCCGTCCCTAGGAATGCTCTCCACTGCCACCCGCACCACCGCCACCGTCAGCCCCCTCACCCCCTCGCCGCTCAACGGCTCCATCGTCCCCAATGGCAGCCCGGCAGCCAGCAGCACTTTGTCCGTCCAGGCAGCACCTTCCTCCAGCTTCGCCGCCGCTCTCCGAAAGCTCGCCAAGCAAGCCGAGGAGCCCAGAGGTAGGTGACGGGGACGGGGACGGGGACAAGGGGCCGGGGGATGCTGAGCGTCAGTGCTTTTCCCTGTGGCCACCCGGGAGCTGGCGGACGGTGTTTTCTCGCCATTTCCCGAGCTAATGTCTTTCCCCGGCGTCATGTCTCGAGGGGGCAGTTTAGAAATTCAATTCAGCCGGAGTAATCCAAATGCCGTATCACTTGCCGTACCCCTGGAGAAAGCCTGGGAGAGTGCAGAGCGGGGAACCTGTCCCTCCCTGCCCCCCCCAGCCCCACTCTCTCCCACCACGCTTCACTGAAATGCTGTTTTTTTTCTGGAGGCTCCTCACATCTGTTCCTTCCCCACCCAAATTGCCCAACTAAATAGCAAATTTCAGTGCCCCTGGGATGGGGCCCAGCCACCGCATCCTCCGTCACATCCTCCCTCTCTGCTCGGGTGGGGACTGTGAGCTGCTGCTGCGGTGCCAGAGCACCCAAGGTCCCCACCGTGGCGGGGATTGTGTCCTGTGGGAATCGCTGTGGCTGTCCCACATGTGCAAGGGGAAGCAGCCTGTCCCTCGGCTGCGAAGCGTTTCACCAGGAGACTGCTAGCATTGGCAATTTGCAAAGAAATACTATTTATTCCTGGTATTTCCATTGAGGGGTGCTGCCCGTTGGGTCACTGCCCACCGCCTGGGCACTTTGGTCCCTGGGGAGGATGGCTGACCCTTGGCAAGATGTTTTTTGCAAGGTCTTTTTGGAAGCCCCCTTTTGCACGATCCTCTCTGGAAGATCCTTTTTGCAAGGCTCCTTTTGCCAGGCTCTTTTTGGAAGATCCTTTTTGCAAGGCTCCTTTTGCCAGGCTCTTTTTGGAAGACCCTTTTTGCAAGCTCCATCTGCAAGTCCCTCCTTGCAGCCCCCCGCCAGCCGCAAAACAGCCCAGCACGGCCGTGACCCGAAGCCTCTGGCATCAGTTGCTCCCGAGGAAGTGTGTAGGGATGGGGGGTCCCTGTGACACCGAGGGGACCAGGTCTTGGTGGTGCTTCAGCCTCACTGGAAGCTCCTGGTTCTCCCCGGCTGCCTCCTCCATCGCCCATCTGCTTCCTTCGGGTCGGTCAGTTGGGTTTGAGGGATTATTTTGCCTTTTCTTCCTCCCACACGCCATGGCTTGTGCCCCCACCATCCTGCTCAGCCCATCCCAAGGGACGTCACTTGAGTTTTGGCATGGATTTTGTGGCACTGGAGAGAAGCAGCCACGTTCCCTTTGGATTTCCCCTTAATGACTGCATAGTTTGTTTGCAAAAAACCCCCGTCCTCGCCCATCTGGGTGCCTAAAGTGGCTCATCCTTTAAGTTTTTAATACGGGTGGCTTTGGGTGCATGTTGAGAAGGGGGTTTCTCTCCACACTGTGTTTTTTAGCCCTGGGAAATTAATTGCTTTGCCCCCAAATCCTCACCGCACTTCCCTTCCCACAATGGGAGATGCTCCGCCGTGGCAGATGCAGCTGACGGGGTGATACCAACTGGGTCCACTCAGGATAACCGGCTTTTTTTCCAGCTTTATGGACTAGTGACAGGTTTGCTTCCATGGGTGCTGGTGGCTGTACTGCAGCTGGGGTGTCCATTGGGATGTCCCGCTCCCCTACAGCATCCCCAGCTGCAGGGGTTCATCCTGGCCGGCTCCATTCCAGCAAAGCCCTAAGATGCCACCAAAGCCATCTCCTGGCTGGGGGCTCCTGCCTCCTGTCCTACCCCGGGCTGTCAGCAGGGTGGGTTTTATTCCCTCACCTTCCTTTCTTCCCCCCCCCTTGCCCCCTCCTTCAGGGTCTCAGCTGTTAATTACATTTGCCTGTCAGCCTGGGCTGCTAATCTGCTATCACCGAGCAGAAAGCGGGAGGTCAGAAAACAAAGGTGACACCATCACACTGTGCCTCTTGTCATCTCCAATCCAGATTAGTTTCATTGACTAACTCCTGGCTGAATACCACCAGTTAATTATAACGATCACAAACCCTCCCGTTTAAAGCCACACAGCGAGAATTAAGGTTCTGAAGTAAGACTTTAGCTTCATTAATTGCCGGGCTCATTGTGATGGTATTGATTGTTAACGCTATCGCGTGGTGAGTAATGGCTTCCCAGCTCAGAGGGGATTAGGCTGCTAATTGTTGTTGGCCTTGCGCTGACAAGATAGACTTCAGTGGGTGTCAAATCCGTATCGGCGGCCTCCTTTGTCGCGGGCAGCCTTTCTCTTTCCCCGAGCCTTGCCGCTCTTGAAATGAAAGCGATTCGGAGCGACTCGGGAATAATTAATAAGGCAGGGCGGCCGGCAGCGGGCTACTCCGCGTGGCCTCTCTGTGATGCTGAGCATCCTTCCTGCTGCCTTGGGCATGCTTGTGCTTCCCTGCGGCATTCCTGGCCCTTGCAGCATCCCGGCTCCCTCCCAGTGTTACCCTGGCGCCGGGAAGGAGTGCGGCGAGGAGCGCGTGGGGCTTTTGGAGGGGGCTGGAGGTGGGTTGCAGGCTTGCAGGGCAACGAGCTGCCTTGCACACTCAGGGGAGCCAAATTGCACGCTTGGAGGGCAAGGAGCCAGCTTGCACACTCAGGGGAGCTGGCTTGCACGCTGGGGGGACACGAGGTCCCTCTCAGTGCTGGAATGGGGAGCGTTGTCACTTCTCAGCTGGCTTCTTGTGGTGACCACAGGCCACCCTTCGGTGCCCAGTAGCCAGTCCTTGCCCTGTCAGAAACCTTCCCTTGGCCCCGACTCCAGGCAGGTGGCAGCAGGATTTTGGGCGATCAGGAGCCCCCCAAGCTGCTTGGGTGGGTTTTAGGAGCAAGCGATGCGCCACGGGAGCAGGCACCGGGCGTCATGTGCCCTAGTTAACGTTGAATTTGTATTTCTGCTCCAGCTCTGCTTTCCTACCCGCGTCTCACTCTCCACTTTAATTCCATTTTTATTTTTCCCTTGCAAATACCGCCAGCATCCCCGGGGTGGGTATAATTTAAAACACAGATGTATTATGCAAATAAAGCCAAAGCCTTGCCCAAGGGTTACGGGGAGTGACTCCTTCATCCCAACGTATCCAAGTGCCCCGGTTTGTGCACGGCGACTTTTGCAGCCGGATTAAGGAGTCTGCGGGTTTGGCTTGAGAACATGCAGCTGCCCGGGGTTGGCATCACATCGGTGTCGCTCGTGCCAGGGCACGGGCAGGGCTTGCTGTGCCCATAAAGGGCTCCACAGGAGGTGGGGGGGTTGGCAGTCCCTATTAGGTGGGAGCAAGACAGTGCCTGTCCCACTGTGTGGGACGAAGCCTTTTAGCACCGGAGGGAACCTCCCTTGGGACAGGGCTCCTTGGGACCCCCCGGGATGGGAGAATGGGAGTCCAATCTGGGGGGCTGGAGGGATGCTAACTGCCCTGCCTGCATCCCCATGCCCCATCCCTGGTCCCTGCGGCGGCGCATCCCGCCGGGGGTGGTGTGGGATGGCTTCAGCTTGTTCAGAGAGCAGTTTCAGCTGGTTAACGGCTGCCTGTTTCCCCACTTATTTTATTTTTTCATTTAATTTCAGGGTCCTCGATAAGCAGTGAGTCATCCCCGGTCTCCTCACCGGCCACCAACCACAGCTCCCCGGCCAGCACGCCCAAGCGCGGCCCCATGGGCCCCATCATCGTGCCCCCGGGGGGGCACAGCGTGCCCAGCACGCCCCCCGTCGTCACCATCGCCCCCACGAAGACAGTCAACGGGGTCTGGAGGAGCGAGGGCAGACAGGTACGGCAGTGTTTGAGGGGTGCCCAGCGCCCGCCAACGGACGGAGGCTGCGGGATGCCATGCACGGCACTGATTGTGCCGACCGTGGTCCGAGGTGCCAGCAGCCACAATGCCACGTTGCTCCTGAGGGACCACCCGGCTGCCCCCCATTTTGTCCCTTCTCCTCCCCGCCATGTCCCCAGGCTGCCATCGTCCCCGGGCTGCCATCCGGAGGGGAGCACGAGGAAAAAGCTTTGGGGGGGGGGTGTGTGTGTGTGTTGGCTAATTAAGAAGCATCGTTAGTGGTTCTGCTCTCCTCTGCACGCTACAAGCAGATTCCCGGGGGGATTATGCCACTTGNTGCCCCCCCGCCATGTCACCTCCTCCCCAGTGACCCCCGCAGCACGGGGGTTAACCGAGCGTGGGTTATTGTCTGGCAGAGCTGCGCTCGCAGCGTGACGCCCCGAGACGGGAAGGTAATTAGAACAGAGCCTGGCACGCACAATAAGCCTTAATGCAGGCGGCGGAGGCGGCGGGAGGTGGGGTCGCCCTTTTGTGCTGGCCGGGTGACCTTGGGACTGTCCCCGATGGCCAGGGACCCATGACCTGCCCTGGAGGGTCTGGGGGTGAGAACAGGATGGGGAGGGGATGCTGGGCAGGGGGGGGGTGCCAGGGGCTGCCGCCATCCTCCTCCTAAGGCTGCTGGATGGAGAAGATGCAATGAAAAATAATCATTTTTAAACCCAGCCTTGCCTTGCCGGAGGTCACCCACCTAATTGCTGGACCCTGCGGGGTTCCTCATCATCCCGAGGTGTTCCCCCTTGCCAGGGGGTCCCTTCCCAGCTTGCGCAGGCGCCAGCAGGGAACGAGCTTCATCCCGTCACCGGGGATGTGGGGCTGATGGAAGACGGCTGAGGTCCCATGGCGGAATGGGGGTGCTGATGCTGGCCCGTCCACGGGGCCGGTGGGGTGCCGGGCTGACCCCTGGTTTATGGCCCCTATCAAAGGGCTGCTGGATTTCCACTGGCTGTGTCTGTATCCTCCCCGGATGATTAATAGCTCTGGAGAACAAAGCAGCCCATAAATCTCCGTGCAGGTATCATGTGTCCTGCCGTCAGTGCTGCCCCGGCTTCAGCACCCCCTCTCCCACTGGTGCCCCCTCCCACCGTACCCCCCCCAAGACCTGTCCCTCCCATGGTTTGACAGCAGGGATGCGGGATGACGCATCCTCTCTGGGTACCGGTGCCAGCTGGGGACCCCATGGGCATGCTGGGGACCCACCAAGGGTCTCAGGGTGGGGACACAGCAGGGACCCCCTGTCCTCTGTGGGGTCCCTGCCGTCCCCTAACGCCCGGCTTGGCGTTTCTGCCTCTCTGCCTTCCAGCAAGAAGCAGGATCGCGAGGCAGCAGCAGCAGTGCCGGCCGCGAGCGCCTCATCTCAGAGCCCCCCCTCGCGCAGGAGAAAGCGGGGGGCCCCACCGTCCCCTCCCACCTCCTGGGGACACCCTACTCCTTCGGGCTGCCCCCCAGCTCCGTGGTCCAGGACTCCCGCTTCCCGCCTCTCAAGTGAGTCCGGCGGTGATGGATGGGGTGGGGGGCGGGTTGCAGGATGCCAGGCATCCCCCGCGAGGTCTGGTCCCACCAAGCATCCCAGGGCTGGGACCTCTCCCCAGGGGGACAGGGTGGGACGGTGACCATCTCCCTGCTCCCCCAGCCTGCAGCGGCCCGTCCACCACGTGGTGCCTCCCAGCGCTGTCACCGAGGATTACCTGCGCAGCTTCCGTCCCTACCACACTGCCGAGGACCTCCGCATGTCCTCCCTGCCGCCCCTCGGCCTGGATCCAGCCGCCGCCGCCGCTTACTATCACCCCAGCTACCTGACGCATCACCCCTTCCCGCACCCCGCCTTCAGGTGGGCATCGCCTGGCCTGGGGGTCCCCGAGGGGTGGCCAGAGGACGAGCTTTAGGGGCTGGGGAGGTGGGAGCCTGATCCGGGGAGGATGGTTGGGCTGCACTGAGGGCATTTTGGGGCTCCCCAAACCCCTCTCCCAGCAGAAAGCAGCCCCTGACCGGTCCGGAATCACTCCGGGCGAGGGGAAATTGGGGGTTTCTTTGCTCCCTGAGTGGCACGTGCCCGCTGAGCATCCCTGTCTCTCCAGGATGGATGAGTCGTACTGCCTGTCGGCGCTGCGGTCCCCCTTCTACCCGCTGCCGGCACCGGGCTCGCTGCCACCCCTGCACCCCTCGGCCATGCACCTGCACCTCTCGGGGGTACGGTACCCCCCCGAGCTCTCGCACTCCTCCCTCTCCGCCCTGCAATCCGAGCGCATCTCCAGCCTCGCCGCTGAGAGGTACGGGGGGGGGNGGGGGGGGGGACGGTGGCCGGGGCAGGGGGGGGACTGACAGGGCACCCCAGGGGATGCTAACAGGCGCCTGGGGGTTGTTTGGGGGTTGGGTTTTTTTTTGGCTTTTCTTCGCAGGCTGCAAATGGACGAGGAGCTGCGGCAGAGGGAGCGGGAGCGCGAGCGGGAGCGGGAGAAGGAGCGGGAGCGAGAAGCCGACCGGGAGCGGGAGAAGGAGCGCGAACGGGAGCGGGAACGCGAGAAGGAGCTGGAGCGAGAGCGGGAGANCGGGGGGGGGGACGGTGGCCGGGGCAGGGGGGGGACTGACAGGGCACCCCAGGGGATGCTAACAGGCGCCTGGGGGTTGTTTGGGGGTTGGGTTTTTTTTTGGCTTTTCTTCGCAGGCTGCAAATGGACGAGGAGCTGCGGCAGAGGGAGCGGGAGCGCGAGCGGGAGCGGGAGAAGGAGCGGGAGCGAGAAGCCGACCGGGAGCGGGAGAAGGAGCGCGAACGGGAGCGGGAACGCGAGAAGGAGCTGGAGCGAGAGCGGGAGAAGGAGCGCGAACGGGAGCTGGAGAGGCAGCGGGAGCGTGCCCGGGAGAAGGAGCTGAGCATGGTGAAAGCCATGGAGGGGCCCTTCCTCCCCGTGGCCGAGCTGCACGGGCTGCGGGCGCATCCAGCCGAGGAGCGGGGCAAGCCGTCGGAGCCGCTGGTGCCCAGCAGAGCAGGTAATGTCCCCACGGGTGACACTGGGGGGATGCCGCCTTCGGCGCAGCTTGCCACTGTCGCCTTTCCCCTCCAGATGGCAAAGCCAAGGGGGTCTGTGGCCCCGGGAGGTGGCTCAGGATGGAGCCGGGCTCTCCCTGCTGCCAGCTCGCTTTGCCAAAAGCCCAGCTGCTGTGGCTCTCGGAGAGGCGGCGCGGTGCCTGTGCCATCTGACTCGGTCTGGGGCGGCAGCGCGCCCGGTGCCATGGCACGGCGGGCAGCTGGGCACAGGCAGGGGGTGTGCTGGGATCTGGCTGGCGGCTGCCCCGTGGCTCCGAGTGCCTCCCGCCTGCAGGGGTGCTGGGGGGGGAACCCTGCGCACCCCGAAATACCCTGCTAGCCAATGATGGCCGCGGTTCGTCCCCCCGCGCTTTCTGCATCCTGACTCCCTGGCACCTCCTTTCCACCCCAGAGAAACTCAAGGACTCGGTGCTGCCGACGCCGAAGCCCATCCAGCACCCGCTGCACCCGCCGCCGGCCTCCCACCACCCCGTGCCCAGCCTCATCCCCAACCACAACGTGTTCCCGCTGCCGGGAAGCAGCGCGGCCACGGCGCTGCTCATCCACCGCACCAACGAGGAGGAGAAATGGCTGGCCCGGCAGCGCCGGCTGCGCCAGGAGAAGGAAGATCGGCAATCCCAAGTCTCGGAGTTTCGGCAACAAGTGCTGGAGCAGCACCTCGACATGGGGCGTGCCCCCAGCCAGCCTGAGCCCGAGCATCGGCCCGAGCACCCCAGGTAGGGATGCTGCCAGCCCCGCTCCAGAGGTGCAGCTTCTCCCCTAAAACCTAATTGCCTTTTCCCATGCCGCAGCCATCCCTGCTGCAATATCTAGAGCGTTTTCCCCTGTTGCACTGAGGCTCTGCACGCCCCCGTTAGCCAGCTCCAGCCCCCCCGTTAGGTAGCCAGCACCCCGTAGCCATCCGTGCCCACGAGCACATCCCTGTGAGCAGAAGCCGCCATGCTCGGCCGGCGCCAGCAGTCCCCGTCGTGCGGTGCCAGCCAGGCCGGCTGCGCTGGCAGCGCCGAGCGTTACGGTGCCCGACATCTGCGCGGTGGCAGGCGACGAGCCCGGGAGGTGGCCGGGGGCCAGCGACCAGTGGCCAGGTGCTGCCCAGGCAGCCGGCATCGCTAATTGCGCCTCCCTGCCGTGCAGCACACCCCGGCGGTGGGATGCCCCGTTCGGGGGGGGTGCTCACCCCGACCGCAGTCAGTCTGGGGGGGGGCAGAGGGGCCTGCCTGCACCCCCTGACTGACAGGGGCTTGCTCACCCCCCTGTTGCTGGGCGCTTAAGCAGCGCGGACTCATCCAGTCATCTCTGCCGCCGTCTCCCTTTGTTATTTTTGGGTATCCAGGGGATTTGCGCGGCTCATCGAGGATCATACGGAGCAGATCGCAGGGTGGCACAAAGGCGGGTGCCTGCCACAGGCTCCCTTTCCCATCCGCTCCTCCTGCCCCAAACCGGAGAGGGGAGAGAGAGCAAGGTCACCCCGAAACGCCTCCATCCCCATCCCCAACCTCCTCGCGGTGCTGCCTGCATCCAGCGGGGAGGGAGACGGACGGATCCCTGGCAGGGCAGCGGGATGCTCCCTGACGGGGTGCCGGGGCGGCGGATGGCGGCGCTGAGCTGAACTGGCCGCTCCGTGTGCGGAGGTGCGGGGTGCTGGAGCAGAAAAGCGTTAAATGCACAGCTTGGGCACATGAAATATTTATCCCGCTAACGGGCTGGCTCCGTCCCCGGCTGTTGGAAGAGGGTTGCACGGAGGTGCTGCCCTTGCTGCGGGGAGAGCAGGGCTGTGCCAGGACCGGTGGCTCTCTTGTCCCCATGGTGGGCAGCTGCGGGGGGGNGCTGGCTCCCTGATGGCGGTACCGGCCCCTCATCTCTCTGGTCCTCTCCTCTTCCTGCAGGTTGGGATCGAGCCGTCACGAGCCAAGCGGCCGGGAGCCAGGGCAGCACTTTGGTGGGCCCCCACCGCTTATCTCCCCCAAGCCCCAGCACCACCCCGTCACCACATCCCTCTGGAACCCCGTCTCGCTGATGGAGAGCCCCCCCGAGCCCCCCCGACGCCTTCCCGAGCCCCACTCCCTCCACAGCCACCCGGCCCCCTTCGAGCCCAGCCGTCAGGGCATCCCGCTGGTGAAGGTGGAGAGGGTCTTCTGCCCCGAGAAGCTGGAGGAGGGGCCAAGGAAGAGGGATGGTCTGGAGAAATACCCCCCAGGACGGGAGCCCAGCGCCCCGGAGCACGGGAGCTTCACCCACACCCCCTTCCTAGCCGAGCTGGAGAAGTCCACGCAGAGCATCCTGACCCAGCAAAGACCCCCGGCCGCCGCTTTTGCCGAGACCACCAAGCCCAGCTCGCCCTACAGGCCCCCCCAGCCCCGCGCCCAGGACCCCATGTACATCTACGACGAGTTCGTGCAGCAGCACCGCAGGCTGGTCAGCAAACTCGACCTGGAGGAGCGCCGCCGGCGGGAAGCCCGTGAGAAAGGTGAGGTGCCAGGTTTGCATCGCGCCGGGGGACGCCCCCCCCCGCCCCGGGGACCTGGCAGTGGTGGGGGTGGCTGGTGGGTCTCCCGGGGTTGCCAGCAGCCCGCGATGCAAACGCTCCCGCAAGCCGAGCGGCTCGGTAAATCCTCCGCTGTAGACATGCCCAATTAATAAATGATGAACTGAGGCTAATAAGCGGGCTTTAAATATTAATGGGACTGCGCGAGTGGGGATAAGAACAGCGGCAAGGAGGAGACGGAGCGCTGCGGGGGGGCAGGCCCCCCCCTCCAGCAGGGATGGGGGGCTCAGCCGCAGCCTTCCCCCAGCCGTGCCCTGTTAACCCTCCTGTTGAGCCCCCGCCACCCATGCCAAAGCCATGCTGAGTGGGGGCGCAGGGGCGGGCGATGCCCCCCCAGGTCCCACAGCTGGTGGGTTAAACCCCCCCACTCCGCTGGGACCCACACTGGACCCACACTGCTCCCCCCCAGCATCCCACCCCACTCCACCAGCACTCTGCTGTGCCCCTGTCCCCAGCGGGGTCCCAGCGGTTTCCCCAGGGTCCCAGCAGGTCCCCGGGGTCCCCGAAGGGTCCCCGTGGTCTCCCCAGTCTCAGGCCAGCCTCTCCCGATGCCCAGGTTACTACTACGACCTGGACGACTCCTGCGACGACAGCGACGAGGAGGAGGTGCGGGCCCATCTCCGCTGCGTGGCTGAGCAGCCCCCGCTGAAGCTGGACACGTCCTCCGAGGTACGGCCGGCACTCGCGGTCCCTTGTCCCCCCTGCTCCCCGGGGAAGCAGCTCCTCCTTGGGCACCAGCTCCTGGCGCTGTGGTGCAGCCACCATCCCCAGCTGGCTGCAGTGGCACCAGGGGGTCAGGGATGGGGATGAGGATGGAGATAGGGATGGGGGTGGGGATTGGGATGGAGATGGGGATGGGAATGGAGATAGGAATAGGGATGGGGGTGACAATGGGGCTGGGGCTGAGAGTGAGGGTGAGGATTGGGATTGGGATGGGGATGGATACAGGGATGGGGATGAGGATGGGAATGGAGATAGGAATAGGGATGGGGGTGACAATGGGGCTGGGGCTGAGAGTGAGGGTGAGGATTGGGATTGGGATGGGGATGGATACAGGGATGGGGATGAGGATGGGAATGGAGATAGGAATGAGGGTGGATGGGGATGGAGATAGGGATGGGAATGGAAATGAATGGGGATGGGGATGGGAATGGGGCTGGGGATGAGAATGAGGGTGAGGATTGGGATGGGCATGAGGATTAGCATGAGGATTGGGATGGAGATGGGGACGGGGATAGGGATGGGGACAGGGATGGGGCTGGGGACCGGTCTGGGGGTGACCCTGCTCTGCTCTCCCCCTCGGCGCCCCAGAAGCTGGAATTCCTGCAGCTCTTCGGCCTCACCACGCAGCAGCAGAAGGAGGAATTGCTGAGCCAGAAGCGGCGCAAGCGCCGGCGGATGCTGCGGGAGAGGAGCCCCTCGCCGCCGACGGTGCAGAACAAGCGCCGCACGCCTTCCCCACGCCTCCCGCTCTCCACTCGCTACAGCCCCGACGAGATGAACAACAGCCCCAACTTTGAAGAGAAGAAGCGCTTCCTCACCATCTTCAACCTCACGCACATCAGCGCCGAGAAGAGGAAAGGTAACAGCTATGCCCCGTGCACGCGTGGGGCTGGCCCCAGCTGGGGGTGCCCCTGTTTGGGGGTGCCATGGAGGGGTCCCGCCTGGGGCCGTGAGCTTGCTCTGCTGAGCAGAGGCTACACTAAACCTCAGCTTCCCATGCCGCAGACAAGGAGAAGCTGGTGGAGATGCTCCAGGCCATGAAGCAGAAGACCACACCGGCCGCCGTGGTGGTGAAGAGCTCCCCGCGGGACAGCCCCAGCGGTCCAACTGCCGGTAAGCATTCCCGGTCCTTCCCTGGCTCCCGGCTGGCTGAGAGCATCCCCTGCCCAGCGGGACTGGGCAACACAAAGCCCCACCGGTAGCTGACTGCTCCTCCTCTGCCCAAAGAGCCAATGGTGCCACCGCTCCTGCTGGATCCGGATAAACCTGTGGGCATCACCGTCTCCGTGCCAGAGGTGCAGAAGACAGCAGAGCCCGGCAGGTTAGACCAGCTGAGACCCCAGGAGCTACCGAGGGCGAAGGAGTCAAACGCTGTGCCGGCGGAGAAGCCCCGGCTGAGCGATGGGCACCCTGGGAAGAAGGCACTGAGCATCCTCAGCTACGTCAGGGGTCCCCTCCCCAAGGACATCCCGGTGCCGCTGTCCCACAGCATGAACGGCAAGAGCAAGCCCTGGGAGCCCTTCATTGCCGAGGAGTTCGCCCACCAGTTCCACGAGTCGGTGCTGCAGTCCACCCAGAAGGCGTTGCAGAAGCACAAAGGTAATGGCGGGGGTGCGGGGAGCGGGCTGGGTACCCCCGGGGTAGCATCCCAGTGGGGCATGGGAGGTTACAGGCAGGAGACACCCCCCCTCCCCCTCATTCCCACGGGGATATGAAAGCCACCAGCAGCCTCGTTGCTGGAGCATCCCAGGAACTCATTGATGAAGCTAAAAATTACAGCGCTGAGATAACACAGCCCCATGGCCTTTAAACTCATTTGCTTCGATAAGCGTGGAAAATAAAGTTACCCCAGTGCACAGGGGGTGATGAAAAACCCCTGGAAGATGCTGCAGCCCCCCCAAAATGTCCGGGGGCGACCCCCAAATACTAACCTCAAGGTGCACATCTTTCTCGATGGAGGGAGGGGAGGACTGGGGA
>VZSF01005362.1:267392-296827 GCA_013398295.1 Chionis minor | reverse complement strand
CATCCATCCATCCACCCATTCATCCATCCATCCATCCATCCATCCATCCACTCACCAATCCATCCACCCACCCATCCTTGCCACCATCCATCCCTTCATCCATCCATCCATGCCTCCATCCATCCACCCCTCCATTCACCCATCCATCCACCCTTCTATGCCTTCATCCGCCCACCTGTCCCTCTGTGGCTCCATCCATTCACCCATCCATCCACCCACACATTACTCCATCCATCCATCCATCCATCCAGGCCTCCATCCATCCTCTCTCCACTCATCCATGCCTCAGAGCAGCCATCAGCCCTCATCTTGCTGGCTCCCCATGCACCACATCATCCATCCCTCCATCCCAACCCCTGGGAACACCCTGTCCACCCCCTACCAAGGGCTGCAGGAGGAGGGTCCCGTCCCCTCCTCCCCGTTACCGGAGCAGCCCCCGTGGTGCTGCCGGCACACGCCACGGCTCCGCTGGGCTCTCTATAAACGGCTCTGCCATGCTGCGACTCCACTTGCATGTCTTTTGCCATCTGCTGCTGTCATTAAAAAATTAAATTTCCATCTGCTTTCACACTCCCGCCTCTCCCGCCGGCTCCCAGTGCCGCCGCTCCCCGGGAAGCATCGCCCCCGGCTCCCTCCCTGGGATGCGGCCGATCCGGTGGGGCCGCGAGGGCGGGTTGCAGGCGACGACGAGTTCATTTTTCCGGTGCTGTTTGCAACCAGTTTCTTCAATCCGGACGGAGAGGTGGGGGCTGGCGGGGTGTACCCTGCTTTTGGCCCCCCATCCAGCACAGGGTCAGCTTTGGCGTGTTTTGGGGGGGGACAGCCCACCCACTGCTCCCCCGACACAGCCCGAGGGAGCTCCCGGAGTGCTGGGTCCGACCAATTCGCATCCCGGTGGCTGCATCTTCATCCCGGCGGAGCGGGGACGGATTCTGCCGTGCCGGCGTCCCCCCCCGCCCTGTCCCCAGGCTCAGCACTGGCTGCACGGCGGCGTCCCCCCGACCCGCCGGGCCTCGCGGGACAGCGTGGTCCCCGTGGGCGTGGGCGGCGTGACGATGATGGCGGGCACGTGCAGGTGCTTCTCGCCCGGCGACGCCGCCGGGGTCCCGCCGCTGCCGCTCCCGCTGCTCACGCACATCTTCAAGCCTGCGGAAATTGGGGAAGGAGAACCGAGGTTGAGGGGAGGAAGATCAGCATCCCCCACCTCCCTGCCCTCCTCCATGTCCAGCTCAACCCCCTTACGAGCCACCAGAGAATCCACAGCCATTCCCCCCCATCCCCGGCAACTGGATGCAGCCTCACACCTCCTCCCCACCCTGGATTTTGGGGTGTGTGATAGAAGCGGAGACCACAGCTCCCCCCCCCCAACTCCCTGCCTGCCCCCCCGGGGAGCAGATAGCTTTAATCTGCTTTTTTAATCAGGAGAAAAGCCCCGCACGGCGCAGGCAGCAGCCAGGGAGGTTTCAGCTCTTCCCAAGCAGGAAAATGCCCGGAGGGGACAGACACTGATATTTTTAATCTCTTTTTAATTAAGGATAAAGCCCTGCCTTATGTAAGGGAGCTGGAAGAGCGGGGGGTCTTCTATTTTATTGCAGACTCCAAGCTCATCGGAGGGGTCTGGAGGCGTGGGGGGATATTTTGGGACTCTGACCCAGATTTGGGGATTTGGGGCAGGATGGGGACTCCCTGGCTGACTCAGTTTCCCCTATTCAGTCACTCCATGTTGGGGTGGGGTTGTCTGCGGGACCCCCAGATCCCGCAGACCCCACGCCACCAGCCTCACGCCGCAGCATCCCGCACACGGGGAGGGGGCACGTGGGCGCGGGGCTCATTTTTGGGTGATGCATCCAAAAGCTGTGCCCATCTCCTGCCAGCATCTCACCTAGGGTTGGGGGAAACCAGGGAAGAAGCAGCTCTGCACCTTTAGAGAGGGAGGCTCGTTAGCTCCCGTCCCTAACGACCCCAAGGATGATTAATATGAGCTGCTCAGGGGGTCAGCGCTGGGATGCGGAGCTAATGGGAGACGCCACATCCAGCCTTCGCCCTCCTCGCCCAGGAGCATTAAAAGCTCCCACTTTCCTCTCTCTGCAGACATCGCTGCCGCCATCCCCGGCATAACTCCATTAAGAAAATGAAAGCTGGGGGGGGAAAGTGGCAGGACAGAAAGCTCATGGGTTGGAATATCCCTAGGGAGAGCAGAGTGGTGAAGGATGAAGGATGCTCAGGGTCAGCCCGGAGGCTGGGAGCCGGGGTATCCCAGCTCCCGGCCTCCGGGCTGACCCTGAGCATCCCATCTGCGCATCCCTGAGCATCCCATCCATGCTGGCTCTTTCTCACCTTTGAGGAAAGCCCACCTCATTTCTTGAGGGAGGCTGTCAGCCCAGGGACGCTCCGGAGCAAAGGATGCAGGAGCGAGCACAGGGCCAGACCCTTAAATTTTTCATCAGGCTGGGCTAGGGGATGGGGAAAGCAGCTCCGGGGTGATGCACGATCAAGAGGTCACCCACGGGGCTTGCTTAAACGCCACCAGGATGCCAGTCCACACCAATCCTACCCACGATAGAAACACCTGAAGCTCCTCCATGTACAACCATCCCCCCCGATGCCTTCAGGGAGCAGGAGGAACCCCCAACACTCACCCAAAAACCTACCTTTCAGGCAGGATAACTTGAGCCCCATGTTTTCATCCTCTTAGCGGGACCCAGCTCCCCAGCCCCACCGCCGGTCCTCACCCCTGGTGCTGCAAAAAGAGGGGAGAGGGTTGCGGGAACCGATGCCGGGAGGAAGGAGAACGAGCTCAACAGCTCGCTAAAAGCTCGCACTTTTGCTCCTGTGTATATATATTTATAGGCGCCCGGGCACCCGGGCATAACAGGAAGCACGGCTGCTCAGTAGCAAAAACCGCTAGTGATGTCACGGCGTTTTAGTGACTCAATCTCGGCCACCGAGTTTCGGGAGGAACTTTTTGGGAGGGCGGAGAAGGAGCCTGTTGCCCGGTTGGGGGTAGCGGGGTCTCATCCTGGTTTCTCCGCTCCCAGGGTCAGTGCTGCGAACGTTTTGTAGGCGAGAAGGTCACGGGCAGGAGGAATTAGGTTGGTATTGATGAAGGCAAACGGTGCTTTCAGAGAAAACCCCCAGCCCGCGCGCAGGAAAGAGCGGGATGCTCGGCTGCAGTGTCGCGCCCGGGGCTGCCTCCCCCGGGGCTGAGCCGAGCGGCCGGCAGCAGTCGGGGATGCGATGCTGGGGACCGTGCTGTCCTGCTCCGTTTGGGCACCCCCAATGCCCTAGGAGTTTTCGGGTGGATGATTCCCATTGCGGTACATCGGGTTTTTTTTACGATGCTGAAAATTATTCTGGGCAAAAATCTCTTTACGGGGAAATCTGCCTCCCTCCTGCCCACAGCTGCTGGGAAAAGCTTCTTGGGATGAGGGTCAGTGACTCGTCTCAGCTCTTTCAAACTCCAGGGCCCACAGAGAGCCGAGCAAACCCTCCGCTCGCCCTGCCCGACCTCTGCCGTGGCTTTACTTCACCTTTCCAAGTGGCCCTGAGGCGGGCCGGCAGCAGCCAGCGAGGGGAAGCGGGAACTTGCCATCGCTGGTTTTAATTCTGCATTTGTTATCAGCTCCCCACAGACACCCTGAGCCATGACCTCCCTGCGTCTGGGGAGCTGTGCCAGGGCTGGGAGCGGAGTTCCACGGGACCCCCACTTTGCAGCTATTGCGGCGGCTGCCTAAATATCAAGAAAGCTCTTTTGAGGCGAGTTCTCTGGGTTTTGGCACCTGCGGGTGGCTCACACCACCCGGGGCTGGAGAAGGGCTGTGCTGGGGAAGGGAGGGGGGGTCCTTTGGGACCAGACCCCCATGTCCAAGGCCTTGCAGGACACAGCAGCCCCCTCCCCGCTGCCGCTGGCCCTGATCCGCACATTCCCACCGTCGCCGAGCACCAGCACCCCGTGCTGGCAGCAGCAGGAGAGATGCTTGGGCAGAGAAGTTCCCCCTCGCCATCAGCCTTTCATCCCACGCCACCGTGGAGGATTCCTGCTGGCTGGTGCTGGGGCTTCAACTTTGCTCCCGTGCCGGCACCAGGCCAAGAAGTATTTGCATTCCCAACGAGTTCACGCTCCAAAAACCCCCAGACGCTCATGGCAAGCGTCACTAGAGCTGCGGCGGAGGTGGGGGGACGCTCAGCCAGCGTGCGGGGCCGGGGGTGAGCCGGGGAGGGGGAGTGGGGCCGAAGCCGGCTGCGGTGCTCCAAGGGGGTGACACTTACCCGGTCGCGGGAGCCGCAGGCACGACGCCCACCGTTGCATCCCAGCTCCCCAGCGCGCCTGGCTGCTCTCGGATGCGGGAGGGGAGTGGGGGTGTGAGGCTGGGCGGGGGGTTCCCACTCAGGACCAGCCGTGCCTCGGGAGGCCGGGAGGAGGTTGCAGCGAGACGGCTCTTGGATTTTTGCAAGGTTGGTTTCTAACCCGGTTAATCAGGTTAGCGGAGTCCCGGCTCCTCCCATCCGTCCCCCCCGCTCCAGGCCCATCCAAGACCAGTAAAGCCCTTGGGTGATGAGGAAACAGTGTTTTACTCTCACCCCACTGCACAATCCAGCCCGGTGCTGCGAGAGAGAGGAGCAGGAGCATCCATCGGCTGCAGCCGAAGCCCCTGGACCACCGAGCATCCCTACAAGCAGTCGGAGGGGCCACCAAGTGCCTTGAAAGGCAAGTACCAATTTGGTATGAGGGTCCCACACCCAGCTCTGACAGGACCCATCGGCATCCCTGAGGTCCAAACATCTAGAGAGCAGCGATGCTCCCAGCCTCTGGGAGCACCTTCATCTTCTCCAGCTTCCAGAAAGGGTCTTTTTCCCCTCCTGTCTGACTTGCCAGCCTAAAAACTAGCCCGGCAGCAGGAACAGCACTAGGCAGGGGGTTTCTCATTACCCCCAGGGTGAGAGCTTCAGGTTGGGTACCACCCCGCTGCGAGGATGCCTGGGCGAAGGCTCTGCCTCTGGAGCAGCCGCCTTTGCCGGCATTAAAAGCAGCCAGAGGCTTTTTCATGTTCACCTCCTCCGCAATTAAGAGGCGAGGCCCCGAGATGGCTCCTTTTCAGACAGAGCTGAAAAGCAGCGGTTCACATCCAGGGCGCCGGCGTGCGGGGAATGCCGGCTGCACATTAAACACCCCGCGGCTGCGAGCAGGAACGAAGGGAAAGCTTTGAACTCTGCCCAGAGATGGGAGCGAACTGATCTCAGGAGCTTGGGAGGTCTCCGGCAGGCTCAGAGCCCCACGCACGAGACCAAGCCCTGCTGGGATGGGCATAAAAGGGAGCAGGGAGGGGAAACGGGTGGGTTTGCTCCGGTTTTTGCTGGCCTGGTCCTGCCACGTTTGGTGAAAATCACAAATATGGAAAGGGCTGATTTCCTTCCTCATCTGGCTCCTCTGGTTTATCAAATAGCTGAGTTATTTCAAAGCTTCACGCTCAAGAGCTGGGCAGACGGCACGGGGGAGCCCCAGCTGCAGGCACCAGTTCTGGACACAGAGGCCAGGGCAGAGACATTTGCAACCCGTGGCTCCAGTTTTGCCCCAGAAAAAAGCAGACAAACTAAGAAGTTCGTGTGTTTTGGGTTTTTTTTTTGCCTGTTCAGCTGCAAAGGCTGAGAGATAGAGGACAAGGTCTGAGCCAGAGCCCGGCAAGCCTGGTCTTTCCAGATCCCACCCCAACCTCAGTGCACGCAGCATCCCGTGGGGCCAGAGACCCCGCAGCGGCAGCCTGGACACTGCGGCACAAATCCAGTCTGAGCAGCAGAAATCCGCCCCCACCACACTAGCTATTTTGATGCCTCTCTCCAAAACTACCTGTTTGCCACTGCTGGGCGAGAACAAACGGCCCCAGACCCGAGAGGGCTGGAATTAAGCCTGGCCTGGAGCAGCAGCAGTTGTTGCTAAAACTGTGAGCGACGGAGAGCGAGGGCTTTGCTGCAGCAGGGAGGTAAACACAAACATCAGGCTGCTAAAATAACTGTGGTTAGCTCTGCGGGCTGCAGCGCTGCTCCAGCTGGTGTGGCGACACCTGATAGGCACAAACACAGCACCGCACACCCCTTCCTCTCCTCCCCACCGGCCGGGAAGCAAAGACACCCTTGGGCAAGTTCACAGGGGTGGGGGGTGGCCACCTCCAAGCGGCTGGGTACAGCCAGGAGACCATCCACTGGGGAGCCTGTTCACTTCTGGGGAAAGCCACCGGATGACTGGCGTTCAGCAGATCAGAGTCCCGAGCGTGGGTGCAGCCCCATGGGCCAGCCATCCCCTTTCTACAGGCACCATGAGACCCTCATACAGCCTTGCTTCCACTCCAGGGAGCTCCCAGTGTCTGTGGCAGAGCCGGGACTGGGATGTGCTGGGCGTTGCATCAGGGCAACTGGCCAAACCCCATCAAGAGCCAGCAGGCCAGTGGGAAGGAGAGGGTGGACTCCTAAAGCTTCCTTGGTGGGTTGATATGGAGCTGGCTGACCTCTCTGGGTGAAGATCTCTCCAGCCCAGGCAACCACCCTGGGCGGTCCCCTGATGTGGCCAGTGACTGGTTTCCAGTTCTGGCTGTGGCCCTTTGGCAGCAGGGCTGCTCCTCTCCCTGGGCTCAGCGCCCCCCAGCCCACCGGCTCCATCCTGCCCTGGTGCAAAGGAGGGTGGAGGGGGCTGAAGAACCAACAAGGGGGTGAGCCTCATAACTTTGCTGGAAGGGGAAGGGCAGGGTGACCTCACAGCTTCCCAGACGCCAGAGGAACCACAGGGAGAGGGATGTGTTTTGCAAACACCGGCCACAAGAAAAGCTTTGGCTTGAGAGCCCACCACGGAGCTGCTCTGCTGGCTCCCTTGGAAGGAGCTGCTCCTGCAAACACCAGCTGGGGCTTGTTTTAGAAAGGAGGGCTGAGAAGAGGCTTTCTGGGTCACAGAGTCCCAGGGTCTGCTAACGCAGGCGACACGTCACCCGGGCTCCGTGCTAACAGAGCAATGAGGCAGCCTGCTCCCCGCTCTGCCCCGCGACTCCTCCAGCCCAGGCAGGGGAAAGGGCTGGTGCCAGCCTGGCTCAGAAATTGCCCTGGAAGGGGGCTGGAGAGCCATCGCATGGGACTTGCTGAAGTTGGAAGCAGCAACAAGGCAGTAGGTGCTGGGAGGGGAAAAGAAATTCCTTCCCGGAGCCCCATGCCGAGGGGAGGCTCGCAGCCATCCAGGGCAGGCGAGCGGTGGCCGGAGGGGATGCCAGGCCTGGGAAGGGAGGAGGATGTCACGAGGAAGCAGCTGAAGATGCAGGCTCTGGGGAAACTGGAGCAGCTCCAGCATTCCCCAGCACAGGCTCTTGGCAGGACCGGCAGAGCGAACAACCGGAGGGAACCGTGCAGGCAGAAAACACCCCCGAAGAGAATCCACCAGCCGCGGCAGCAGCTCTCCCGAGCGAGCCCGGAGCTGCTGTGGCGGCGGGTAGGAAGCAAAGCGGAAAGCGAGCACCTACCTGAAGCACAAAACCAGAGCGTGCCGGGCTCTCCTGCCAGACCTGCATCCAGAGCAAACCGCCTCCCTGCCGGGCATGGATTCAGCGGGCGGCTGGGAGGCCGTGGCTGGGAATTGGCTTAGGGACCTGGCCGTGGCTGCCGCGCTTCTCGGCTCGCTGAGCTCCACGTTAATCTCGGCCCAGCTTTCCCTTTTATCCCCTGGTACAACCTCGATACATTTTTTCAATTAGGTCCATCTTTTAAGCTCCTGAGCGCATTTCTAGGAAGGGCTGCGTTGTTTCTCTTGGCCCTCGTGGGCTGATGCTGCGCAGACCGGGACATCCCTGGCACCGGTCCTGCCCGCATCCAGCTAAAGTGCTGCCACGCTGCAGCCGGTGCGGCGCTGCCTGGAAGCACTCACGGAGTTACCCGTTACCCCCAGCCCACCTACCGGGTATTGTTAAGAGCAGCGTTCCCTGCCTCCCTCATCGCAGCTCCGGCAGATTGCGAAGCGCAAAGCTCACCGCGCAGCCACGCAGGAGCACGGACCGCTGTCACCTTTCCTGACGTCCCCTGAGCGGAAAGAAACCCCCCGCCAGCAACCTGCCTCCGTCCTCTCTGAATCCGCCTCTGCCGCCTTTCACGGGGCGACGGCCGGCAGCCAAAGGAAAACATGCAGCTTGGGTGTGCTTTTGGATGAGAAGGCTGGGTGAAAATGTGGTCTAAAAGCGACAGTAAAAAACCAAATAAATCGATAAAGTCCTCGGCGGATACTTTGGCAGAGTGAAATCGCTGCCTGCTGCGGGAGGGCGGGTTGCAGGGCGATGGGGTACGGCAAACGAGGAGTTTGCAGCGCAGGAGTACGACGGGTTGAGTTGTTTTAACTTGAGTTGGGAGTAACGGAGCCCGGGCAGGATGGGAAGGAAGCAGCTTGCCCAGCCTGGTCTGCCCCATCCGGACCAAGCTCACTACGGCTCCTGCAGGCAAGGGTGGGCGACCCAGCTCTGTTCCAGGAGCTGAATTAAAACACGAACGAGAAGCGCAGCTCGCAAGTGCACGCTGAGCGCATTTCCCCTTGGGGCCATTTTCCAAGCTGCAGTCAACCGCAAGTCCACCCCGCTAACAGCCTCCTCCATTAGCATTCGCAGGCTCTTTCCGTATCGGTAATGCCCTCCACTCGAGCATCTCGAGACGTTTTACAAATAGCAGCAGCAGCAGAGTGCAGCGATTAGGCCTCAAGCCAGGGAGCACAGAGACCCGTGTTTGCTTCCTGCATCTGTCACTGTCACCTCTCCTCGGCGCGCATCTCTGCCACTTAGATAAGAAATTCTTGAGGGCAGGGGGCCACCTCTCACGGTGCATCTCCACAGCGCCACGCGGAGCAGGGCTGGGCTCTGCACATCTGTCTGCCCCCGGCTCCAGCTGTGCCGGGCAAAAAGGTTGCGGCTCCTCCGACCTGCCAGCTGAACCGTTCGTCTGCTTCCCGCACCCACGTCAGCTCTAATGACCTGAAACAGGTTAGCTGGAGGTCTCTGCTCGTTTTCACGCTGACATAGGCTAGGGAACATCCTGTGAGCCGCTCAGCCGGCAGACGGGAGGGGGAGAAGGGGGAAAAACTCCAGCGGCAGACTGCTTCGCTTGCTCAATGAAGGAAAAAACCCCCAAAGCCGTCGTACACACACAGAGCAATGAGCGCAGAGAGAACGCGGCACCAGTACATTCCCCAGGAACAGGTTTCTCACAGTTAATCAAAGACACCCCTCGGCTCTTGCCACCCATCTGCTCTTCCCACTCAGGACACTGCACAAGCCGGGAGGAGCAGAGACCCCTCCCGATGTGCACCTAGCCCCAGCCAGCCACCGGTTCTCCAAGTAGATTTAAGGCAGTCTCATTTCTTGGTGAAAATAACACTACGGGCCCCCCAAACTCTCTGCTCCCTTCTAGGTTTGTCAAGCTGCATCTGTACAGGGAGTTTTTTTGACCACAGCTGGAAGGGCCCTGGGCCACCAGCTGGTGGTGCACCTGGGGACGTGCCTCCCGGCTGCCTGGGTCTCAGGTCACTCAGATCCTTAATTTCAAGCCACAAGGGCTCCAGGCTCTTCATTCTCCTCCTGACTAAAGGATTCAAGGTGAGCACTCACATGGATCCAGCACAGTTGTGCGCGTCCTCCCTCAGAAACCCAAGCACTTTGTACCTGTATTTTCAGATACTTGCTTGGTCTGTTTATTACCCTTTTGAAATATTAGGGTTGAGAGTGGAAAGAAGAATCCCGCATGAGAAGAATTTTGCACTTCCAAGTGCTCGAGGTCCTATGGATGAGGTAAAGAGCTGGGAGTTAAAAGGCTGGATAGCCAAATGCCAAATCTCCAAATCTTGGTGAATACGGGGAAAAAAAATTAAAAAAAAAAAAATCAATCCTGCATGTCATTAATTGCTAACAAACCAAAGAGCATGAAACCCATGCACAGTGCTGTCCTCCCACCTATCACGTGGGCTCCAGCAACAGAGACAAAGATGCGTTCCCCAAGATTTCTTCCCACAGAAGTTTTAAAAGAAGTTACCTTGAATTCCCCTGATAAATCCAACTGATCGGCCAGCCACGAAACCAGCATTTGCTCCTGCAGGTAGGTTTAGTACATCAGCAGGAAAGAGGAACACAGCCTTCGCTGAGCCTGGCCGCTTCCTCATTCTTTCACAAGAGCCACTGGTGGCTGCAGCCTGCCGTGCTTTATGAAATTGCTGCCTTTTGTCCAGCCTTCAACGCAAATAGGACAGGTGAGATAAGATCTGAGCGCTGCAGTGCTTGTCCTTTTTCCTTACAGCCAGCCCAGGCTTCTACTGGTGGCAAAACACTCAAAGAACCATCATTTAAAAGCAAACAGAAGATAAAAAAAGGGAAGGACAGGGAATTAAAAGCTGCTCCCCTTCCAGAAAGGTGTCTCAGCGGTCAGTCAGAGAGAGCGTTTCCATCAGGTTGCGGACTGATGATATACATTTTGCTTTGTCTTACGAGGGTGAGTACACGCAAGGAGAGATTAGCATATATACGATCAAAGCTTGATTATGACATCTAGTTACAAAGAATAAGAAATACATTTCCTGTGGCTCAGGAGACACCCCAGCTTGCACGGCACCGCTGGCTGACACTCTCACATAACTAAGGTAACATGTCTTGCTAAGATAGCATCTGCCTCTGGAACAATAGGTTAGATTTCACGAGGTGTTTGCACAAAGTATAAACTTTGTCCTCTTACTGCAGCGCGTACGATTTGCAGAGTCTACTCCGAACGTATGTTGCCAGAGCACTGCCGTTTCCAGGATATCTTTTCATAGAGCTGCGGATGTGTAGTAAAACAGCCCCTGGAACATGTTTGTGTTGCTGCTTGTGATCTAGATACTTGTTTTTGATGAACAAGTGAAAACATCTTCCTTTCCTGCAAGTGTATCTGACTCACACTTAAGAGAGGCTATTGACGAAGCGCCAATCGCTTTTGTAACGCCCATCACACCTGCTACTGCACAGCGGGGAGACAAACCCAACCGTTCAAATCTTCAGCTCCTCCTTGGACAGGGACTTCAGATCTTGAACCTCAGATCTTGCCTCGTGGCTTTGTGGAATCCAGACTGTAGGGAACACCACAGCAGGACCCAACTGGAAGCACCCTGGTTCTATTCACTACTTCAGAACGGGATTTTAGCCTTATCCCATCTCTCACCAAGACAAAGAGGAAAACTTGTGCTTATTTAAATAGCGGCAGAGGTAGACCAAGAGGTTTTGATAATCCCACCCCTCAAGTTTTAAAATAAGAACACTAAGGAAAAGGCAGGAATTGGAGAGAGGCCGATTATTTGGTGGACATTTGGATCTACCAATCCTAGATCCTACCTTGTTCCTACCAAAACATTTTTGGGTAGGAAGAGAAGGAAATCTAGAGAAACCATTGCAGGTTGAGGCTATGTTTAACTACAGGTTGACAAACAGCCATGAGGAGTAAGGCAACAAGACTTACAAAGAACTGTACTAGTCTGATATAACGCTTCATTTGCTGATAAAATTATTTAGAAATAAATGTTAATTAGAAAGATGGACAGAAACAGAACTAGACTATATCTAGGCTCCTTGATCCAATGCACTCAGATTGCTTGCCTTCAACTTGGAGGGATACATTTTAGACCTACTTAAACGGACACTCAGTTGAAAATTAGATCTGTTTATAAAAACCAAAAAGACAGCATAAAATTAATAGGGTATTTCACTCTCCTCTTCTTTTGCAGACTCAAACCCTTTTAAAACTTTCATTCAAACTCATTAGCGCTTCCAATCTTTTTCACAAATCATTACATGAATCTGGTTTTGCATTGGGTTTAACACATTCAAGCAGTAATTGTGGTTGTATGTTCACAGAGAGCAGGAATCACGGTACCATTTGGGAATACTGCTTTAACATGTCCTGTGTAGCTGTGTGATGCTAAACCACTGCAAAACAAGTGACACGTGAGCATGG
Source organism: Chionis minor (assembly GCA_013398295.1). NCBI lineage: Eukaryota > Metazoa > Chordata > Aves > Charadriiformes > Chionidae > Chionis > Chionis minor. Next base: position 284,845 of record VZSF01005362.1, on the reverse strand, counting down.
TAAATCATCCTCAGCAGTTTGCATTTTACTTTGCCGACAGAATGACATTTCCAAATGAGGCCGAAAGAAACAGTTAACCTTACATTTTAGGTATTTTGCCTCAAAAATGCTTATCTGAGGACAAGATGGATTTTTTTGAAAGGCATTTCCACAAATTGTTAAAATGTAATCTCTCTAAAGATTAAAAAAATTAGTCAAAATTCTGTAATACGAACAATAGGGACAAGCAAAGTAGTTCTGGTTTCGGAGGAATAGCCAAGATTCACTACGACTGGGATAGCATCCACGAGGACAACTGTAATCGACAGTTTGCAGTTCTTCCAAGGAATCTCACAAAAAAGATGGCTTACGGACACATCACTCTTTGCACTGTGACATGCCACTCCTTTTTAATCGGTCGGGCTTCCACACAAGGTACTGAATATTATTCTATTTACATTCAAAAATAGCATTTTTCTCTCTTCAGTACATGGTGGGAATGTCCATAAATTAGCCAGCAGCAACCCCTCTAACACAGGTGGAGGACAGCTTTGTTGATCTCTGGGTTTGTCCAGTCGTTCCGGATATCATCCAGGTGATTATCAAAATCTACAAGCGTCTCGTAGGACTTGCTGTCCAAGAGAGAAGCAGCGATTCTCTGGGCTTCAGTCCAATCTTCACAAAAATCACTAGGACGTAAAATAACCAGGAATTAAAAGTAATCATGAAGAAAATCTCCACCACCTCCTCTACTTTACAAATTAAGCCACACTCTCTGCAGCGTGGTCATGGTGGTTGTATACCACTGCCTGGCTGCAGAAGCTGACTGTTCTCTCACACTACAGCAAAAAACAGAGTTAAAAGCAGTGTCAGGTACACCCACTGCCTGTACATTGTCACTCATCACAATCAAAGCTTTGCCCTTAACCAGGCAACCCCTTTTTCCTTACTACCCGAACACAAATAAACTCCGAAGTTTACTCACACGTGTGGGTCCTTGCACCTCCACTTGTTCTCATGAAGCTCGTACACATGAATGGCAGGCTCTACGCACTCCGTTGTAAACTTGGTGTTATCAACCTGTTGTGAAACAGAAAAAACACCACCTTAGTCTCCTCCTCAAGATCCCAAGTAAAGAGACAAAATAAAAAAAAAAAAAAAGTCAGGTTTTTTACAAACAGGGCACCTTACACTAACTTGTCCACTGTTCTACCTTCAAAGGAGCCGAATTTTACATGTCTAAACTGCCAACATCCTTTGTCAGTGCAGCAAGGAGGCAAAGCATCGTCTGCTTCATATAAGACAAGAGTTTAAGTCACAGAAAGGGGTCAAAAGTCATGAATACACTGCCTTCACTCAAGCCTCGCAAGGAAAGGCCTCCACTTCCTCCGAGATGGCAGACAGCTAACCACAGTCTCTGTAGATTTACCAACAACTTCACTGGCTACAGGTCATTGCATCTCTTCCCCAGAGCATTTGGAGGGAAAGAGAAAATTAGTTACTTGACTATGAAAGGATCCAGAGAATGGCATTTAAACGGCTAGTCCAACGCCACGGTCATAACAATACAGAAAGAGGGGGTGGGAAATAAAGTAATTTACCATTATGAGTGCTGTATCGTTAAAGCCCTCTGCAATTCTGGAGGCCACCTTTTCCGCAACCTGGTTTGGACTGCAGCAGAAGGTAAAAGTAAGTGTGTTATTTGAACCATGACATTTCAGCTGAAACCAGCAGGAAATATGCTTAAAGAGATGTGAAAATTACACTGCGTGCTTACAAACAGGAACAAGATATCAAGCTGATGCTACACTTGATTGAAGTCAGAAGGCCAAGAAAACCCCAGATACTCTCCTCAGCTCATGATCTGGATCTTAGCTATGCTGAGGCAACAGGCTTTTGAAGAGCAAAACGCTCACTGCAGACTATGTGGAGTCAACATTTTGTGGCCTCCTACGTTCCTCCACCAGAGCAAAGACCGCAGCCCCCTTTGCCCTGGCAGGCATTTAAAAAAGAAACTGAGTTTGCTCCCCAATCTGCATTTGAACCCACTCACTGCCCAGCTTCTCTACCAAAATCAGATAACCTTCTAAAGGAAAACCTTTACCACTTTTCAAAGATGACAATCTCTACATGGCGCCAGTTACCTTCATAAACAAAACTGGAGGTTTTTTTTTTTAAAAAAAAAAGCAGCCTGTGATATTCTTTCAAATAGAACAGACAAACTGTATCTTCTCCTTAACGTCATCTCCAGCAGAATTACTTCCTTTGTAAGGAAAGGACAAATAACGCCCTTATCCCTGTTAGACACCTTAGCAGTCACAAGTATTACTTAAAAAACATGCTTGAGACTGAAGGATCTGAAGGATATACATTAACAAAATAACTAGGACGCAGCATAACATTTTAAACAAGCTGTTCAGATTTATTTTAAATGCAAGTATGATCTACTCTCATTAGTGCCGCTACTGGATTTGTCTATTAGACATAGGGAAAGTATTTGATACACATATCTAAAACTATATTGTGGCTCCACAGGAAGGCCCCCTTATTGCTTATCGAGTAATTTGAGTTAGCTAGCAGGAAAAAAAAAACCAAACCAAACCCAAAAAACCCCCAAACACTAATCCCGGGGAAAATAAGTGAAAAAAGATATTTCTGCTTGACAGACATGATCTTTCATTTCAAAAGTGCCCCTTTACCACGTAAGAAAATGCTTCAATAAAACCTGGAGACAATTAAGTAGTTTAGTAAGCATTAAGTCACTTCTGAAAGACTTTCCAGAAGATACTTGGAATCATTCAAGTTTACAAGATCTGTACTGCACAAGCAAGCGCGCCTGCAAATTTTGGCTATTTCCCTGACAACTGTAATTAAACTGGTTGGCAGTCGTTCAAAGACTGGCCTTTTATAGTATCCACTAAAGAGGAGTGATTCTGGAAAGACTGGGGTTTCTGCACCTGAACAAAGGCCATATCCACCAGCACCATGAAGACAATGTGAAACCAGATGACAGTTGTCAAAGTTAATCAACACGCACGATTTATGTCGATGATTTTTGTTGGCAGAGTACAAAGTACAACATAAAAGAGCAAACAGAAGGAAATATTGCACCAACACACCTGGCATCTTTCACGCGTTCATTTGCCTGGTAATATCCAGCTATCACGTAGCTATTCTCTTTGCACCAAGAGTCAATCTGAAAAAGTAATCAGAACAATTAGGCCCAGGAAAAAAAAGAAAAACCCCCACAGAACTAAGGAAATCTCATGTCTGTCCTACAAATAAAACAGGAATCTAAGCATTGCAATATCTTTGCCAATTGTTTTTTTAAATGTACGCACATTTATACCATTTACGTGAATACTCACACACAGAGTTTGGCCAATTTCTCTAGAACAGAGAAACCAAATTGAACATTTTGAGAATGATGGAAAACATTAACCAAATGGAGCAAAAGAACAAGAAGTTACCTCAGTCAAAGCCTGGCCTAAATTTGAATGACAGCACTAGTAAAGAGCTTCAGCAACATTGCCTGGGAGAGGAGTCTGCCTATTACCTATTGCCATTTGTGGCTATTTTTTGTTAGTGTTCGACAGAGAGACATTAGAAAACGTTTACCATGTAGACCTGTGAGTTTCAAAAAGAGCTTGTTGATTTTATTTCTGATGTAACACTTTTAGGCTAAAGTGGAAGAATTTTTTATGTTGATTAGCAACTAATGCTTGATGTGAAAGGTAAACGTGAGGCCGAAAAAAGTCTGTCCCATTTATCACTTTTTTAACCTACCCTGTTACAAAAAGGTTTTTGCAATAAAATTGTTTTTCTTTGAGAGTTCACCTGCAAGGGTAACTAACCGCTAAGGCAACTTATCAAACAATGTGGGTGGATTCTCCACTCTAAAATCTTTCAATCAAATCTGAGAACTTTCCTAAAAATGCTCTTCAGCTCAGCCACAAGATCAGGGTTGATGAAAGAACTATTGGCATAAATTCTCTCATCTCTGTTACAGACACAGCCAGGCCAGGCAGCTCCTCCTTACTTAACACCTGCATGGAAATAGTTAAACATATGCATTTATTTGAATACAAGTTAAAAAAATACAAAAGTTTATGTAGTTTTATAAGTACAGTTTCAGCACACGCACACTCCTGTTCTTTCTGCTCTATGCTGGATCTCAATTCCTCCTGCTGAGTATGGCTTGCTTTGGAAAAAAAACCAAACCAACATACATATGATGTTTCTCCTTACAACTGAGGACATAAAGTCAGCTTAATACACAGCCCTGAAAGGCAGAAGTGGAGAAAACAGCTAGAATTTTCCTTTGCAGTCCCTAGAGAGCATGCATCAAAAAAACCTCAACAGCTATATTAAAATGGAGGCCAAAAATATATCTGATGCTCACCTGTCATACCCTGTAAATCAAATCAATCTAATTTTTAGCAATAATTATCGTATTAGACTGCATAAACAAACAAAAAAAGCCACGTGAATAATCCCTTCTCTACAAGGGATGACATGGATTTACGGGATAAAAAAAAAAGCAAGCTGTGTAGCCCTGCTATAGCTGAAGGCCAACTGCTGTTTCAATTAGAAACCCATTTTGAGGGCTTAGGACTATGGTTTTAATTGTTAGTGGCTTGAAAGCTTGACATTAAAGCCAGAAGCCCAGACACCAAAATTAATAATGACAAAAAAAAAAAGTCCATCAATTAAAAAATTAAAAACCTCAGTTCTAAATAAATTTTTGTTGTCTACTGAAAATGGTCTTTAAAAAAAAACAAACCAAAAAAGAGTGTGATTTTAAAATTCTCAGTTCCCTAAGTGGTAATTAAATACTGCTTCAGGAAAAAAAAAACCCAAAACACAACCCAAAGGGGGGGAAAAAAATTATCTTTTTGGAATTAAAGCTGTTTCCACCTGCAATTTCCAAACACTGTGTAACTGCGGCACTGCCACCACAGGTAGCCTTAGCATCGATTAGCCCCTGATATTTTTAGTCATATCCAGCCCTGACAAGGGCAAGCCAACAGGGGACAAATTGTGTCTTGCTTCGACATGGTGCATCTCACCCCTGAAAAATCAAAAGTGGCCTGCTCTCCGATGTGCTGCAGACACCAAAGGCGGGTGGCAGAGGGGTTTAGAAGAGCCCTGGGAGGAGAAAGGCTGTCACCTTCTGCCATCTGACCGGCTGTTCCAGGCGGTGGGGAGCCAGCCAGGCGAATGGAGGGGGAAGTGCCGCTTGGGTTTTTTTTTTTGAGAAGATGTGGTTGCAAAACCACATCAATTAGCTGAAGAAATTCAAAGGCACAAAAAAACCCATGTGAAACCTAATTCACTTTTTCTTTAATGACTCCGTTTTTGAAAGGGATTTCAAACCAACAAGCCAAAGTGCAAATTAAATGCAGGCGTTTCTGCGCTCTCCTCCAGAGCTACAAACCTTCAAGCACTGCTGCGTGTTTAATAAAACCTAATTTTGTTGCTTCTTTGTACCTAGGCTGCTGCTAAAGCACTGCTTTCAATTTTTAGAAGTTACCACATGGACATGCGCGCTTGAAAGCACACCCTCTATGTCCAGATTAAATCTGAAGACCATTGCTCCCATTTCATGTTCTGGAATAACTCAGGTCAGAGAAGAGGAGGTGAAACTTGTGGGGCTGGGTCTAGAAAACCCTCACGCATACGACCAGTCCACAGGCTTGACCAAGAATCAGCAGTATTTGAACTAGAAGAGAAACAGATCCCATCAAAACCTGCCAATGCTTCAAAATCCTTTAGAAACTGAGGCTCTTTGCAACAAACATTGAGTTTCAACCATGCTAATCTTGCTGATTCATTCAGTAACGATGCGCTATATTACGCAGAACAGGCGAGAGCGCCCTCCTTTTAAACATTTGTCTTGGTTTGAGAGACACAGAACTCATGTATCTTCTAATGCTTGGGAAAACCGCACTTTTAGAAAACTCTAGTGTCTGAATTTGTGAAAATACTTATTTTATACCCAGCTATGGTATGTGGGTTTCAAGTTCTCAGTGTTTTCAAGCTAGCCAGCTGCAGGGATGAGGAGGAGTGAGACCTGGGCACCTGACCCAAGCTGGCCAACAGGATTTTTTCATACCACGAACAACACAGTCAATATAAATTAGAAAGTTTGCTGCGAAGTGCTCTCTCTTCCTTGATGGCTGCAATCCTGAGAACTTCTTGCCCCGGTGCTGGAGTGCTGGGCCCTTCCCTTCCACCTGAACCTGTAGCACTTGCAGTGCCTTATGTCCATTGCTGAGAGTGCACAGCTTCCCGCTGATACAATTGGCTGAATATAATCCTTGAATATTTTATGTTGGTATTGGGATCAATATTGGTTCTTTAGTGTTATCAATGTTAATTGCCTAGTCTTATTCTACGAAATCTGTTTATATTTCAACCCTTGGGTTTCCCTGTTTTTCCCCCTATTCCCCTTCCTGGGTGGGGACGGGTCATCAGGTGATAGAATAACTACATAAATGACAATAAACTATTGTTGGTTTCTCAAACCATAACAATATTACAACAATAAAATCCAATTTTCATAGCTGCTGTGCCAGTGTTTATTGACACCTTTGCCTTTGTTTAAACAAAACAAAAAGAGAGCAAAAGGCATTGGGCTCTTGTCAAATAAACACTGTGTTTTAAAGCTGCCAAGTATCACAGGAGTCACCAAATGAGAGTGCAAACCACAATACATCTTAGCAAGTCCTAATTAATGTGGGAAATGCCAGGGGTTTCCAATCTTTAACTTTCCGTATCAAAACCCAAGAGCAAATATGTAAGACAATGCCACTTGTTTGGTTCCATGATTTGCTTACTGTAGATGTTGTAAGATACTTCAGATGTTGCAAGAAACAGGATTTACTTCCTAATAATCTGATCCTGTAGCAAAAGCTACACCAGAGAACTATGGTGGAGGCCTAAGGTTCAGGAAAATTCACTGTCACTGACCCTATAGAAAGGCATCTATTCCTGAATTAAAGACAAACCCTACACATTACTTTAAATATATTATATATGTTATTCTATACCTCACTAGCAACTTCCACTTACTCATTCCCAGAGGAAAAATGAATTACTGTGGTTCAAAAAGGCAAAGTCAAAGCCCTGCCTACATTACAGCAATTGCAAACAGTATTATAATATTTTTCCAAGCAGCAATATGAGGAAAATCGTAAACAGAAAAGGATTATACTAGCAGCATACGTTTCTGTGTTATTCCCATGCTGTTATACTGGTGTAAATATACTTAAGACTGACAAATTTCGCATGTTCCACAGCGGTATGGCAAACCAAAACGGCCAGGGCTCAGGCTCAGCACCTGTTCCTACACCTCTGGCTGCATTTCATCACATCCAGGCTTCAGAAAGATCTCAACATTCTGGTGGCATCATCTCAACTAGAGAAAACTATAATTTATTTACAAATAATTATTTTTTGATGAAGCAATCTATTAAACAGAGGGCAATATTTAGGCCAAGAAGTCTAGAAGAACCAGAAGTTAGTTACTTTTACAGATATCAAAAAGGGACGGATTTTCTCCTGTTAATAACGACAAGTCTTTAAATGGATATTAAAGTCCAGAGCCCAGATCACACCCAGATCTCCCTTTAGTGGCAGCTACACCTACTGTGAAGGTGCTGAAGTACTACTTTGCCTCCAGATTTGCACCAGGCCACCCTGACTTCCTGTTACAATAAAACCCAACCATGTTTCGCTCCTTCGGTCTTCTGGCTTTGACAAAGGGACTTTTCCCAAATGCCAGGCAGAAAGGAGCCATGGCCCAGTGCAGGATGGCTCCTGGTTTTCATGACCAGGGGGTTGATACTGGAAAGCGCCAGCCCTACGGTCCTGACACCGTTCTCATCCGTACATCTTTCTCATCCTGCCTATGCAACAACAGGGGGGAAAACAGATTATCCCACAATGATGTACTGCTCTTCCACAGCAACGGGTGAGGTAAGGAATATCCTAACAGGGAGTGCTTGGCTGCCCACGGCTATCCCACGGTTAACTAAACAACAGTGAGCTTGCAATAAACCAAGTGAGATTTAAAACCCAAGCCAGACCTGCACCATGAAGAGGCTTCATTTTTGGTTTTTTCCTATTTAGGCTAGTGGCTTCCATAAATGGGGAAGTACACCAAAATGAATTAATAAATACATACTTATATGCATCTATACACTCTTATAGACAAGCATGCCCTAGACCAACTAGCTGATACTGCTTTGAAGTGCCTTAAAGTTGGGAAAAGCTTGCTGCTGTAGAATAAGGACATTCCCTCTGGGAGTTATTTGGGGATAATGACACCAATATAAATAGCAGTGTTTCTGCACCGAGAAAAGAAAATACAATTAGAGAAAACTATGTGGCTCCGTAGTTTTCTGCTACTTCCCCAGCAGAACGCTGTACAGCATGATGGGCTTCGGGGGTTTTTCCACCCTGGGAACACTTCACTCACCCCACAGATTTGGCTGCCGCTAGCGCAGGGCTGGCAGAGCTACCCCAGGTCCTGTCCCGTCCCGTCCCGTCCTGCTCCCCCCCCAGCACCGGTCCTTCCTCGCCCCGGCCGCTCGCCCCGAGCTCTGCCAGAGCCTGGAGACGACCGCCCCACCGCCACCAGCCCCTCGCTCCCGGGCCTATAGAAAGGCCCAGGGCCTTACCAGGGTAAGGGCCACCTCCAGCATAGGCGCCAGGGCCAGGGTGCCGTGGAAGAGCGGAATGCAGTCGACGAAGAGAGAGGGGGGCCCGGTCTGGTCACGACGCGGGGCGCCCGACGGCCGCTCAGCCACCAGCAGCCCGTTCACGGCGCAGTGCGGGTACTTGGCGCCGTGCAGCACCATCTTGCAGTAGGCCTGCGTGGTGAGCTTCATCCTGCCGCGGCAGACAGCCCCGCAGCCCCCGCGCACCGCTCCCGGCCCCACCGCCTCCCCTCAGGCCGCCCGCCACCAAGTGTCGCCAAGCGCCGCCAAGCGCCGCCGGCGTTGTCGTAAAAAGCGGGGAGGGGGACGGTCCGCCCGCATCCCGTCAGCCCTTCGGGCGGCGGCCGCTCCTTTGCGGCTTCTCTCTCGCCCGCGTTCTCCCGGCGTGCACCGCGCTTCCGCTTGGCAGCTCCTTCCGGTCGCAGCCCGGCGTAGAGGACGGTCGCCAGGTCNCGGGGGGAATGAGGGGGCAGCGCCGCGGCCTCCCCTTCCCCTCGATGAGGCTTCTCCGTCCCCTCGGTGGGGCCTCAGTGCTGCCCCGTGTCGGTGTGGCCTCACATCGCGGGTGTTGCCGCATCGCCGTGGGTGACGCTGGGGGGGAGGGCGCCTCTCCGCGCCGTGAGCCCCACGCCAAGGTCAGGCGTGGGCCGCGGGCTCCGCGCTCCCCTCGCGGCGGGGATGGGGGTCCGTGGGGTTTTAGCTGAGATCAGGGGCCCACGAGAAACCCGTGTCCAGGGGCAGAGGCACCGCTCCCGGCGAGCTTTTGCGTGGGGACCTGGGGCTGGGAGAAACCGTTAGCTGGGTGTCTGCCCTCTCTCCGACGTGTCGGCATTGTTTGCGGCTGGAGCATTTCTTCAGTGGATGTGGGATGTGTTTAGACTCGGCTTGCTTGGGGCTCCTGGCTTGTGTGCTTGAATGATTTGTTACCGAGTGAAAGCATCCTAGAGAGCTGAGTTGAACAAGGGAATGCCTTTGAGTTCAAGTACAGGAGGCTGTCGGGGGGAAGAAGGGAGGAGAGGGAAACTCATCCAAGTTGCTGTAGTGGGCGAGTGTCCCTGAAAGGTTGGGAGTGGTTCAGTGTGATATGCTGCTCTTCAGAGGAGGGACAGAAAGCCTCTAGGCTGGTTGTTTTGGTGGATGTTGGGTTTTTTTGGTATAGACTAGTGGAAAATGGTGTTATTTCACCTTTTTACATTTGATGTCTTCACCTGACACTGGCTTACCTGCTGTTGTTTTGTCCCAACAGGATGTTGGCTTCAAGGGCATTCAGCCTCATCGGGAAGAGAGCCATTTCCACCTCCATCTGTGTGAGAGCCCATGGACATGGCAAGTGGCAACGGCTTCATTTTTTTAATAAGGACGATAAATCAAGCACTTCAGAGGAAGAGCACAAAAAGCTACAGCTGGGGTTTGGGTTAGGAAGGAATCGGGATAGAGCGGGGTTGGCGAGGCTGGTGCCTTGCCTGGTGGCAGGAGATCTGAGCAGGTTGTGCCAGCAGATGGCATTGCAGAGGTGCAGGGCTGGCTGCTGCTGAGGATGTAGCAGGAGCCAAGGGCTGGGCAGAAACTAGGATGGAAGAGATGCAGAGGGCTTCTAGGTATTTGGTAAGGGAGGGGATCAGTGTGATAGCTGGACACAGAGCTGGCCAAGACATTAATAAAGTCATTTTGGCTATTATCTTTTATGTAGATTCCCCTTCTGCTTTATTCTTATGCTCTTAATATAGCACCCATTTTAAATGCTTCATCTGGAAGTCCTTTCCCTCCTGGATTCCTTAACTGTCATCACCTCTTTGACTGAGCTGTTGTTCTTTTGTATTGTAACCACTGAGATGTTTGCACAGGAGTCAGAAGCCTGAATGGGTGTCTCTTCTGTTCCCCTGTGCAGCTGGTGTTGTCAAAGCAGAGGATTTCAGCCTCCCAGCCTATGTCGACCGTCGTGACGTTCCCCTGCCTGAAGTGGCCTTTGTAAGGGATCTCTCTGCTCAGCAGAAGGCGCTGAAAGAGAAGGAAAAGGCATCTTGGACTGCTCTGTCCATTGATGAGAAAGTTGAACGTAGGTAGCGGGAGCTTGAAGTAACCTTACAGCTAGCAATGACACGATCTAATCTGTTGCCTGTTCCTTATTGACAACTTTTATTAGAAAGGCCACCACAGACAGTGCCTGTTAGGGCAGCTGTTAAACCCTGCTCTTTCCAATGGCTCTGCAAGCAGAGCCGTGAGCCGTGAAGGAGCTTTGTTAATTACCGTGGGGCTCCTTGTGTGTACGCAAGTGGAGATCAGTGGTTTGTGTTCTTGGGATCCTTGGTGGTGTTTCAAAAAGTTCGAAGCACCTGCCGTGGTGTCTGTTGGGTGCCTGAGGTCAAGTTCAGCAATTTCTCCTTTTTCCAGAAAAGAATTCAGCAAGCCAGAAAAAAAAAAAAATCTCTTCCTTAAAACAATATGCAATTATTAGTCTAGCTGAGTAAAATTAAGCCTGTGTATTTGAATGTGAATTACCAAATTTCAGGTAATTAAAGTGCCAAGCAGGTGTTTTGACTTGCAAATAGAACTGCATCATCTTCTCTAACTGCCGTCACGGTATGTAAGTGAGAGCCTGAGCTGTGAATAGTGCTGTGTCCACCCGTGTCACAGTGAGAACTCTTGGGAACCGCTCAAATATTCCTAAGCGCTCTCCAAATCTCTTGCTGTTTTGAACGTCAAAATCTTGTGGGCCTTAGTGGCAAAGCTGAGAGAAGCCTTTAGAGATACAAGTGTTCCCGTTAAAATTATTTGTGCTAGGAAGCTTTGTGGTCAATAACCATACTGGGAGTTGGAGGGAGGGAAGGAAGGAGAGTGCCATTTCTCCTTCTGTCAGGCCTGTAATGCAACTTTTGTGCAAGTTTACAATAATCTGTAGAACAGAGACTGACACTGACCTGCCAGGGGATGAAACACGTGAGGGGATGATGAAATACAACTCATTTACTTTGGCAAAAGTCTTGGCATGGGACAGGCCAGCTAATTCAGGAGGTATTTTAACATCCTTTTCTCTTTGGTCAGCTCTAGGCTTTGGTCACCTCCTTCCGGAGAGTGGTGTGTCGCCTGCAATTTGCAGGAAAAGTAAAAGAAATGATGTAATGCTTTAACTTTTTTTGCAGTGTATCGTATCAAATTTAATGAGAGCTACGCAGAAATGAACAAAGGAACAAATGAATGGAAGACCGTCCTCGGTGGAGTACTGTTCTTTCTTGGTATAACTGGTCTCATCCTCATTTGGCAGAAGCATTACAGTAAGTAAATGCCATACGGTGTTAACTCTTAAATTAAGAGCAAGATCAGTTGATACCTGGTGGGGAAATTAGACAATTTTCCGTAAGCTGCTCGGGTTCGGAATGGCGTATCCAACAGCCGTTTTGGTGACCTCCTGACAGTTGCTGTTTGTTAGGCTCTGAAAACTCAGTTCTGCAGTTGTAGCTTCATGGAGGTCGGCGGATAGGTAGTGTAAATATTCAGTGGAATATTTACAGACTTGTAGAAAGGTGAAGGTGGCGGAGAGCGCTTTGGTGGGAGGAGAGGGGAGGGAGGGGAAGGGTGGTGATACACTAACGATCCCAGAGCTTCCCCTCTCTGTGAAACATGCTGTCGCAAAAGCTTATTGCAGCCTTGGTAGTAAACATTTGGGTTTCTGCCATATTTGGCTTCCTTCCCAGCTAACGATCCTACCTCGAGGGAGCCCTCCAGCTGCCGTGAGGCAGAGCGCGCAGTTAAATGAGCTGCTCTCCATCTTGGGGCTTCGTCTACTCGCAGTGAAGTTGAGGAGAAGGCTGTTGTCTTGGTACAAGCCTTTACTGATGGACAAAACCGCTAGAGAATCAATGCGGGAATGTGGTCTGAGCTAAATGCTTCAAAAAAGGGATTTAGGGAATGTATGTTTGAACAGGTGGTGGTGTGAATGTGATCAGCACTGATGGCTTTGGGGGGGGAGCTTTTAATTAGTTAAACTTTTACCTCTGTTCCCAACTTGCTCATTTTGTATCACGATGTAATTCTACCTGCCGTTGAATTGCAGTGTACGGCCCTATTCCGCACACCTTCTCTGACGAGTGGCTGTCCATGCAGACGAAGAGGATGTTGGACATGCGGATTAATCCTGTGGAGGGCATCTCTGCCCAGTGGGATTTTGAGAAGAACGAATGGAAGAAATGAAGCAACTCAGTGGAACCTGCTCGGCTTGAATATGAAATGATTCCATCACCTGTGTGTGACCTCGTTGCTTATTTACTGGAACAACCTCTCCACCTACATAGATGCTAATAAATGTCTGGTTAACTTGAAAGTTTCCTTTTATTGGTCTCCAAATGTGTTTGTTGTGATGGTCAGCTGTAGCGCAGGCTGCGGAGCAAAGCTGTCAGTCTTGCCATGGTTGGTACACACTCAGTTAAAGGGAATGTTTCTGGGATGCAGCCAGCGGTCCCGCTGTGCTGAGCTACATGTAAGGTAAGCGGATCCCAGCTCCTGCGGAGGCTCCGCATCCCGTAACCACTCCAAAAATAGCGTGTCAGCCCTCCAAAAGGCAGCGGTGTGAGTCAAACCACGCAGGTTGTGTGGTGGGGGATCAACACTGCTCCGTCTCTGCCCTCCTTGTGTTCTCAACAGCACGGGCAGGCTGCAGACCTCGTGCTGCTGTCCCGCTCAGGCTCTGGCAAGGGAGAGAGGGAATTAATTAGTAGATCTAGTTCAGCCAAGACTACGTTTAGATGAAACCCCAAAGTGTGGTTCATGCGCTGCCTCTTGCGTGAGGTGACTGAGGGGGTCGCTGCAGCTGGGGGAGGGAAAGAAATGCTGCTTTTAGAGGGAGCTTTTTAAATGCCGTGGTCTGAAGCAGTTCTGGTTTGTGGCTTCATGTTTTCGGGGCCTGAGCTAAGAACGCTGGCGCCTTCGCTCTGCTGTAGCTGCTGAATTTCTCCCTTCAGCTAATCCGGTGTGTCCCCCAGGCTTTCTGCAGGCAAACTTCTGCCTTTGGTTTAGAAACGCCTCTCCAAAGACTGAACCTGCTAAAACAAGTTTCAACTTCGGTTTGCTCTTTTCCTGATGACGGGACTGTGGTGGTTTTAAATCCCTATGTATATTTAGCAGCTGTGACAGGGAGCCTGGGGAGTGGCAGCTACTCGTGCTGTGCTGGGGGCCGGCCAGCCTTGCCCTTCCAGCCAGAGAAATTCGGGGAAGGTTTTTAAGGGGAGGTGATTTGGTGGGAGCGATGGGAAGGGATGAGCTCCCCTTCCTGCATCCGGAAGAAGCCTAGGTGAAATGTTTGTCTCCGGGGTGCTGCAAAGGACATTACAAGGATGAGAGAATAGTGGGCTGGGGGGGTCTCGTTACAATCACAACTTGCTTTTCTCTGCTCTTTGTCCAGCCCGTGCCTCTGGCAGGCTGACAGTGGGGATGTGGGAGGGGGCCGGCCAGCTGCTAGGTGTATCTGCTTCGAAAAGTGGTGTTTTGAAGCACGTGCTGGAATTGCAGTGCCACTTTACAGCTCCTCTTATTTTCCCTCTGGAGGGAGGGGGAGATGGGCTTATCCCCAGTGCTCTGTTAGCCGCGCATCGCTCCTGCCACGCTCTGGTTTTTGAGTCAAGTGCTTTATGCTAAATTCTGCTCTCGTTGCTGTGATCGGGAGGAATTAGCATGAACGGGAGAGACAAATCCCGCTGGCTTCAGGGCTTGTGCCACCCTGTAGCATCCCAGAACGAAGCCCGGTGAGCATCGCTGGGACAAGGGAATCATTCCTCCCAGGCGTCCTCCTCTTCACCCTCCCCATGAGGTTGTGAAAGCCCCAGGGAGCCTGGGAGAGAAACCTGAGCCTCGCCACAGCCCCAGATCCTTATTTCATCCTCCCCTGCCCAGCGCCAGCCACTCTCCTCTGCCCACTGCACCCATCAGCGCAGTGGCAGAGCCCTGCCGGAACAGCCCGGCGCCAGTAAGGGAGCTGAGTTTGCCCGGGCTTGCACGCTCCGCTCCTGGCTTGCGTTCTCCCTTCCTCCTGCTCCTGGTAGAGGGAGGCACTGCTGGAGGAACGGGGTGGACAGATCGCACTGTCCTCGCTGGGATTTTCGGGCGTTTATTTGCAGATAGCCTTGGATACGGAGAAGCCACCTGATTCCTGGCCCTGGGGAGAGAAAAACCATGGGGAGTGGAATGAGCAAGGTACTGGGGGAACGGTGGGATGATGGCCAGCATGTCCTCCTTGGGTGGGACCTTTCTCCTGTAGGCCAGGGGGATGCTTGTTCCCAGACCGCCACGATGCCCTAAATACAACTGTCTGCGTGTTCCCTTTCTCATTCCCCTGGGAAACTTCATGCACTTAAGAAAGGGAATTAAGAAAGCAAAGAGTGATCCCCAGATTTATATGCAAGGTGATGAGCTAAGTGTCTGTGGGCAGTAGAAAAGTGACAACTGGCTTTAGATGCTCGTCCCTTGGGCGGTAAGGCCGTGGCATTAGTATCCTCGGGGCTGACAGGGGTCCCTGCAGGGAAATTTCCTCCCCTTGCGAGCCCCGGGATGTGCCTGTGCCTGGCAGCCATGCTCTGCCGAGAGGGAAGTGGGCTTTTACTGCTGCTTGTTGCTCAGCTGAACTCCAGGGCTGGCAGAGGGGATTGATTTCTGTTTGTATCCTTGAATAACCACTTGGTATGTGTGTTATCCAGTTTAAAATTAGACTCCGGGACAACAACGGAGAGACCAGATCAGGGCAAACTCTCCCTGTGCGGCTCTGGTGCGATTTAATGCCGGGGTTTCACCGCCTGTGGATGCAGCCTGACCTGCAGAGTGTCTTTTAAAGCCTCCCTGCTTCCACCAAGTCCTCCCGGGGAGCCCAGGCTGTCTTTGCCGGGGGCCGCATTGGTGTGGACATGTTTGTGTTGCAGGATCTGGCTTTGACTTGATGAGACACAGGGCTCAGTGTCCCCCTTCCAGCGGTAACAGCTCTGCTGAATCCAGGTGTTTGCACTGCAGGAGCAGGATGGGCTTCAGCTGAATGGTAGAAGTGAGCTGGATGTGACCCAGAGCGGCTGAAAACCTTTCCTACAGCCTCTCCAACCAGGTGTCTTCTGCCAGATGGGTGCCAATGAGTGCAACTGGGAACCAGCTCTTTCTGTGTCCCTGGAAACTGCTCTGGCAGGCTCTTACACCCCGTAAATACTCTGAGCTGCCCCTTTTTCTCCTTCATAACCTTGCAGCAGTGAGTTGGAGACCAAATTTACATACTCGATGGCGCTTACTGCAATGTCCTGGCCAGAAAAGTATTATAAATAACCTGTGCCTTTGCCGGTTTATCCCCAGCTGGCAGAGGCAACCTTTGAAACTATTTGCAAGAGGTGGTTGCTATAGAGGAGAAAAATAAAACGGAGCTGCAGCAGGGCTGGCCTGCCTCTGGGAGATGGGGGGGTCCCTCCCTTGAAGGAGGAGGCTGGGGTGGGCTGAGCTGTTTGGGGAATCCAGCCCCCAGCACTGCCTTTCTGATTGCAGTAGGACCACGTGCAAGCCCTTCCATTTACATCCTGAGTTTTCCTGAGCCCTGCACTCCTGGAGGGGTTTGGGCTGGTGGTTTGAGTGGGCGCAGCCTTTGCTGTTTGTTAATGAAGACGGTTTAGGTTCGTTAATGAAGACGGTCGTTAATGAAGACTGATTAGGTGCACCTTGTTTTATCATTGCCTGGGGAGTGTGGTGCCAGATGCCCTGGTCCTGCTAGTACCATGCATGCAGCTTGATGCTCCTGCCACGTCAGATACATGTTGTGCCCGGCGCTGTCTGAAATCTCTCTCCTTTTTGTCACCTCCCAGGTTGTCAAAGGTGTCTACCTTGGGAATATCCGTGGTGAGTGCTTTTCCCTGCTCCACCTCTGCGTTGCTGTGGGATCCCTGGGCAGACGGCGGGGCTGGAGGAGCCCCTCTCCTTGAGGGCTCCCTGTGCCTGCTCCCGGCTGGGGACCTCAGCATCTTCCAGAGAGCCAAAGTGCCCCAAAAGCCCCATCCCGATTGCAAGGGGCCCTGCGCAGCCCTAGCCCAGGAAAGGGACATCCACAGGGAGCTGTGGTCACCAGCCATGCTGGAGCACCCAGGAACCCCTGGCATGGCTGGAAAGCTCCCGGTGTTTGCTGAGACAATATTTACAGTGGGCCAACGCCTGGCTTTCTCGCTGGGGCCTCTGGCCCCATGGGGAGCATGGCGAAGCCTGGGTTTCACCCAACAGCGAGGACACAACAGCCTTTTCCAAATTGGCAGTGTTAATTCCTTGATGCTGGGGGTGGTTTTAGGAGCCTGCTGAATACCCAGTGCATCCAAGGGGGATTTTGCTTCGAAGGAGGCGCGTCGTGATGCCTGGTCTCCTCCCTCCCTGCGTCGTGCGGGGTGAGAGGCAGCAGGAAGGGCTGGTATGGGGGGTTGAGGGGCAGGGGGGGTGTGATGGATACGGGTTGCTGGTGGGTGCTTGGTCCAGCAGATCTCCCAGGGAGCCGGTGACTCATGTGCCACCTCTGCTTCCAGACTCTGAGGACCGGGAAAACCTGCTGAGGAATGGGGTGACCCACATCCTCTCCGTCCACAACAGAGCCAAGCCGGTGCTGGAGGTGAGCACCCGGGTGGGGGGGGCGCTGGGTGACCACCCCAGGGGGATATCAGGAGCTGGGAAGGTGCAGATGGGACACACGCTGCTCTCCCGGCGTGGGGCAGAGGGGATTTGCTGGATTTGCACCAGTTTGTGCCGTGCCGAACTGCA
>VZSF01005362.1:251572-267369 GCA_013398295.1 Chionis minor | reverse complement strand
GCCCCCTCGGGTGGTTTTTAGGGCGAAGGGGTGATGCCGCAGCGCTGGCGGGGCCGGGACCCGGCGGGGTGCCCGGTGCTGCCGCGGGGGGAACCGCGAGAGGGCGGCGGCGCCCCGCGGATGGCGGCGCCGGGGCCGCGTCCAGCCCCGACGGGGAGGGCGGCACAGCGGCACCCGGGGAACCCCCCATCCCTCCGGGACAGGGGTGCCGGGCCACCCTGGCTTTGCCTGCCCCGTCCCCCCATCCCTCCCGGACTCCGGAGCGCTGCGGACCCCGTGGGCTGTGGATGGGGAAACTGAGGCAGGAGGGAGCTGCCCAGTGGGGTGATGCCGGAGGCGCTGGCCGGGTCTTTCGAGCACAAATCCTGCCCGGGTGGACCCGTGGGCCGGGTGGACCCTGCAGCAGGAGGAGCAGCCCCGTGTGGGGGTCTGTGTGAGGGATGCTTTGCTGCTCATCTCTCAGCCGATAGCCGCACGCAACTTGGCACTTCATCCCGGTGTCGCACCCACTGCCAGCTCCCAAATCCCGGGATGCTGCAGAAGGCGAAGGGGACTGGATGGACCTCTCATCCTTTGGGGCCATGATGGGCAGGGAGTCTCAGCAAAACGCCAGCTCGAGCCTTTTCCCGCTAAAGCATTGAGTAATGTGGCCGGGCAGGGGGGGAAAGAAGAGAAGGAAGGAGGCTGCAAAAAATGGGTGTAGAGAAATGGCTGGTGGCTGGAGAAGGGGCAGCAGCTGGGGCTGGCGGGGCTCGGGCCACGGCCAGACGGGTAGCAAACCACACGGCAAGCTTACAACATGGAGCAAGCCACCGGGCTGGCGGAAAGGGGAACCGGAAAGGCATGGTGGGTTGAGCAACGTGTCAATCACAGCCCTGGGTTGGGAACCGCAAACCCCAGCACCGGTCCCATGCGTGGCCCAGCTCCCCGAGGCGGGATGGGGCCACCCAGCCCCGTGGGGAAGGGGAAGCCGCTGGGAGCCTGGCAGTTAATCCGGGATCAGGATGCGGGTTGGGGTTTGAGGAGGAGTGGGGTTGCTTTGGCTGCTCCACTGGTTGGCACGGCGGCTTTGCCGGCACGGTGGCTCCCCTTGCCATGGGGAGGTTTTGCTGGTGCCAGGCAAGGTGAGGCACAGCCAGGTTTTGGGAAGCCGCAGCCCATCACAGCTTATCCCACAAAATATGCTGGTGTTTACTTGCTCATCCCCATGCCCTTGCCTGATGCATGGTCCGCTTCCACCTGCTGAGCTCCTGCCTGCCCTCACCATCCCCTGCGTGCTGAGGAGCCGCGGTTTGGCCAGGGATGTGGATGAGGAACCCACTGGCTCCATTTCCCTCCCAGCCTCTCCAGCAGCTTCTCTGGGTGGGGAGTAGCCGGCTGGCACGCTACGAGGAGCCGGCAAGTGGCACATCGCTGTGGCACCTTGTCCCCATCCTGCAAGAGGCTGTGGGATGATGGGGCCGAGCGTGGGATGGGGCTGGGGAGGATGGATGGGAAGGAGAGGTGATCCGCAGGAAAACCCACCTGCACTTGTCCTCACAACATGGGTCTTTCCAGCCTGGGAATATCCCCGTGCCCATCCCACTCTATCCCTTCCCTCCTTAAATAATTAGCTTTTTCCAGCCTCCCAATTTGCCATGGGCTGGAGGGAAGCGAGGGTGGCCCGTGGGGTTGGGCTGCATAAGCCCAGGGAGGACCTTTCGGCAGCGATGCCACCAAGAGCTGATGGAGATGGGGCAGTCCCTGGTGCTTGGCTCTTTCAGCTCTGGCTGGCAGGATTTCCACCCATTTTGCTAAGAAAGTTAAAAAAACCAAACAAACCTCAGATGAAAAGGATCTAATTATAACTCAGAACAGGGAGGATCGAGGAAATGATGTTTTAAAGAAAGGAATCTGACCTACGTCAACATGCAGCAGGATGATTTATTGTGTATTAAAAGGACCGGGAGGAAATAACTCATTGATGAGAGTGACTTCATCAGTGCGTGTTCACTCATGTCTTCCTGACAGCGCTTGCCGGTCGGGGCCCTGGGAAAGGGGGGACTCAGTTTTGAGGGGCTCCTGAGCATCATAGGGGTTCCCCACAGCCTAACTTCTCCTCTGGGCTCAAACTGGGGGGAAATAGCCCAAGGTGGGATGGGATCCTTTCAAGGTTCTCGTTACCCACAGGGAGTGAGTGGCACCTGAAAGTGGATTGCGGCTTTCCCCTCACCAAAGTGTCAGCTGGGAAGGGGGAAAAGAGAAAAATGTGAGATCTTGTGTTTCTCAGAGGTATCTTATTACTGCTACCATCTTTGTATTGCAGGACATGACCTATCTCTGTATCTCGGCCTCGGATTCATCCAGTCAAAACCTGTAAGTCATTTGCCATCCTTTTGCCTCCCAGCATCCCACGTTGCCAGTTGTCAGTCAATAAAAGTTCAGACTCTGCAGAACGAAGGTTCAGTTCATTCATGCTGCAAAAAGTTGGTGTCTCTGCTGAGATGGCAGAAGCTGCAGTTCATTGCTAGGTGGTAAATAGCATTTTTAGGGGTTAAAATTTGTTTCTGTGTGTGTTGGCAATCAGTAAATTTAACTTCGCTTCAAATTTCAGAATTATTCTACTGGGCAGGGTTGAAAATTGGAGCATCAGAAAGATAATGATTTTTGTCGGTCTTCCAAACATTTTCCTTGAAAATAGAAATAAAATATTTATTAAAAGCAAAGTTTTTTTCCCCCCACACAAAGCAGAGACGCTCGTAAGCCTTTTCAAGATGTTCTCGAGATGAAGCTGGCGAGGGATGCTGCAAGGAGGCCCCAGGCTTTTGTGGGACGCAGTGCTGGGGTGCGATGGGTGCAGTTGCTGCTGGAACGGGGGGGGTTCACAGCGCCCCGCTGCTGCTTTGGGTGGTGGACATCCATAAACCAGCCGTTGCCACCAGAAAATGGTTGCAACGGCCACCTCCCTCCTTGGGATTTTTCTCGCCAATCAAACCCTAAAAAGGATCAAAACTTCCTGCACAGTGACTGGAGCGAAGCCCATTTTTTTTTTTTTTTCCAGCATCCTTGGGAGCAGCGGTGCCTGGGGGTGTGATTCTGCTTGCTCATGGTCCCGCTGAGCGGAAAGAGAAGCTTTACAAGAAAACCTTGCCTCAGCAAGAACTGGGTTTTTTTTGTTGTTATTTTTTCCCTTCTCTCATTTCTTTGCATTTGTAGCACGTCTACTGAAACGAAAAGAGAAAAGGAGGGGCGAGGGGGGGGGTGAGAGAAAAAAGAAGATAAGACTGGCTGCCAGAAGGAAGACTTATTCAAGGAACTATTTTCTGCTTGTCAGTTTATGCCTTGGATTTCACAATCCTGGTGTCCTGCAGAGGAGGTGCTTGTGACTCAGGACCTCAGTGGCTCCCAGCGCTACCAGTCTCCATGTCCCGATCCCACGCTTCGAGGCTGAAAAATCACGGGGAGACCTTTCCTCTGGCCGGCTGCCTGGGGAAGAAACACCCCGTGGCGGGGGTGAGGATGGATGGGGGTGGCTGAAACGCTCACCCGCCTTCCTCCAGGATGGGTTGGGAGAGCTCTGCTGCTTCGTGCGTGGAAGGGGCTGGAGGCTGGCAGCGAGGCTGCTGGGGGAGCTGGAGGCAGCAGCGCCACGTCTTTGCAAGCAAGGTGCCCCCCTGCTGGTCCCAGCCTAGGGGCTGAAGTGGAGGACTGGGATCTGGAGAGCCTGGACCTGTGTAAGGCGACATATGCAGGCTCTGGGGGATGCGCTCTGCTCTGCGAGGATAAGTAGGAGGAGGTGAAATCCACTGGGACAAAATTTAGGCAGGGAAAAGCCCCCTCAAAGGGTGATGCTCTGTTTGCTATGGTGGTGAAGGAAGAGGCGTGTCTGTAGCCCACGAGGAGCAATAGACTGACATCTCCTTCCAGGGCTGAGAGGTTCAATATTTTTAGTATGACCACGGCTTCAGAGACTCCCCCGTCTCTTCTCCTCTTCTTGGGCAGCAGAACCCCCTGCTGTTTGCATTCAAAAATGTCCTTGGGTGGTTTCTTAGAAGGAGCCCAGCCCTTCCAGGGAAGGGTGAAGAGCGGCATTCCCTTTGATCCCCCTTCCAGGGCAGGGTGAAGAGCATCCCCTCCGATGGGCTAGCAGGCATGGGGCAGGTTTTAGAGGGTTCTGACTTGTCCCCGCTCCCCGCTCTGAGCCCTGGAGGGATCTCGGGGGTGGATGCACTGGGAGCGAGCCCTTGGCCAGGGGCACGGGGGGAATAACTCTGCGGTAGTTCATGCCTTGGCTTCTGAGAAACCAGGAAGGCTGTGCAGGCGCACGCCCACCCCATCACGCGGAGGCAGAGGAAGTCCGGCGCCGAGGCAAAGGAGCTGCTGACTCCTGTGCTCACTGCCAGGAGGCTCTGGCTTGGCTGAGCTAGAGGCATCCTCTTCTCCTCCTCCCCAAAAAAGCCGGGGCGGTGTGGTCAGGGAGTCCACCAGCAGCCCAGGTTACCCAAAAATTGGTTTTTCGGCCTCAAAACTACCCCAATGCTTGGTGTGGTTGTGAGGGTGAGCAGGGATCGGCAGCATTTATTGCAAATATGTGCTGAGGCGGCGAATATCTGGCTCTCGGAGATGACCTCTGTCTTCGGGAGGGATTGGCCGTGGCTTCCAGCACCCTCTGCAGTGATGAGCAGGAGGGGTGCCTTTCCCTGGAACCTGAATCCTCCTATGAACATCCACCTCTATCTCATCAGTACATACAGAGTTATTTATCCTGTTTTCTAGGTCTCCATGTGTTCAAAAAGATGGGTGCTGCTCAGGCTGAGAGTTGGGGTTGTTCAGCCTGGAGAAGAGAAGGTTCTGAGAATACCTACTGCAGCCATCCAGTGCCTGAAGGGGCCCACAAGAAATCTGGAGAGGGACTTTTTACAAGGGCATGCCATGATAGGATGAAGGGTGATGGCTTCACACTGGAAGAGGGGAGGTTTAGAATAGATCTCAGGAAGAAATTTTTCCCTCTGAGGGTGGTGAGACACTGGCTCATGTTGCCCAGAGAAGTTGTGGATGCCCCATCCCTGGAAGTGCTCAAGGCCAGGCTGTATGGGGCTTTGAGCAACCTGGTCTAGTGGAAGGTGTCCCAGCCCATGGCAGGGGGGTTGGAACTAGGTGATCTTTAAGGTCTTTTCCAATTCTAATCATTCTATGATTCATACGGCTGAGCATGCAGGTCAGGAGAGAAGCACCATAGCATGTTGCAGCTGAGCTGCTGGGAAGCCTTGGCTCCCTCACCCTCTCCCCATTTTGCTGCAAAACTTGCTGGTTAGGGTTAATGTGCTCCCTCTGCTTTGCTGGCAGTTACTGGTTATGCTTTCAGGAATGCAGGCAGCAGTCTGGGGACCAGCCTGTGTTGCTGCTGGCAGCCCTGGCACGGGCACATCTCCATGCCCTCCCTGGAGTGGGAAGGGGCCGGAGGGGCTGCTTGGAGTGAGGACAGGGAGGGAGTTGCATCATTTTGGGACCTGCAGGCAAAATGCCTTGGGAGTCATCTTCTCCCTGCCTTCTTCCCCACTGGCATCTTTCCCTTGGAGGAAACTGCTCTTGGCATCATTTGGAAATGAAGGGTGAACCGATGGCTCAGGACAACCTCTGATATGGGGATGTGCATGTCCCTTGGGCACAAGGTGAGACCTTGCCTGGAGGCTGTCTCCCTGGGGTCCTCCTTGAGCTGGTTTGACTGATGACACAACCCTGTTCCTGATTCCCGGGGAGCAGGAAATCCCTTGGAAAGTCTCTCAGGTCATTTCCTTCCCGGCAGATGAGGATCAGCCCCTCTGCCTTCGCTGGGCAGAGGAAGGATTGCTGCTCCCACCCCATGCTGGTGGCCCCAGGGCAGTGGGAAGACCCTGGTGGGAGACATGACTGCTGGTGTGGCCAGGCACCTTGCAGGGGTGGGCAGCCCTCCCATCCTCATCTCCCTGCCTCTCTCCTTGCAGGCTGCAGCATTTTAAGGAGTGCATCAAGTTCATCCACGAATGCCGGCTCGGTGGGGGAGGCTGCCTCGTCCATTGGTGAGAACTGCTGTCACCGCCTTGTATGCCTGATTCACTTTGTCCCTGTGGGAGGTGGGGATGGGCTCCCAAAAAGTGTCCTCAATGTCAAACATCATTTGTGGTGGGGAGGAAGAAGTGGAGGACAAGGAACTGTGGGAGGGTAACAGGGGAACGTCTCCACTGCTGAGACCCATGGGGATGGGTGGTCCGTGCCCTGAAAACCTGAGCATCCAAAGAAGTGGGACAGGCTAGAGAAGGGGATGGAGGGAAGCCACCTGCCCGGAGCCACCAGGAGTGGCTCCCTGTCCATGCGGTTCCTTATCCCCACGCAACCCACGGCTGGGGAACCCTGCTAGCACCACAGTGAGAGGGGCTGCCCATGAGAAGATGCTTCCTGTGACTGTCCCTTGCTGCGGGGCAACATCAGCCTCTGTGGTGGGAATACCTCTACCTGATGCTGCTCCCTCATGCCATGCCAGCCTGGCTGGGGTCTCCCGCAGCACCACCATCCTGGTGGCTTACCTCATGACGGTGACCGACCTCGGCTGGGAGGGCTGCCTGGCTGCCACCAAGGCCGTGCGCTCCTACGTCAGCCCCAACTTTGGCTTCCAGCAGCAGCTGCAGGAGTACGAGGCGACCTTGCTGCAGGAGGTACGTCCTGCGCCGACGTCCCCTTATATACGTGTCTGCAGAGTTTGCAAACATGCCCGACTCTTTTGCATGCAG
Organism: Chionis minor; assembly: GCA_013398295.1. NCBI lineage: Eukaryota > Metazoa > Chordata > Aves > Charadriiformes > Chionidae > Chionis > Chionis minor. The sequence goes on along the minus strand of VZSF01005362.1, from coordinate 260,623 downwards.
CTCACTGCAGCGGCCAGCTGTTTGCCCGAGCTGGCCTTTGTGCATGCTATTTATTACCTGGGGCTTTTGGGTTTTGCATGAATAAAAAAAAAAAGAAGAGAAAAAATTGCCTAGACATTATACGAGTGCACTTAAAAAAGCTCTTTAAAACCCCAGCGCTTTTCTCGAGAGTTCAGTTAGGACATAGTGGGAGGGATAAGCGAGCATCAAGTCCCCTGGGAGCCCCAGGAAGGGCGCTGGGCTGGTTCCCGGGAATGCAGTGCAGCAGGAGCCGGAGGAGGAAAGGGGGAGAGGAGAGGGAGGAAGGCTCTTGCGAGCAGCTTCAGATGTCTGGGTGTGCTTGGATCTGGCAGGGCTTCCTCTGACAGCAAGTCCCCTGCTTTTAGAGGCAGGGCACAGAGAGAAGCAAGTGTTGATGGAGAAATTCTCCTCTTTCCTCCCCAAAATGAGGTGGAGCTGCACGTTTTTGGAGAGCAGAAGCCCTGGCTGGGTGGGTTCCCGTCCCATGCAAGGGAGGGATGTTGCTGTAGCGGAGCCAAGCCAGATGCCGGCAGCTGGGAGCGACAGCGGCACATTTACTCAGGAGAGCACTCATTGCAGAGATCAGAGCTGCACTTTTGACCCGGAAAGCCTTCAAAAGGAAAGGGAAAGGCCTTTAAAAGCACAGCTCCCGCACGGCTCCTTGGCTGCCCTGCAGTCTCCCACGACGAACCCTATTCCTCTGCCCAGCACTGGCCTCTGCAGCGAGAGACTGGGATCCAAAACTGCCCTGGGAGGGCACATGGGCCACAGCTGGACCTGTGCAAGGAAAAAGTAACCCATGATGTAACGTCCACAAGGCATCTTGCAGCCCATGTCACCCCTAAACTTGGTCCCATCCCTAGAGGTGAGGCCCCCCATCCACTGTAACCATGAGCATTGTGCAGTGGCCCCGCAGCAAACAGTGACAGGGACCTGGCGGTCCCTCTGGATACACCGACACCGAATGGTTTAAGGGGATTTCTCTCCTCCCAGGAGAGGCAGAGACAGCATGTGACATTGCCCCAAATGTCAGCCCCTTCCCCACTGCTGAGTTCCCTTCCCTGGGTGCCGGAGGGAGCGGGCAGGCGCAGTCACATGAGGGATGCAGCCCTGCCCCGTTATCACCAGCTTGCAAAAACACCCACGGAGGAGGGCGGAAAATGGTCCAAGGGGTTACAAAACGCCCGCGGTGCTGGAGATTCCCTGCGGGGCTTCCCCTGGCCGGGTCAGCTCTCCCCAGCCCTTCCCACAACCTGGCCATGTCCCAGCACAGACCATGATGCGGGGGTTGCTGTGGCCCCTACACCATCCCAGCTATTCCTCCTGCTCCCCAGAATCCAGGCTGGGCTCAGCAGATGCTGGACTTTCTTCCCTTTCCCTTAGATGCTGCTTTTTCATCACCTTGAAGTTTTGCCGGGGGCTTTGCAAGTGTTTCCCTGAATACCAAAGGCAGAGCCAAGGGTGGAGGTGCTTGGATGTGTTTTTTCTGAGCCGTGGGCCGTAGAAAGAGCTGGCTTTTTACTCAGGACACCCTGCGTTTCCCACGATTGCAGCATAGGGGAGGGAAGCTGCGGATGGCCCTTGTGGGCAGGCTGCTGCTAGCACGGCCCCGGAGGCGAAGGCTGGGGGCTGGAGTTGGGGGTGTTCTGACATTTCTCACCTGCAGCTGCGTTTGAAGAGCCAGGATGGATGCTCCAACCTGACCAGCTCGCCCCTGTGCCCTCCACCTTTGCAAGAGGAAGGGAATTGTGGGCAGGTCAGCCGAGGTGGATGGCTGGGGGTCCTGCAGGGACCCATAGGCACTATAGGCATGTACCTGTGTGGCCAGTAGCCCACAGGACCCGATGCCGCAGGGGTCCTGTGCCTTGCTTCATGCCAAGCTGCAGTTGGCTTGCTTACCTTGGCTGTGGGAGGTCACACCTTGTTCCCCTTCGTGGCTTTGGGGTGGTTTTCTATGTGTGTAGGTAGGATGCAGTAGCAAGGGTATCATGACCTGAGCTTCAGCTCTTCCTGAGGATAGAAAAGTGGTTAAATTTCCCAATTTAGCCCAGCTGTCATCCCAGCAGGCAGCAATTTGGGAATGCAGTGCTCAGGAGCAGACGTAGATAAGGATCTCAGGAGCAGGCTGATCAGGATGAAAAGCCTCATTTCTTGTTGGCTAAAACCTGTGAGGAACAGGTCACACCTCCTGGGGACCTCCTTCCCAGGGCTGCGGGCAAGCATCCCTCGATGCCTCGGTTTCCTCGATCCGGAGCAGGGACCTCAGATGGGCCCCCAGGAGGTAGAAACAGAGAAGATGCTCTCTGGGACTGGCCAGCCAGCCCCTCGCCGCAGGAAGCACGCCTGGAGCGTGCAAGCTGTGGTTCAGAGCTGGCAAATGGTGCTTGTTGGGGCTAGATGGATAAAGAAGGAAGGAAGGGAGCAAGAGCAGCAGCAGGGTGATGGGTAAGTTAGAAAAGGAAGTCAGAGAGCTCAGAGAAGGCAGCGCGGATGTGAGAGAGGGCACAGATGGGCATTCAGGTGACGGACCCGTCCCCCCCTGCCCCAAGGTTCCCCGCAGTGCTGGCACACCGCGGCCAGGCTGCCTTCCCCTCCCTGGTGCCATCCCAGATGGGAGGGGTGCTCCGGGCCCCGGGAGAGAGGAGGAGGGCAGTGGGTTAGTGGTCAGCGCTGGAGGAAATGGGCTGTAACCACTTCTTGCTCTGGCTTTCAAAGGAAACGCCTGGCAGCAGCAGGGTGCTTCCCCCAGCCTCCCACCGGCTCCTTCCCTCCTGCGCTGGATGGTGGGAGCCAGCTCCGAGGCTGGCTGGTGGGTGCTGAGCCCTGGTGGCCAGGGTGGTCTCCCCATGGAGCTTCATCCCTCTGGATGGCTTGCACGGGAGGGATGTCCCCCCAGCGAGCAGCTGGCATGGATGCTTGCCCCAAATCCTGTCCCAAATCCTTTGGGACTCACTTCCCAGGGGTTGTTTTCTAGAAAAGAAGTCAGGCCTGGCTTTTGGGGTCCACCCCAAACAAGGGGTCTTCCTGCTTGCAGGCGGTGAGCGTGCAGCAGCTGTGGTCAGTCCCGCTGTCTGAGAGAGTGGATTTGGGGAATACAGATATTCCCGTTGGAAATCCCCTCTTCCCGAGCAGACTTTCCCCAGCTGCGGGGGGGGGGATGCCACCAGGGTCACTCTCAGAGTTTATTGTCTTGTGGCTCGTGGTCCCTGTGCTTGTGGCAGCCCCGGCAGGACAGGGCTGAGCTGCCCCTCCTGCTCTCCTGCATCTGTGAGTTTGGTGGCTCCTGGCCATGGGGTGCCAAGGCCGGGCGGCTCACGGGGGGCTGCCTGCCCTCTCCCTCTGGTTCCTGTGGCTGCACGCCATGCCTTGTCCCAGTGCTACCCCATGCTGGGGCTCCGACACTCGGTCCCTCTTCTGGACCCTTTGTACCCGCAGGTTTTGCATTCCCAACTCCGTACCCTACATCCTTTTTGTAAGGTGTTTGGTTATCACTGGGCGTGCTCCTGCCTCTCATCCCATGAAGTCCTGCTTGCTGGAGCAGCTGGTTCCCAGCTACTTTGGAAGCTGGCGAAGCCCTGCCCGCTCCCCGTGAGCGCTGGGCAGCCGGCACGGCGTGTGCCAGCAGAGCTGCCCATTCCTGCCCACGCTCTCGGGCGCTCCAGCCTGGACCCACCTGGCCGTTTCTCATCCCAGCAGTAGTGGGAAGCATTTCTACAGACCGTCTCTTGCTTCCCAGCCACCTCTGGACCTCAGCCTGCTGCCAGCTGGCCCCCAGCCATCGGTGCGCTCCTGCCACTGGAGCAGCCCTTGCAGCTGGCTGCAGCCATGCGAGGAGGACTGGAGGCGCTCCCTGACTGCCCGGCAGCAAGCAAGATGCTCTGCAGACAAACCTGCCTTGGCATGCAAGAGCTGACTCAGCCGTGCGGCTTGTGGCAGCGAGTCCAGGCTGTCCCCGCGCTGCCACGGCGGGGAGAAAGCGTGGGGAAGCTTTTCTTACGAGAATTCGGGCGCACAAGGAACAACAGCAGCTTCTTGGCAAGGAAAAGTAAACAAAGCTGCCGTCCCGGCTGCAGCTGGAGTGAGAAGCTGAGGATGCTGCCAGCTCTCCGGGTCCATCTGTGCCGGGCTGGGGATGCGGGGAATGCTGGGTTGGGGGGAACTGTCGCATCCCTGGTACGACGCAGTCGTGTCACGTGGTGTGCGAGCTCCGGAGAAACCGGGACCGTTCTGCTTGCTGGCTGTGGCTGGGGATCCCCTGGCCTCGCCTGGGGCTGCGGCTGGGATGCAGCCGGCATTGTCCCCGCTTGGCTCGCTGCTTTCTGACAGAGCTGTTGCAAGTCCCGGCTCTTAAGCTGGGGGTGTCTCAGCCCCCGGTGACCCTGACAACCTCTTTTGGCTTTATCTTGGCAGTACCGTGCCTGGATCCATCGTGAATATGGCAGGAACCCCTTCAAGGACCAGGAGGAGCTGCAGTGCTTGCTGGCCCAGCAGGAGCAGAGGCAGAAGGAGCAGCAGCTGGGGAGCAGGGATTGCTCCTGGCTCCACTCTCCAGCTCCCACCTACCCACTCCCCTACCATGCAGGTGGCACCGGCAGAAGCAGATGGATGAACAGATAAGCAGCCGGCTGCTCGCAGGCAGACGTTGGTCCTGGGGCTTGGAAAACTCCGTATTCCCTTTGCCAAGCACCTGTGGGGATTCACGTCTAGGGCAGAAAGCAGCCAGCACCGGCATCGGCTGTGGGCCGGAGGGTTGGAGCGAGGGAGTCAGGACTCACAGACCCTCCCCTTGGCTGCTGGCTCCTTGTATACCTCTGGGCAAACCAGTTAACTTGATGACAGTGTCCTTCTCTGTCCCGTTCCCCCATTCCCCAGCGGATCGCAGCATCATTTACACCACCCAGGGCAGCAGCAAGCCCCATCCATCTCTCCAGTGGCATGGTACCCAGACGCTTCTTCAGCAGGGCATGGGGATGCCAATGCAGACTTCGGAAAGCCAGAGTGGTATGAGATGGGGAGAGGCCACCTTGTATTCTGCTCTGCAGCGAAGCTGGAGGCTGATGCATCCTGCAAGGCTGTCCCAAGGAGCGAGGGATGGGTCCCGGGGTGTGGGTGTGCTGCCAAGCCTGGCTGTCACCCCGTGGGATGGGGAGAGGGGCTGGAAGCTCCTGGGGCTGCAGATGCCCCTCACCGTGCTTGGACTTTCCCGGTCCAGCCTGTCCTTGACAGATATCTATCTGGCATTTTCCTTAACCCACCCCCGCCAAGGGAGGGGGGAAATCCAGCTGTGCCGGAGTCTGCCTGTCCCCACCGCCTCCATCCCTGGAGCCAGAGTGGTTTTGGGATTCCCCTGCTGCCCAATCTGAATGTCCTCGGTTGCAAAAGCAGCCAATTGCTTGGTTTGACTCGGTTGACCTGCAGACCAATTTAACGCCGTCCCTCTCCAACAGCCTCTTTAATATTGAAAGATTGTGACTATGCCCATTTTTACGTCCCAAACTCGTACACTGTGTTTCCAAAGCATGGCCTCGCTGCCTTCCTTTGCCAGGACTCCTTGCATCCATCCTACAAGGCGGGTCCCAACCCATCGGCACAGCCCTTCTGTATTTAAACCTTCAAACCTCCCATGCCAGCTTGGCCTTTTACTCTGAATACCTTGCCTGGCTTCTCAAAAATATCTGTTCTGCAATCCATTCTGAGAAAGAAAGGAAAAAAAAAAAGGCACTAAAAATATTTCTAGGATTCCCTTAATGAATATTTCTGGGTACTCCGAGTGTGACAGTACTGGGGGTGACTTCTTGCCCAACTCCTAATAAAGAGGAGAGTGATGTAAACTATGAGGATGACTGGTCTTGATTTGTAGTGTTCCTGGTGGAGGGATGGACTGACATGACCGCTCCACAGCTGTGTCTTGTTTCCTATTCGCTTGATGAGAACCATCAGCAAAATTAAGTTTTAAAGACGCAATGTTTAGCCAGAATGTATAGGACTCTGGGGAAAAAAAATATAGGGGCTTTTCTCTGTCTTTTTAGTTTGAGAAAAGGATCCCTTTGGCTGTTATTCTACATGGAGGTATGCCATGGTTTGTGCCTGCAACGTAGTCTGTGTGGGAAAGCATCCCAAGCTATTAATGAGTTCAAGGACCATAAATGCTGTTGATGGAGCGGACTGAAGGGAAGTTGAACAAACTGGGTCGGTGTTGTATTTAATGCCTCTGGTATCATTTTAGGAAGAAGAAAAATGGAACTTGTGTGCAGGAAAAAAAAAGAGAAGAAAGTTGGTTTCTGGTGTTAATAGGAAGTCATCAGAGATGTGTGATAAGCAGAGATTAGACGTGCAGTAGGTGTGATGACCTCGGCAGAGTTCTGCCGTCCCATCGCATGCACCAGCCTGGGTGGCCATGCCCCCTCCCGTCCCACGACTGGGCATCCAGGGACTGAAACATTCGCCCAGGAACAGTGGCACCAAAGCAACTCTTACCCCTGGAAAAATCCCCCTGATTTTGGGAATCCCAAGAGGTGTTCCCCATAAGCTGCAGCATCACCCATGCCTGGCAGCACAGCAACAACCGCTGCCCAAATACCATCTCCTAAGCCAAATTTCCCCCAAATTTGAGGGCTGTCCTAGGCAAACATATATGTTTTTCCATTCTGGCCTATATCAGCGGGACCTGTGGTGGCTTTAGGACTTCTGGGAACCAGCAGGCAAGCCCTGAAGCAGGTAAAACCGGGCTGGTTTCCACTTTTTTCTACACCGCTAAGAGCCTTGCATGCTTCGCTGCTCGGCGCTCCCGAAAGCCTGGTGCCTCCGGCGTGGGGAAAAAAAATCATTCTGAAGAAGCGTGAATGAACTTCCCAGGGTGCTGCTTGCACACAGGGAAATAGTTTGCAAGAAATTCCCCGCCGTGCTGCCTGCCCCAGGGTGTGTTGCGCATTTTCCCTTGCCAGCCGCTGGCAAGGCTGCGGGGCATCTCGCTCCCTCCCAGCCTGCTGCTGCCAAGACTGTGAGCAGCTGAAAAACCCATTTTAAGGGCTTTATTAATTTATCCTCCTCCCGCCGGGATCCCCCTCGCCCCAGGGAACTGAGATTTTGCCTTTCCAGGCTGCCCATGAAGTTGCCAAGGAGCCAGAATAAAGCCAGAGGTGATGGAATCGCCCTGCTGGTAGCAGGATGGCAATTAGCTCGGGCTCCGAGGGGGACGAGTTGATGGAGAGGCTCGGTTGTATGAAGCCCCTTTAAAATATTCCAATTTTGCCAGAACTTGTACAAAAGAAACAGGTTTTTACTGGAGGGGTCTTCGCCCAGCGTGGGCAGGCAGGACTGGTGCTGCGGGGGTTGGTGATGCGAACTCCCTCTGCAAAGCTTAACTTGTTTCTCTCTAAAAAACCCCAGATAAAACCCTCAAACCGCGTCTGATTGCAAAAGAGATTTTTGGCTCTCCCCAAATCTCGCAGGGGGAATCTGATTAGGATCAGCCGGGTGTTTAAAAACAAGGGCTATTACAGCCGTTATTTATTAGAAATGACAGTAAAGGTTGTGTACCTTAGATCATTATTTTTATTATACCATCTGTGCAGCTCCATACATTTCCCATTTCTCTGTATTACCCACATGGGAGTAATTATGGTTTTCTTCCAAGAAATGTGTGTGTAATCTGGTAATCCCAAAAAAGCCCTCTGAAGTCAGGCTGCAGATGGTCCTTGACGCTCTGCTCCGGCCAGCGGCTCCAGCTGGGCTGGGGCTGGTGGGCACTGCCAGGGCCCCGATCCCGGCTCGGGGACAGCGAGGGAGGGACTGATCCGGGACCGGGGCTGAGCCGGGAGGGAATGGGGAACTGCCCAGGGATGGACTGATCTGGGACTGGGGATGGGCTAATGTGGGACGGGGGAGACTGCTCTGGGACTGGGGAGACTGGTCTGGGAATGGGGATGAACCCATCTGGGACCACGGAGACTGATCTGGGACTGGGGATGGACCAGTCCTGGACTGCGAACACTGGTCTGGCAATGCGCTGATCTGGGACTGGGGAGACTGGTTGGTAACTGGGGGCAGACCAGTCTGGGACTGGAGACACTGGTCTGGGGATGGACTGATCTGGGACTGGGAAGACTGGTCTGGGAATGGGGATGGACAGATCTGGGACCGGGGAGACTGATCTGGGAATGGGGATGGACCAGTCCTGGACCACGGACACTGGTCTGGCAATGCGCTGATCTGGGACTGGGGAGACTGGTTGGTAACTGGGGGCAGACCAGTCTGGGACTGGGGTCACTGGTCTGGGGATGGACTGATCTGGGACTGGGAAGACTGGTCTGGGAATGGAGATGGACAGATCTGGGACTGGGGAGAGAGTGTTCTGTGCCTGGCGATGGACTGGTCTGGGACTGGGGACACCCAGTCTGGGAACGGGGAACCGGTCTGGGAACGGGGATGGACCAGTCCTTGACTGGGGACGCTGGTCTGGGGATGGACAGATCTGGGACTGGGGAGAGAGTGTTCTGTGCCTGGCGATGGACTGGTCTGGGACTGGGGACACCCAGTCTGGGAACGGGGATGGACCAGTCCTGGACTGTGGACACTGGTCTGGCAATGGGCTGATCTGGGTGTGGGGAGACTGGTTGGTAACTGGGGGTGGACCAGTCTGGGACTGGGGACACTGGTCTGGGAACAGGGATGGACCAGTCCTGGACTAGGGACACTGGTCTGGGTATAGGCTGATCTGGAACTGGGAAGACTGTTCTGTGACTGGCGATGGACTGGTCTGGGACTGGGGGCACTGGTCTGGGGATGGACCGATCTGGGACTGGGGATACTGGTCTGGGGATGGGGATGGACCTGTCTGGGACTGGGGATACTGGTCTGGGGNTCCCGGAAAGGCGCGCCCTTCAGAGAAAGAGCACGCGCCCGACTGGGCGGCTCCTCATTGGGCGGCCGCAGGCAGAGACGGCTCCCCATTGGGAGGGGCGGGCACGGAGCAGGGCGGCTGGCTATTGGCGGGGCGTGGCGGAGGGGCGTGGGCGGCCACGCGCGCGC
>VZSF01005362.1:225351-251491 GCA_013398295.1 Chionis minor | reverse complement strand
TGGGCGGTGCGGGCGGCGGCGCGGAGCGGAGCGCAGGTACCGGCGGCGGGAGGGCGGCGGGGCCGCGGGGCACCCACGGACCTGTGCGGGGTCGGAAGCGGGTGGGCAAGAACTGAGCTCGCTTGGTGCTGAGCGGTTGTCGGGGTGTCGGAGCTGCTGCCCGCCTTTGCTTCAAGGCAAAGCCTAGCATGGATGGGTGGATGACTGGGATGGGGTGGGGAGAGCTTGGTGGTGGCTCGGAGCTGGGATCATCCAGAGGGTGATGGGCTGTGGGGTGATGGTGTGGTGCTGCTGCTGCCAGCCAAGTTTTCTGGCTGCTTGCTTGTTTTCTGGCTGTGTGGGAAGAACTCCTTGGATGTGTCCTGTGAGCGCTGGCTTGTGTCACCAGCAGCAGCCCGGAGAGCTTGCTCAGCCTTTTGTGGAGGGGAAATGGTGCTCTGGCCTCTGCCAGTGATGGGAACAGGCTTGCTAGAAAATGAGCTATATTAGGAGGGAGTCCCATTTCAGCGAGCGTTTCCTGAGGCTCTTTATGTTGGTGTAGCTGAGGTGCAGGAGTCTGCGGAGAGGCTGTGTGTAATCCTGTCCCTATGGAGAAATGCTCCAGCAGGTGCTTTGGGGCATCCTGCTGTGGAAGAGCAGCTGGGATCCAGAGCTGTTCCCTCCATGTTGTTGTGGGTGATGTTAGCTGTGGTTGTCCCTAAAAGAAGGGGCTGTGCTGTAGATGGCCGGGGAGGTCTGTGTGTCCTGCTGTGCTGCAATAGGGCAGTGGAGAAGGGATGGAAGCTGGTGACACTGGGCTGGTGTGAGCCTAGGGTGAAGCAGGTCTTGGGATGTGCTGGGAGCATCTTTGTCTTCTCCCCAGAACCTTCCCATGGGGCAGTAAATAAAAAAGGAATGATAGGCAATCTGGTGAAATTTGGAGGAGAGCTGTGAGCCCAGAATGCCTGGAGCGTTGATCCTGTGGCTGCTGGTCACTTCTACTAGGCCACCAACTCCTGAAGTCCCTGCAGGTCTTGCCATGGAGGTGACAGGGGACGCTGGCAGAGTTGAGCCTGGCACTCTGCTTCCAGCTGGGCAGGAGAAGTTTTCTCCTGGGTCCTCCATGGAGTCACCCAGAAGTTTTAGCTAAAAATGACCCAAGGTCCCCAGCAAATGTGGCTTCACTTCACCACACTCCATCTCAGTGCTGGCTTTCTGTTCGGGAGGATTGGTTATGTATTCTCCATCCTTGCAGTGTCTTCAGGTGCTGCTTGGACCTGCATCTGCCCCCCAAATAGGTGGTGCTCAGTGAGAGGGGAGTGCTGTCCCCTCCAGGGCAGCCCCTTGTGCCAAGACCAGCTGGGGAGAGCATTTTGCTCCTGTCTCCTGCAGATGCCAATGGGTGCCTGCCCTGGGATGGCTTGTCCAGTGTCACTTGTTCAGGTGACAGCACAAACAGGCACTTTAATCCCTGTCCATCTGTTTCCTATGTGACTTATCCCACAGCAAAAAAAAAAAAACCTAAGCAGACCACCACGTCAGCCTGTTCTGGTGAGCAGAGCTGGAGGAAGGATTTGTAGTAACTCATAGAAGGTTGCCTTGATTTTTTATTTATTATAAAAGTGTGTGTGTGGGGATTTTAATATACAGAGTTTGGCATGTGGGATCTGCAGAGCTGCTGAAAGCTGCTTGTCTCTGCAGGCGGTGCCACTACCAGCTGTGCATGTGGCAAACCAGAGCGTGGCATGATCCCTTGTACCCCAGTTGTGGTGGGACGGTGCTGGGGGAGTTAATGGGGCTCGGATCTCTTGCTCCATCCAGGATGTGTGACCGCAATGGTGGGCGACGGCTCCGGCAGTGGCTCATTGAGCAGATTGACAGCGAGCTGTATCCTGGGCTCATCTGGGAGAATGAGGAGAAAACCATGTTCCGCATCCCGTGGAAACACGCTGGGAAGCAAGACTACAACCAGGAGGTGGATGCTTCTATTTTCAAGGTAGGGACAGTTGGTTAATGCTTTTTTTTTGATGTTTCCTGGGCTCAGCCATGCTGGTTTTTTCCTTGCTGACAGTCTCGGTGGTGGGAGATGTCCACAGTGTCTGTGGGTTTTGCATTTCTAGCCCTTGCAGGAGATGCTTCACCCTGCAATTGGTCTCCCAGGCAATCTGGGGAGTATTTTTTCCTCTTTGCCACATGTTGGTACCAGTTTTAGGTTTGTTTTCAGTGCGTCTGAATCCTGGTCTGACATGAGAAGGAACTGGATGTGCTCCTTTTGACAGGCTCTAAACTTCTTTTCAGGCTGTCTTTGATAAAAGGCTGGATTTACCCCCCCTCAAAAAAAAAAAAGACTTTGCAGGAGGGAAGGAAGTTTTGGATTTCACTGAAGAAGGGGGGACTTCCAGTTTTGGGAAAAACTGGAAAATTCCATCCTGAACTGAAAAGGTCAGGCTCTTCCCCAGGAATTCCCTTCCCTCTGCCTTCGCTTCCAAATATCTGTACCAGTGAGCGAGTTCACTTTCACAGCAGTGACAACTGGTTAGTGACTGGTTTGGGAGCACTGAGTTATGAGGATGGTGTTGAATTCGGTCATCTGAAAACATATAATGATATACAAAATAAATAAATACATCTAGTTAAACAATAATACATACTTTGCAATCTCCATTCAGTGGCAAAATCACAGAATGACAGAAAGCTGTTCTCCCACTAAATGCACAAATTCTCTCACCAAGAGCACAAACCATATTCTGATTTTTTTTTTTAGAAGCCAGCTCTTGATATTAGCCAGGTGGTTAATTTTGATTTTATTTTTAATTGAGGTGTTACCAGGTCATTAGGGACACTGTCGCTGCAGTAGCAATTCCTCACACCCCCAGCAGCTTCTGACCTGCCGGTGCAGAGATGAAGCCACATATGATGACCTTGACCTCTGCTTTTTGAAGTGCGGGTGCTGCAGCCCTTTCTGCACCTGGGTGTGTGGCTGGGGCAGGTGATGCCGCTCCACACCCAGGTACCCGTCCCCACGTGCGGTGGCTGTGCACGTGTCCGCAGTCTAGGAGTGAAATGGCAAATACGCATGGGATGGTTGAGAGGGTGCAAGGGGCAGAGAGGCGGAGAGAGCAAAAAGCAAAATGCTCCCTGCAGCCCCAGCTCCTTTGCCCTGGGGCTTGAGAGCTTTTGCAGAGCTCACATGGAGGATTTTTTTTTATGTTGCTTTGTTTTAGGCCTGGGCTGTTTTCAAAGGCAAGTTCAAAGAAGGTGACAAAGCGGAGCCGGCCACATGGAAGACACGACTGCGCTGTGCTCTGAACAAGAGCCCTGACTTTGAGGAGGTGACGGACAGGTCCCAGCTGGACATCTCCGAGCCCTACAAGGTCTACAGGATCGTGCCGGAGGAGGAGCAGAAATGTGAGTGCCCCGATAAGGGACTGAGCCCCAGCGCAGGTCGGTCCTGTGGGTAACCACAGGCTCATGCCACTGACCTACATCTGAGCGGAGCTTCCTGGCCAGATGCTGCTCTTGTGCGTGACACTCTGCTTGTCCTGCTTTGCAGAAGATGTCCTCTGTGTCGCTGCGGTGGCAGGGAGAGGAAGAGGAGGAAGGACAGGCTTCTCTTCTCTCCCTCCAACAGCTGCTTAGGAAATGGGTGATAACTGCAGCATTGTGTGACTTTCCATCCCATAAGGATGTTGTGGGGGCCAATCCAAAATCCTTACTCCATCCTTGGGTGGGGTGTGTGTAGTTGAGCCCCAGCCCATTGTCCTCCCAGTGCCTGCCCTGGGCAGATGGCAGGGAGTTGCAATAAATCCCTCTTCTCTTGCCAGCAGTGATTAGAGTAGCAGTAGTTTCACAGAGAGCAGTTGCTGCTGCGATGTGCGGTGCAGGTCGCACTAAGTATATCTCTATTTGTGGTTAGGCGCGTGTGTGCTTTTTCCCTTTTTTTAAAGTAAAAAAAAAACTTGCAAAAAACATATCTTGCTGTCAGGAAATATGCCTTTAGCATCTTGGTCTCCTCCATCCGTGTTCACATGGGGGGATGCGCTGCCGCTATGCAAATGGCACTGCAGGTTCCCACCGGCAGCATGACTGCGCTCGGGGCGGCTGGCGGAAAAAGGAGAAGCAGCAGCAGCCGCCCCAGTCTCTGGGGTGCTCAGAGAAAAAAAAAAAAAACAACCGTCTGCTCTAGCTCTGTCTGTACCACCGGCCAGATTTTTGATTTGCCTTGTTGCTGGTCACTGTGCACTGGGACAAGGGGTTGCGAACTGGGTTTTTTTGGACCTGAAAAGCAGCTCTGGGTGGAGCTGGAGGGGGCTGCAAGCTCCCCCCTCACCCCGAGGTGCTGTTACATGGCTCTGCTGTGGTTCTCAGTTTCATAACTTTCACGGAGTGGAGGGTTTCTAGAACCCAGTGGAGAGATGAGCTGTGGCAGAGGGGTGGGTGTGCTCAAGGCATCCCGGCCTCTCCTTCCAGGCAAAGCGGGCATTGCCAATGGGAGCAGCCTGAATGATGTCACGGAGATGGACTGCAGTTCCTCTGCAATTGATGACCTCATTAAAGAGGTAAGCACTCACTGTGGCTGCGGGTCACCTTGGCTGGGGGTGGACAGATGGTGGGTGGTTGCCTAATAAAGCATTGCCTTCCTAAGATTTGTTCCAAGAAACTTTGGGAATTGGCCTGGTGAACAGCACTGTGTTTTTGCGGCTCATTCATGTGAGCCAGCATTGGGGCACAGTTGCTGATCAACGGCTCCTGCTTTTGATTTGTACCTGGTGAGACCATTGCCAAGGGGCGGAGGCTGTTTTACAGCTCTGTTCCCTTTCTTGGCTGTATCACCTCGGCCTCTTTCTGCTCAGTAGCTCTTGAGGGTGTTATCTGAGTGTATGGACTAAAAAATGCCAAACTCGCTCTTTGAAACCAAAAAAAGTTCATTGGCATCCTGTTGGCGTTGCCATTTGGACCCTCTCTGAGCACTGCAAGTGTCTCTGTGCAGGGCAGTGGTTGCCCCAGGCATCAAACCCGCTCTGATCTTGGTGTCTGGTCTCACACAGTCCCCCTGTGTAGATGAATACCTGGGGATCATCAAGAGAAGCCCCTCACCCCCCCAGGAGACCTGCAGAAACCCCCTGATACCTGACTGGTGGGTGCAGCAGCCCAGCCCCGGTAAGTGTCCGACAGCGTGTGCAGTGTTTAACAGGATCAAGCTTTTTGTCCAGAGTGGAAAAAACTTAAGTACAGCCATAGGTAATGGACAACAGTTGTGTTTTATCTTCCTTATGAAGAATGCTTGAAGTACTAATTATGAACACTGGTTGGTCGCAGGCACCCAAGAGTGTATTGCACAAGGTTAAATCCAGCTGGGAGTATTTTCTTGTCCCTCCTGTGTGGGAGCTGGGAAACCTGATGTGCCTGGGAGGGGAAAACTGGGGGGGCTGGTGGAGGGCGGGGGGGGGCGAATCTGCATTTGAGCTCTGGGCACACGGGCACGACTCAGCTCTTTCTCTGCCCACAGCATTGCCCCTGATGAACGGATACTCTGGCTACGAGCAGCATCATTCGGGTAAGGCACATCCCCCCCCGCCCTGGGTTGCGGAGTGTGGCCATCCAAAGTGTTTCTGGGGCTTGGCTTGTGTGTGTGGTGGCAGCAAGCAGCTCTGACTGCTCCCTGCCTTGGGGGAGGTTTTGCTCTTGGCTTGGGGAAGTCCTGTGCCCTCCTGAGTATCCACAGGGCTTGCATGCTGAGCAGGGATGCATCCTGCCTGTTGTCCTGTGGCCATGGCCCTGGCATGGGGAGCTGCCCGGGGATCCTGGGATCAGCTGCGCCTTTAGCATGGGGAGATCTGCCCACAGCAAGGGAAGTGTGGAGCAAAGGGCTTCAGTATTGGGAGCTTTGCTGATTAGGCTGAGTGCTGGAGAAGTCCTGTAGCAAGTAGGTCTTCTCCATCAACTAAGTCTTGCTCCCAGGAAATTTTGCTGCTCTCATGGAGCTTGGGAATTGCAGTGAAGAGCAGGCAGGGTTTGTCTTCTCCTGATGGGTGATGTATGTGCTCATTCCCTCCCAGGTTACTCTCAGATGGTGATCAGCTTCTACTACAGTGGGAGGCTGGTGGGCCACATCACCACTTCGTGCACCGAGGGCTGCCGGATCTCGCTCAGCCAGCCCTCCAGCCATGGCGAGAAGCTGTATGCCCCAGATGCCCTGGAGCATGTGCGTTTCCCCTCGGCTGACATCATCCAGAATGACCGCCAGAAGCAGATCACAAAGAAGCTCTTTGGGCACCTGGAGAGGGGTGTCCTGCTGCACAGCAACAGGCAGGGCGTCTTCATCAAGAGGCTGTGCCAAGGCAGGGTCTTCTGGAGTGGGAACACCATGGCCTACAAGGACAGGCCTAACAAACTGGACCGGGATGAGGTGATGAAGATCTTTGACACCAACTTGTTCTTCAGAGGTTTGTAGGATTATTTTCCTCTCTATCCACGTGGTGGGGTTGAAAGGGTGGAGCCCTTGGCCTTGGAGCACTCTGGAGTTCTTATTTTCCATCACTGATGGGTTACCCAAGTGCTCTGGATGAGTAGCTGGTCCTAACAGATCCAGGAAGGAACCTGGTGTCTTGTGTCACTAGCAAACTCCTCCTGGTTGGAGGCTTTACGCAGCCAAGCTGGCTTCTCTTGAGCCTCCAGCTTTCTTCCATGGCAGGGTGATTGATCCTGAAGCTGTGTAGCAAAGGCTGGCAGCTTGTGCCAGGTAGCCTGCAACTGTGCCTTTCTCCTTGCAGAGTTGCAGCAGTTTTACAACAACCAGGGCCGCTTCCCGGACAGCAGGATCATGCTGTGCTTTGGAGAGGAGTTCCCAGATGCGGTGCCACTGCGGTGTAAGCTCATCCTTGTCCAGGTATGGAAGGCTGCCCTTCAGAGCTCTGCTGCTGGATTTCCCCCTGCTTCTCTGTATCGCATTGCCCTCTTTCCCACAAGTAGGGCTCTAGCTTCAACTGCTGGAGCTACAGACTGTTGGGGTGCCTGAACTGGTTGGGTGGCGTGTGTGACCTCCTGAGAGGTGGTTGGGCTGTTGCTTGTCAGACTCCTTTATTGGGTATATCATGTTTGCAAACAAAGGTCCCAAATGGCAAAAGCTTTTCTAAACAGCTAGGAATTCTGTTTTGTTCCTGCCTCTTGGCACTGGGACCTCTCCCCTCTTGTATGGGGAAGAGGGGAATAAATACCTGGAATGGTTGTGTTTTGGGATGGCCTCAAGCCAAGCAGCCAACAGATGTGGTGAACAACCGTGGTGGACAGCAGCGGGGCTGGGAAACCCTTGAGAGGGTGAAGGAGGCATGTGAAGGAGAGGATGGGAGGAGAGGGACAATCCCAATGGCTCTGGCCAAAAACATCTTCCTGGAGAAGCTGAAGCAAGTCTGGGAGCCCGAAGCTTTGAGGCAACGCATAGGGTGTTTCTGAAGCCTGCACCCAGTGTGGGACCCCCTTGGGCCAAGAAGGCTGGTGTCGCATCCACCCATGAGCAAGCAGAGACCCACCATGTCTGTGAGGTCTTGGTGGGGATTTTACAAGTGCAGAGACTGTTACTACACCTCCCTGCACACTTTCTGACCTGGTCACCACCTCCTTGCCTTGGGTGTCTTCACCAGAGGGTCACTCTGCATGTGTGGGGACATCCCACAGCTTGTCCTCAACTCCCTGTAGCTCTTCTGGGAGAGGAGCTCTTGTGACTGCTCCTGTCCTAGAGGTGCTTGTGGAGTTGGACCTGGCCAGCCTGGTCTGTTGGGCACAACTCTTCTATTTCTCTCCTCCCCCCTCTCTGCTGCCTGAGCTGGTGGGGGTGGATGGCAGCAGTGGGAGATGACCAAAGAGGTTCTGCTTCATTCATTGGCTTCATGACTCTTCTTTTTGTGTAGGTGGAGCAGCTGTGTGTCAGGCAGATGATGGAGGAGGCTGGGAAGACCTGCAGCAGCAGCCCCATGCTCCCTGTAGCTGATGAGACACAGCATGAACAGGTGTACAGGATCTTCCAGGACATCTGTGCAACGCACCAGCGGCCGCTTTTCAGAGAAAACCAACAGATTGCAGTCTAAGCCTCCTTCTCTGCAAACATAGCATGGTGGCTGGGGTTGAGCTAGACCCTGGTTCGTCCCATTAGTGCCTAAATTCCCCCTTTTTTTTTTTTTTGAAAGTTGGGTTTTGTTTTTTGCTGTTTCCAGTCCAGAGTCTATATGAATACAGCAGTAAAAATTGACATGAAAGTAGGTTGGATGCTCAGTGTCTGTCCTGCAGACACTTTACTGATAAAAATGGCTCGTGTACTGAGCAGGATAGTCCATGTACTGTTGTTGTCCAGCCAATGGCAGGGGAAGGAGGGAGCGTCTGAGCTGTGTGGGAAGGTCAGGGCTGGCAGAGCTTTGTGTTGTCTTTGTTAATGGCCAGTCAAGCAGAATTGAAAATCAGCAGCTCTAGTGACCTGCCCCCTGGTCTGCAACTTGAACCTTGCTGAGAACAGCGATTTGGTAGGAAATGACTCTTGGAAAAGCCTTAAGGTCATCAAACGTAGGAAATTCTTTCCAGAAATCATTTCTCCCCCCTACCCCCCGAAGGAATCCTGTTGATGAAGGATAGGATAAGTCTTCCAAGGAGAACCTTCTCAAATTCCTTTTTATTTTTGCTATAACGTTTATATGTCTATCTACCAAAGTATTTTGAAACTTGGAGGTAATGTGTAAATGTTGAATATAAGAATTTAGGAATCTTAATTTTTCCTAACTAGAGACAGAGTTTATATAAATATACAATATCTTTAATTTTAAAGACTGCAGCATAGTGTGAATAGGTTGGCTTCACCCTCATAAATACATGTGTTGGGCTCTCCCAAGCGTGACCAGGCAGCGGCATTCATGTGTAAATCCTCATTAACATGCTTTGTGTGTGCACCCAGCACCAGGGAGCTGCTTGGGCATGGGGCTTGTGTCTTGCAGCTGACACAAACCAGGACTGCACATGTGTGTGTGCTATAAGCTGCCTATTTATTTTATGCCTGAGGTTTATTAATTGCAGGAAGATAAAAGAAAATGACTAGAAAAAAATTAAAGTGCTATATTTTGTATTTCTCTTGCAATGTGGTTTTTGGTTGCAATGAGTGGGGTCTCAAATCTGCGGGGAGAGCCTGGTATCTTGGACTTGCTCCTGCCCTGGTCATCTCTGCGGTGGGGTCTGTGTTAAGCCTCTGCTGTCACCTCTCCTCTGCAACTGCCTGGCTTCATCTCTGGGGCAGGAGAGAAATGAGCCAAAATGCTGTAATATGATGGAGGGAGGAAAAGGGTATCTCTTGTGGGGCCTTCATTCCAGGGAGCATGAAGATAGGTCACTGCTCCCCGGACCTGGGCTGTGATGCTCCAAGGTTATGGGACCTGCTGTACTGTAGTTCCTTCCCCCTTCGTTGCCTGGTGGAGTCTTTCCATACTGTCTCTTCCATCCACCTTTCTCATGGGACCCAGTCTAGTGGAGGTGGGCATCATTTGGGGAGAACCAAGAGCAAAAAGGGAGCATCTGCCTTGGACAAGGAGGTCAATGTTGCAGCAGGGGAGACTGAGCCTCTGTACCCTCACCTGCCTTCATCTCAAACCTGTGTCTGGGGGCAAAACCTGAAGATGCTCTGGAAGGCAGTGAGGACCACGTTTGATCTGTTGCCTGGCCCACTGTGAAGGACAAACATGAACTCTGGTGCTTTCGTCACAGCACACTCTGGCTCAAGCGGGACAGGCAGGGAAGCACCAGCCTTCATGGAGTGACCCTGGTACTCAAAGTACCAGGAATGTAGGCACCTGTGGAGGGCGTGCCTGGAGGTCCAGGCAGTGGGAGGCTGCGTATCCCTGGGAGGTGCTGAGGGGATGGATGCAAAGCTGCCCTCCCTGCTTGGGCATCAAAGTAGATCAGCCCGTTTTTTCACTGATCTGTCTTTCTATTAATGATAGAGACCTTCATCAGGCATGGTTAAGATGTGAGAGACCCTGACCTGGGTTGAGTTGACCATAGCTCACTTCTGCCAGGAGGCTGTTCTGCTGGCAGGATTGCTAGCTATTTTGGGGTAGAGCAACTCACCGTTTCCAACGAAGCCTCCCCCAAAATAATTAAGCTTTCAGCTCTTCTGCAACTTGAAGTTGGCCTCCATCAGTCCCTGGAGGGACTGCATCCCTCTAGGTTAAGCAGTTACAGCTTCTGTCCCAAAGAGCAGTAGGTGTGTGGTGGACAACACACAAATTATAGTACCCTAAAAAGTGTTCTGAGATGGGAGACCTGGCTGTGTAACTTTCTGGTTATACAGTGGGATTAAGGGAGGTGCTGCATCCCAACCTGTTCATGCTACGAGCACTGCACTCTATGGCTAAGTTGTTCTCTGTGCCCCAGCTGCGTTGGTGGGATGCTGCAGTCGCCTCTGTGCACATCCCTTGCAGGTGTTGTGGCATGTGCCTTCGGTGAGACACGGCTGCAGACCACGATTTTTGAGGATGCGTCAAGATGCTAAGTGCAATGAAGTCCCCAATCCCTGTAAGCTCTTATGGGATGCTTGGTCACAGAGGTGGGGATTGCACTGTGCAGGTGCACCATCAGCATTTGTCCCCAGCCTTTCCCTGCTCCTGCTGAGGACCATCATGGTGTCCTTCTCAGGATTTAATCCTCTTCCAGTCCTTGGTGCTCCTTCAGAGCATGAGGCAGACTCACCTCCCCATGGGAGGTGCCTGGCAGGGGAAGCCGGCAGAGGGAAGGTGGGAGCAAGGCACTCATTGCGGTCTGTGCTGGAACAACACGTGCCCACTTGTGAAACACGTGGTGGGCTGCAGGCTGGGACACCATAAACACCACTTGCGGTTTCCCCAGATGTCCTGGTGCAAGTCCTTCCTCAGAAACCACCATCTTGTGCTTGTCTGGAGCCACCTGCTACGTACTCAGGGCTCTTTCAATTTCCACCCCAAGACCGCGGAAGAGCGGTGGGGAGCAGAGGTATCTTTTGTTGGACCCGGCTGCGCTGTTTATTTTTAGTGTTGCCATTGTGCCTCGGAGCTCAGAGCTAGGTTTGGGACTGGCAGCATGGCCTCTGTCCTGAACGGCTTCCAAGACAAGTGATGTGTGTGGATGGACTGGGAAGGAAAGAAACAGTGGGACTTGGTCTTGTGGCAGAGATGGGATGCAAGGAGGATAAGGCAGTGGAGTGCGTGACCATGGGCAGGGGTCACCTTCTTGCTCAGGGCTCAGGAAGGTCTCACAGTTGGGCTTGTGCCTAATGCCTGGCCCAAGCTGGACTTCTCCAGCTCTGTCCCACCCCCAAAATCCGACATGAGAGAAGCCTCCCTCCGAGGCTGATGGTCACTCACAGGCACAGATGCTCTGGCTGGTGGGAGCAGGTTTCGAGGTAACCATGCCAGATTGCATTAAGGGATCCTCTGGCCCAGACTCACAGTGGCCTTTGTAAAATCCAGGAAGAATTTCTGCACCTCTCCCACTTTTCCCCCAAACCTCTTAGCCAGGCGGGCAGGGTGCCGCCATTCCCACCATCCTGGCTGGGGAGCTGGTGCTGGTGGTACCCTGGAGCACCCCGACCCGGAGGCAGTGCCTGCATCCTGGACACCCATCCCTGCACCTTGCCTGGCCCCTGGCAGCTCCGGTGAGCTGCTTGCTGCAGCTGCACCGAATCTTAGTGGTTTTGGGTGACTGAGGACTCAAATACTTTCGTTGGTTTCTGTTCACTTGGGTTCTTCTCTATGGCGTCACTGAAGTGAAACCTTGGTGCCTGGTGTCGGCTCTTCTCTGCCAATGGCTTTGTGTTGGCAAGTCCGAACAGTGGTCCATGTCTTCAGCTGAGGGTCCTGTTCCCAAATCCTGGGGACGCAGTAACCACTGCATATAGCATCCGTGGTACATGCTGCATCCACTCCAATGGATGATCTACACTGGTGTAGCAGGATTGTGGGTAGCATGAATGAGAAGCTCAAAGGCTGTCCTCCCCAAAATGCTTGCTGCTTGTCCAAACATCTACACCTTGAGCAGATGTTTGTGTTGGAGCAGTAATGCCATCAAACTCACACCTGATGTGGAAATATTTCCTTGCTTCGTGGGAAGGCCAACGCAGGTACTGGGTCCTCCTGCTCCTCTGGAGAGGCGTGCAATCCCTGCGGACACGGGACAGTACTTTCCGGAAGATGCCCATGCTAAACTTCTGCCTTCAGGAGCAGAAGGGCAGAGTGATGGTTTCACATGGGAAGGAGAGAAAAGCTTGGTTTCCATGGAGGAAGACTGACCTTTCCTTGCATGGTTCTCCTCAAGTGTGTTTGGGAAGCAGCAGTGTGCTTACCCAACCCTCATACTGGCCAGGGCAGACCCCTCTTCTAAGGTCTTCCAACATAAAGACATCTACTTCATGGCGTACACTGGAACGGAGTTGCAAAGGACCTGATAAACATTGCAGCCCCTGCTGACTTGTGGTGTTATTTAGGTCCAAAGCCAACCTTTTACTCCTGAGATTTGTCATGGCTGGAAGGCAGCTGTGCCACTGGGAAGCATTTTACTTGGGAGAAAATGAGCTTGTTTATATCCTGAAACATTCTAAGTCTGGTTCCTTAATGTGCTTCTGTAGTCTCCCATGACGTGCCCTTCAACAAATGCACAAAGGACCACTGCGTATAGCTTCAGGAGCAGAATTCAGTGTCTATGATGACAATCAGCTTCTACTCATCCCTACTACATGCTTGAAATACAGTATGAGGAGTTACCTGGTGACAAATCTCCTGCACAGAGAACAAGCTTGCTGGACTGGGGAGAAGGAAGGTGAGGTTTGGATCCAGCCCTCCAGCCCAGCTAACGCTCCTGAGATTTAGCCCATCTCAACCTGGAGAAACAGGAAAAGCCCTGAAGCCATCTCCACCCAGCTCTGGAGGCTAAGTGCTTTGTGCAGAGATACAACCACAAGTCAATCGCAGGTCCCAGCTCACAGTTGAACTGCTCAGGAATACAACATAAACCAGCTACAGCTGCTTCCTCCAACCTACTGCCGCTTGCCGTGGGCCCCCACCGGCCCCTATAGGCGTTAGAAAACAAACAGTCACTTTTTATTTCTAGACACCAGGGTTTCCAACTGGTTTGATTGCTCAATGCCCCATTTCAGCACAGCAGCTTGTCCACGACGAGCATCTCTGGGGTCTTCCCATGAGCATGTTGTAATATGAGCAGCACCCTCCTTCGCATGGTCACCAGCAGCAGGACATCTCCTCCCTGCCCTCAGGAAGGCAGGAGAGCCACATGGGGGTTGTACCTCCCTCTCCAAGGGGTTTGCACCCGCTTGGCTGGTCTTTACACCAAAGACACCTCAATGATGCCTTGTGAAGGAAACCTGGCAGAACAACCCACCAAGAGTTGTCTTTGGTGAGGCTCAAAGGACGTACACCGTTGTGTGGGGTGAGCTTGCTCTGTGCTCAAACTGGTGTTGCATGGCACTTCCAACTCATGCTTGTTTTGGGTGATCACCCTATGTGGCTGGTTCATGCATCAAACCGGACTTCTCAAAGTCAGGCTTGTGCAGGCAATGGGAGGGGAGGGATGGTCTGAAGGCATCTCATCAGCTCTGGCCATCTCAGCTCTGTCAGGGCTGGCTGAGAAGAAGGGGGAGGAGGCTGAAGTCATGGGATCTGAGCCTGGGGAAGCAGCCAACCTGCCAATTTCCTCAAGCTAGACTTGGCCGCAGAAATGTCTCACGCAGAGGAAAGGAGATCCCGACCTCCAGCAAGCACGACAGCCATTTGTTTTTCTGAGTCCGGTTTTGACAGATGACCTCTTCCTCCTGTGAATCTTCGCTGTAACACCAGATACAAGGTCATGGAAACAGGCTCCACCCAAGCCACAGCTGCAAAAATATGCAAGGACGAGAAGAAATATGGCAATACTTGTTTTGTTTTGTCAGACCTTTGGGTTTATTATGAGACCAAGTCTGCGAAACAAAGGTCCAGGCTGAAATCCCCTCCCTTCCCCCCGAGTTTGCATGCCCCTAGATGTTGTGTCCTGCTCTCAGCCTATTTTTGGTGCGTGCGATTTGCTTGCAATAACGCAAACACCCTGATGCACTGCAGTGGCTGGAACCATAAAATACAGTCATATAGCATTTTGTGTGAGTCACAACCCACCCAGATACCAGGTAACCCGGGACTCTGGTGCTTGCCAGAAGAGTAACATGGAAGAACTTGGACTCAGCCCTAAAACGCTCATGAAAATGGGAAGAAGCAACAGGGCATTTCAGGCTGTTGCACAAAAAGGTGTTTGTAATGTGGCAAGTAAAAATATACTCCGAGCTGGAGTATATTTTCCTTCTTTTTTCCTCCCAATGTGTAGAGTAGCTGGATGTTCAGAAGAGTTGCTCCAGCTCTCACTGAGACCCTAATTCTCATTGCTTATGTAAAACTTCCTTATTTGTGCTGGATGTTTGACAGGGAACCGCAAATGGTAGCATGATTTTGAATTTTGGAGCAAGCAGGCTGTGGATTTCAACAATACTGAGCTCAAGCGTGCTATGCTTCCTCGTTCTTCTTCCGACGGGCTTCAAAGGGAGATTTGCCCCAATTCATGTCCTGCTTCTCCGCTACGAAGAGCCAAAAAAAAAAGTTGCTGGAGGAAGGCGCTTGGGTGTGGGAGCTGCTGCCGTGAATCCTGCACTGCTTTCCACATATCTGCTGTTTTCTGCTGCAAGACTGGGTGTCGCTGAGCCAAACTGTGAGCTCAGCTGCCCTAAAAAAAAAGTCCCTGGAGCCTGCATCTCGTAACTCGAGGCTGAGGGAGAGCAGATGGCAGTGACAGTCTCCATTATGCTGGAGAGCAAAGCTTGTGGATGGGACTTCTCCTGTTTGCCCTCACCGGTGAGCCAAGTGCCACGCGAGGCAGCTGTGCCATGCAGATGCCTGCAGGACTGCTGTATTTGGGGAGGGAGAGGTGTGTGGAGCACACCTGGAGGGTGAGGTCAGGGATGTCCCTCAAACAGCAGTCACCAGGCAGCCTCTGGCCGATCCAAACGTAGTGCTCGGATCCGGCTGTGATCGGGGATGACATCTACCTCTTAGCTTGGTACTGAGCATCCAACTCAGAAACTGGGGTTGTAATTGAGTAATAACCTGTTTGGTCACCAAGGCCATAGAGTAAACACACATTTCTTTGACATCAGATGCTTTGGTGTGCTGGAGCTAGGTCTCCATCCATGCCACACTGCAGCGGCTGTGTCCAGAGGCTGACAAACACCACCCTGGGCTCTCTATGCCAGCAAAGCCACCTCCACTGCTTAATCCAAGGATGCCCTTCTCCTTGTTCAACCCTACTCTCCTCCCACACCCAACACCCCCATTCCCTGCCGAGCCTTGCAGCTTAGGAAAATACCGTGCAAATCCACCCTGGGACCTGAAACTTCTTGAGGGTCCTGGTAGGGTTCCTACCAAAATCAACGTTTCCCCATTTTTTGCACAGTGATGGCAGAGCTGGTCCCCCTCAGCCGGGCGCTGCAGCCCCCAGTGGGAGGCGTGGGGTGGTGGGACCGAGGTATGTGGAAGCAGCACGGTGGTTCGAAACAAGTGATTCCCTCGTCTGGATCTTTCTGTTCTGTATTTCTCTTCCGAAGTAACCACTTCTCCCCAAGATAAATCTGGCTCATGGACACGTCCGCAGGGTGCAAACGACAGCGCGTCTGCAGGTTGGTCTTCCCAGGGAGCACGGCTAGAAAATAGCAAGAGGGATCAGTCTGGGGAATGTTTTTACACCTAACCCCAGAAAAGATAGTTTGTTTTTATTTTGGAGGAGGGTCTGGACACCTATTTCATAAAAATCCCGAATATTTAGAATATGCCGGTTTGCTTTGCTGTTTCTACCCAAGTTCCTGCTGGAACCTCTGGGTTTTTCTCTGTTTGCTCCTAAATGCTCTCCACCACTGCAACCTCCTGTCCTTCCCCGGAGTGCCACTGAGGTCTGGAAGAGACCCGCTCCACAAAGAGAAGATGAAAGCCTCACAGCTCTGTCTCCTGGTGCAGTGTGCTTTCAGGTGGAGAAGGGAACAGACCACTTGATTGCAATTATGTCAAGGAAGGAAAAAGCAGGGGGAAATGTTCCTTTGTGGTGTCACCAGCAAGGGCAAGGAGAGCCTGGAGGAAAGAGCCTCATGGTCGGGAAGCTGGGGAAGGTGGGCTGTGGTGTTGACCACCAAGCATGAGATTGAAAAGGTGGGGGAAAGTGAGGGATGAGGATGGATGGAGGGAAAGATTCATTACTGATGCAGTGAAGGAGGAGCTGGTGGAAGGAAGTCCACAGAGAAGGGTGAACATCTGCCACAGATGTCCACGCAGCTCAGGTCCTACACCCAACATCAGTCAATAGATCCCTGGGAGAGGAAGGAACAAGTCTGCCAGATGAATCTGGCTGAGCTGAACCCAAAAACCAGTGGCTGAGGGAGAGCCTGGACCACAGGTTATGCCTGCAAATTCATGGGTCATAGCCCCTAGCGCAGGTCTTCTCCATGGACTTCTTTAACACCCTTAACCTACTCATGGCTGTGGTGGCCAGCCCCTATGAAATGATGGCCAAGAGGTGGACTATGTGGAGAAGGGAGGGGAGAGGAGAGAGGGGGTTATCCCATCAGGCAGGATACGACACTGGTTGCTCCTGGAAAAGGGGGAATCTCCTGGGTTTCTCTTGATGAGCCTGAGAGCATCTCCAGTGACCGGCACTGCCTTGGTTCCTCTTTCCTGGCCACAGCAAGCGACAGTGCTGAGTCTTCTTTCGTGGGGCTGAGACAAGGCAGGAGGCCAGTGTCAGGCCAAGTATGGGGGGGAAAACGAACCTTGCTGTGCCCGGCTCTGCCGTCGGGGTGGATGTGGGAAACTCTCAGTCTTTACAAGAGACTGGAAATTCTGGTATAATAATAGCCTCGCCGTGGGTTGTGCGAAACCAAGGGGCTTTACAGGTTGCCGTGCTGGGCAGTCAAAGTCACGGTATGCAACTCCCCCAGGAGGAACACCGAGCCCCAGCCGAGCTGCGGTGTGGAGTGGGGCAGGATCGGTGCGAGCCCTCCGGGACAGCTATCAGCCACCTCCTGGAAACCCCTTTCTCTGGCTGTGCAACCTTTCTGCCTGGGGGCTGCATCCTCTGATGGTTTCATATAGCAGTGATGGCTTGGGGGAAATGCGTTTTCCAGGCAGGCGATGGTTTGGCGGTGTTTAGAAAAAGCACTGGAAGACGTGGTCCAGGGTGGTTGTGAATGGAGAAACCCATCTTCTTAATTTCCCCCCCTGTCAGCCTCTCTGGGTGAAGCTTCTCACCCTGAGGATGAGCCACAAAGCCAAGAGCTGTCACTGCAGGAGGGCTTTGAGTAGCTGGCAGGCAAGTGTCTGTCTGGGATGGTTTGCTAACGCCCGACCTGCCTTGGAGCTCTTATTGCCCTGAGTCTGAAACTGCCTTTCAGTGCAGGGGTTTAACGCTGCAGGTTTGCAGCCCTCTGTGTGAAAGCAGGAGGCAAAAAAACTTGCCTTGTTTTTTTGCCTTGTTTTTTTGCCTTGTTCAGAAATTATTTCACATTTGTAGTCAAGTGATATTATCAGTTAGAGCTGCTGGAGGAAAGGAGGTTGCTGTATTTGTTGCTGCACGGGCCTCCATGTCTTGTCTGGTCCTCCCTCCTAACTTTGGCTCTTGCGTGGTTTAAACACTTCAGCACAATGGTGGAAAACTGAGGATTTCACCCTAATTTTTATGAAACTGACAGAGTTTATAGCAGCCCATTTCTAAAGTGAGAAATAATAGAAATGTGAGAGACGATGACAGCAGCCTACGGAGCATTTTTGCACAGCAGCATCGAGCCCAAGCGCAGGACCGATGAAAACCTTTCCTGCGCGTGAAGGTTTATTCGCTGAGGGCTGAATCATCCGGGGTGGCTCACGCTGGTTATTGGCTTGCACCGCCATGATTTCATTCATCTCCAAACAACCAGGAGTCATTCAGCAGGAGCTGATGCATTGTGACCCCGTCCTTGAGATATCATGTGCCTTATCATCCCCGGAGGACGATCGGCGGAGGTAAGGCTGGAAACGAGCCCAGTGAATTTAATAATTCACTCTTGATTTGCGTGGCTGGCACTGATGGATGCTGAGGTCTTGCCTGAGGGGCGATCTGATGTTCAGGGCAGGGCCAGATTTTAAAAGAGGAGGACGGGAATGAGTCCTAACGTTTGTCTCCTCTTTTATTAGCATGCTGTAAATGTTCACGTCCAGCCTGAGCCGTCAGCTGGGCACAACGTGGTAATCCTGGCTTTCTGGGAATTGTGCCTGTGGTGGCCCATGGACCCGCCACTCTACCCTCCACCCCAGTTTGAGCTGGCTTTAGCACACCACTGTTTTTTCTTGAGATGAGAAATATTTGTGAGTTGATCATCTCTTTCTTATTCCTCCCTTTTTCTGCAATTTTAGCCATTTTATTAATTTTTCAGTCCAGAAGGCCAGGTCAGACATGCTGTCGGCCAGCCCTGCTGCCCTGTGTGTTCAACCAGCTTTTCTCTGGGTGGATTTGGGACAGACCCAATTCTCCCCCAAACCAGCATCTTTCCGTCACGCGCTTCAGCTTCTGAGGCTGCAGGTGCGGATATTTCATCAGGCTCCGAAATAGCCCCGCTGCCTATGAAAGATGAGTGCTTAAGCTTTGAAAATCCACAAAGCTGAAAAAAAAAAAAAAAATCCCCAGCCCCTTTTCCCCAGCACCAAGAGCTGCTCTCAGTTTTATACACTGGCAAAACCTGGAGTTTCACTGAAACGACCTGCGAAAATGCCTCCCCGTCCTGTAACTCCTGCCCTTTTTGCAGCTATTTCTTGTGTGCTTTTGTTACAGTCTCCTCCTGTATCTTGACTTAAATAGGGATTCTGGCTTAAGACCAAATTTTGAAAAGCAAATAGATAAAAATTAAACAAACAAGCTCCGGTGCACAAAACCTGCATGCACAGAAAACAAAAATTCACCAAATAAATATTTATTTTGCTTGATTGTAACTCCCCAAAGAGGCAGGGAGGACGTTTCCTGCTGGAATGAGCCACATCCCTGGGATGAGATCCATTCCCTCTGATGACAAAACGAGCCCTGGGTCTGAGATTGGACTTTGGCCTCTGCTAGGAATTAATTAATCTGCATCACGCTGCTCTTATCGAGATTTCAGCTCTTTGGTTTACTGCCTTGGGACACTGAGCCCGGGGGTGCCCCTGCTTTAAAAATCAGAATTTCCTCCCAGAAACTCTGGCAGAAAAAGTGACTTGATGAGACCCGGTGACTGATAGTGCCGGGGCTGGAGCTGAGCTGGTGGCCTCGGGGCTCATTTACATCTCCTCGAGCGAGAAGTCGGGCGTGAGCCACTTTTCCTGTCAGCACCCAGCTCGACCCAAAACCCCTCCGTTGGCTTTGCTTTTCTCAGGGCTGGCAGCGAGACCTCAGAGGGCAAAAAGCCCTGTGAGCTGTCAAGCCTCTGTTCCTCATGGGTTGATTCTCTGGTGTCTAGTAATGGGGTTGAGCAGGTGCTTCGGCATCCTCTTCATCACCTCTATTGTTGTATTTGCTGCTTCCAGGAGGTTTGCAGGAATTGAGCATTTTTGAGGCTGCTGAAATCAGGTAGCGCTGAGGGATGGAGAGAGATGCGCAGATGTGATCCCGTGCATCCCCTGCTTTAGGAAACAGAGCTGCAAAGCCCCAGGGCGTGCTGTGCAGAGACAGCTCCTCCTTCTTTCCCGAGGCTGTTGCCGACCCCAATGCCGATGCTCGATGCTCGCAGCTCGTACCTGTCCTCCTGTTGTTTCGGGCCGCTGAGCCACCGCGGGCTTCGAGGGGCTCCCGGTGCCGCAGGAGGCGTGACGGCGAGGAAGCACCTGCGAGCTCTCTGCTCAGGAAGCCGGCAGCGTCCCGTGGCCCCGGTGCACACCGGGCTCCCGCACGTGCCGTGTCTCTCCCCCTGGGGCTCCGTGCACGGGACCCCAAAGGGACCCTCGTCTCAGCCCTGCATGTCAGCTAGAGATCTCCCTCCTCCTGGAAGGCTGCCTGGTTTTGGGGTCCCACTGGCAGCAGCTCACCCTCTCCCCAGCAGTAAACTCAAAGAATTTAATGGCGATTCTGTGTCCGATGGCCATTGCCAAGTGATAAGGGCACCCCCGGGACCTCCAGGGGTCTGAGCATCTCTCCAGGACTGGCCGGATAAATTGTCCCCGCTCAGTTGGGTTGGTGCAGCGTGTCGGCCGTGCCAAGCTGCATCCGTGGGGGTGTCCCACTGTGGATCCCTCTCCTCCCAGTTGGGTTAGAGAAGCTCTGATAAGAGAAACCAGTCTGGCCATCAGCATTGCAAAGCATTGGCTTGCTGCAAAACTCTGTAGCGGGGGGACTAGGTGGGTCCTCAGTTTTGAGGGAGTGTTGCAGCTCGCTCCGTGCCATTGGACACGGCGGGGACGCCTGCAAAATTCATTGCATTGCACCCCGAGCAGGTGTGTTGCTTAACGCTGCCGGGGTTCGGGCTGCTTTTTTTTTGGTTATCATCTCTGCCCTGCAAGGCCTGGATTGCTCAGAAGCGGCAAAAATGCAGCTGGAGAGGAAATGGAGTGTTTGCAGCCTCATCCGTCCCTCTGCACGCGTAGCACCCCTGTTTGCAAGGGTGACATGGGAGGCAAGAGGAGGCGTGGGAAAGGGACACTAGGTATCGGCTCCGGGATGTACCCTCCCATTGGATGCAGGCTAGGAGTCATCAAAGGGCTGAGGCATCTTTGTCCGTTCGAAATTCAGCAAAAAAAGTGAAGATAACTTTCTCCTCTGTCTTCTCTTAAATTCTGCAATTTTCAAACTCTGCCCATCCCCGACAAAACTCAAAAAGGCAGTTTGCCCAAACGCTGATCTTCGGGCCTGCAGGAAATGAGAGTGCTCTGATGGGTGGCAGCTGGTATTCCAGCTGCGATGCTGCTTGCTGGGAGCATGGATTCCCTTGGCCTGACTCTGGGATGCTGCAGGTGGCCGTGCCCTGTGCTTCCGCAGCCCCGACCCACTGGGCACAGTTGCAGGAGACGAATTTGGGGACAGCAGGACCCATCTACATGCTTAATAGGGTTAGCAGTTAATCAAAGAACTTCCCTTGCATCCCAAACTTTGCTTATTCAAGAAATACTTCACCAGACAAGCTGCAGGGATGAGGAGGAGAGTTTTTCCTGCCTTATTGAGGATAGCAGTGAATGAGAAATGTATTTCCTTTTTGCTGCTGTTATTAATAATAACTGCCATTGGATGCCTTGTCATTAATGCCATTAGACTCCTTGTCTTTTTTTTTCACCATTTTCTGGTGCAGGAGGTTGCAGGATGGGATGGCACATTAACCCCTGTGCTCCTGCCCCATCCTTGTACCTGCCCTGGGGTTGTGAGGCAGAGCCGGGTGCCCTCTTAAGGCAAAAGGGCATTTTACAGGGATAAACAATAAAAAGAGGGAGAAAACCAGGTCAGAGATGAATCCAGGCCTCAGGGGGTTTGCAAAATAGCTGGAAATCTCACAAGGCCAAGCTGTGTCTCATGAGATTTCTGATACTTCCCACTTCTGGCTCGGCCAGAAATACCACAAGAACAACGCTGCGTCATCATTCTTGGCGCTGGCTTTGCTCTTCCCACACTCCCGGCAGGGATTATCCTCCCAAACATCCTCTGGGCTATGGATCTGCTAGCGCTGGCTGCAACTCCCAGGGCAGCATCGCTGAACGGCGCCCGGTGCAGACGGCGTCCAGCTCTTCCTTTAAGACCCGCGCGCCGAGAAGGAAGATATTTTTGGTCAAGAAATCAAATGACTCATATGTGGATCCCAAGAACTATTTTGGGACAGAGCGTGTGCCCCCCCCGGCACAGTCCCATGCTGATGCTTGTGGCTGATGGTTTTGCTGAGGATCTTAAGCTACCCCGGGTAGGTGGGTACAGAAGGGACTTTGCACCTCCAGCCTCCCGGATCCCCCCGGATTACGAACCCCAGAGACCGCTGGTGGCCAGGGATGTTATGCAATCCCACTGTACACGTTTCAGTTCGGTCCTTACCCTTTCCGCCCTCCGGCTGGGTTTGTTATACAGAGGAAGCTTGTTAGGAGCCTCCACAAACAGACAGGAAACCAAGTCTTTCACTGTGCGTACACATTGTCTGCCAGGGGCTAATTTTGAACAGAAAAAGACCTTATTTATTCCTTTTATTTATAAATCCTGAGCCTGGTGCTTTGAAGACAAGCACACACTCTTGTTGGGCTAGGAAGTGTGTGGGAGAGGGCAAGGGGAAGAGCAGCCGTCGCAGCACGGGGTGGCCGTAGGAAAGCCTGGCTCCGCCGTGCACGGCAGGGTCAGGGCAGGCTCGGATGCCACGTGCTACAGTATGGGGTGATGCCCATGGGGTAGTGGCCAGCAGAGATTGTGCAAACACCCGGGTTCGGACTGGACAGCTCTGGGTGACGACTGCTCTTGGGTTGGAGACTCCACCAAAGACCTTATGGCCATCCCCTGGGTGAAGATGATGCTGAAGATGATGCTGGGCTGCAAGCCACATCACCTGCTGGGTGCTAAAGTCCTAGGCACCTCCACACCCCCATGGAAGCTTGGGTGATGGGGAAGAGGCTCAAGCAAGATTGGGTGGCCACTGCTCAGGTCTGTGTCTGGAGGCATCACTGGCTGACCTTGACCACCACCTCTGGAGAAGCCACTCCTGTCCCTACCAGCATCAGAGACAGGGTGAAGGCTGCCTCGCACCCACCTCACTGGCCCTTGGGGACTCTGGTGAGACCTTCAGGGAAGTCAGAGACTCCTTTGGAGATGTTTTTTTTTGATTTTCCGTGTATCGGTGGGTATTTCCAGGGCAAGGTAGTGTGATACAGGCAGGCAGATATTAGTCACCGCAGCAGACTTTAAAAAGTGAAAACACGAAGTCGAAAGCTACTGAACCTGCAGCAACTTCCCAAATCCCACCCGAAAAATAGAAAAACTCACCTAAAAAAGCACAAAAAAAGTAAAAGTTCCATCATCGCTTTTTTTGGGTTTGGCTTTTTTTTGTTGTTGTTGTTGTTGCTGTTGTTTTTGGAGAAACATCATGCTTTATTCCGAGAAAGAGGAAGGAGTGGGGCCATCAGCTCTTTGGGGCTGTGCATCTCCCATGGGCGCCCCCTCAGGAGAGAAGGATGGGGGGTGAAGCCCAGCAGCCCCAGGGTTGCGTCAGGGCTTGGGCAATGCAACAGCGATACTGAGGTTTCTGTGGCAGAGCCAGGAGGTGCAGGATGAGACACGTGGGTGATACTGAAGAGGGGAAGCCTCCCCTTATCTCCCCTTTGCCCCGTTAGGGCTTTGCACAGTTGGGTTTGGGCATGGGGCTGCTCTGTTGCTCCCCCTCCTACACAGCCACATCCCACAGGCAATCTCAGTCTCAGCTGCACCCAAAAAGACACACCGGCCATAGCGGCTCTTTTCTTTATTTAACCTTCCCCGACCCCAGGATTGAGGAGCCACTTCCACATTCTCTGCCGGCCACGGCCAAAAAAGCCTGGAGCCGTTTCTGCTCCTCCTGCCCGGCTGGTCTCACCTGCAGATGCTCAAACCACATGCGCCTTCGCCCAGCCTGGCCTGCTGCAGATGGACACGGCTAAAAATATGTAAAAATACTGCCTGGCCGCAGGCGTCCTGTGAGGGTCTCGCAGCCAGAGCAGCTGGGACTGAGGGGATGGGCTAAAAATAGGGGTGCGGTGCGAGTTTCAGAAGATCCTGAAATGTAAGGTGAAACTTGGTCTGGGTTAACGGAAGAGCTGAGCATGTCAAAGGGCTTATTTCTGCTCAGGGAGGCTCAGCGGGAGAGATGTGGGAGCCTGGTGGCTCTTGTGTGCGGAGTTAGTAGGGCACCACTATCACCTCCGTGCATCACCCATGTTTGCTCTTTGGGGTTCATCACCCAGGCAAGGGGCTGCCTTCCTGGGGACCAGAGGTGCTAAACCCATGCTGTACCCCCAAATTTTCTCTTGGGGATGAAACCATGGTGGTTTGGCCCCCTCGCCTCGTGTCGCGGGTCCGAGCTTGCATCCAACCCAGCATCCCCCTGGGGTTGATCCCCCCATCAACCCAGCACACACCCCTAACAGCATCCGCGCACATCGGCTGAGCCACATCCTGCCCCAGGAGGATGATCAGGCCCTCCAGCCTTTCCTAAAGATGGCAGCTGGGGCAGAGGAAAACCTCTCTGATGTTTCCAGTTGTGAACCACAAGTTAATGCCATGCCTGAAAGCGTGTGGCCTTGTCCGGGTCCCCTGGACCCACCACCGAGCCCAGGGGAGCCCATCGTGGCTCCGTCCCTCCCACCTTGCACAACTTGCTGGTCCGTCTCCTTCCTTGCGCTGGGTGAAATCAGAGCTGTTATTTCAAAGAGCAGCTTGTGATTTATCGCCGTAATCTCAACCACAAGTTGAGCTGGCAGTAGTTAGGGGAGCCACGAAGAGTAAGCGAAGGGTTAGCTATTAATTTCTGCATCCTCTATGCTCTTGAGGTTTTTATTTCTTCAATACAGAGCAAGGAAATATGGGTTTCTGCTGAGTGAAGAGGAGAAAATAAAAAGGAAAAAGAAATTGCCGGGGATTTGTGCTGAAGTAGCTAATGTTGGGCCATTTCTTTGCATACTGTTAAAAAAAAAAAAAAAAGACGTTTTCTGAACTTTGAAAGCCAAGGTCATTGCAGAAACCGGAGGCACCAGCCCTTTCTCAGCGAGGGCAACACCCTGGGAAGGAGAGTAGGGTTGTGCTGGCGGGTCCACGAGCAGAACTGAGTAGGGTTTCTTCTCTCTTTCCCCCTTCCTGCCTCTCCATAAGTCACTTTTATGGCTCTGAGCAGCCATCCTGGAAAGCGCAGCTTTGCACTGATGTTAATGAGTCTTTAAATCAAAGGGGCAGCTGAAGGGTTGGGTTGGCCAAATCACCCGTTGTGTCTCCTTCCAGACAGGGCTGAGCTGGGGCTGCGCAGCCTGGGCTGTCGGGGAGGCAGAAAACTCCCAAACACTAACCATCCGTCAAGAAACAGCATTTTCATCATTATATACATTTTTGGGTTTTTTTTTTTCCTTATTTTGATCTTTATTTATCTACGATTCTATGGTTTATTTAAGGCTTTAAATTCTATTTTCCCCAGCTTTGCCTTGCTTTGAAGGACCTGGAAGCATATTTTTGCTAAATATCAGTGAGGTGTATATTAACTCCTGTAATTTCAGACTCTGGCGAGTTTATTAGAAACCCCTCAAATTTCCCAAATTTCCCAACACTGGAGCCTGGAAAAGCCCTTTGCATTTGGGACTCTGAGCCTCTGATGTGCTCAGAAAAACAACATCAGTTTTTTACGTCTTTTCCTTGTTTTGCAGAAGAAAAGGCTATTTTCCAGGCTTGCTGCAGACCACAGAGTCATCAGACAGTGTTTTAACCCAATCTGAGGAAATGACAAAGCATTAACTCCCCTGCAACGTACTGGAATAGTTTTCATTAAATATAATCTTTGCAAGAACCCCGCAGTTATTTTCCAAGCCAAAAAAAAAAAAAAAAAAAGTTTGTTCTTTCTTGGCCTTTCTGGTTTGCTAATCTACTTTGACATTTATTAGCAATTATTTATTTCCTTCCCCGTTGGCTGTTTATGGTGCAATTTTTCAACAAAATAGACATTACTCAATAATAACCTCTGCAAAAAGGCAATTAGGAAATGTGAAGAAGTGTGTTGCAGGGATGGCTTAGAGAGATTGTGGGCCTTTTCCCATGCACAAAATCTCATTTTCTGGCTCAGATGGTGCTGAAGATGTTGCTCTGAACAGCAGACCCTGGCCAGGATCTGGGACCGAATCCTTCTGCAAAGGACGCAGGGGCTTGTCCCTGCTGTTTGCAGCCTTCGTAAGGAGCAGCAAGCTGAGAAACACATATTTAGGAAGACCTGCTTTCGCTGTCTCCTGAGTAATAATTTTCTTTCTTCCCTTTGGGTTTTGGTGATGAGGAAGATCTGTAAGAAAACAGGATTCTTGTTCCTTAATGAAAATGCTCCGTGCCAAAAGACTCCCACGAGTTCCCATAAAGCCACAAGGTAGAGCAAAACCAAAAAAAAAAAAAAAAA
>VZSF01005362.1:114177-225335 GCA_013398295.1 Chionis minor | reverse complement strand
AAAAAAAAAAAAAAAAAAAAAATTAGAAAGTAACCTTTCAGTGTAGCATCTTGGGAGCATTTCCGCATTCCCCCCCTCACGGAAAGAGGTCTGCGCCAGCTGCCCGCCCTGCAAAATTCCCCCCAGAGTGGCGGCTTTCCCAAGAAAGGGCTTCACTGTGGCTTCTTGCATGCAAAGAAAAAAGGGGGAAGAAAAAGCTTTGCATGGAAATAATGGAGCTTGTAAGAAAATAAAGCCCTTTTCTAGCTACGCTTGCACGCAGAGTCTTGTACCAATCACCCTGCATCCTTCCTGGTGGGTGCTGATGGGGAGCTGGGGCATGATGTCGGGTGCTGGTCGGGGGGTTTGGGCACGATGTGGGATGCCGGTGAGGGCGTTTTCGCACAACGTTGGCCCCTTTCTCATCCCACCCAGCTGGGGATTAATCGCAAAAACCATCCCAGAAATCACCGGGGCTGGGTGATGGCAGGAAACACGCTAGAGAGGGGTGAGAGAACAGTGGGTGCTGCTTGAAGGCGGGGGACAGCCCAGTCCTGGTTCTGCTTGGCTGGAGCTATCACCTAAAATAATCAGCCTCGCTGCAGTATTTTTGCTGGTTAGGGCAACTTTATTTTCATTTTCCGACTGGTTTCCCAGCCGGGACACAATTGAGGGCTGGTTCAGGGGGCAGGCAGTGGTGGGAGCGTGGGGTTATTCGGCACCACATGCCGCTGAGCTGCGATTTGGGTTGGCTTTGCCGGGTCTTTTCGCCTCCCCCGCGACACTGGGGAGGGCAGGGTGAGAGCATGGCGAAGGGGGGGTGCAGCCAGAGGAGCACTGGGAGCTGTGCCGCTCCCTGATGCGGGGCTGCAAATCCCATGGATGGCGTGGCGTCCCTGCCAGGGTGTCTGTCTGTCTGTCCAGAGCAGCTCCCCAATGCTGGTTTTGGCAGAGCCAGCCCGGGGCTGAAGCTGGATGCTGTTAACATCATCTCTGTCCATGGATCTGGCAAACTCAGGAAAATCAGAGACTGAACACCACACGCTGCTCACTCAGCGACGGTCATTTTGCACCGTCGTGGTCTGTCTGTTGGTCTTGCTGTAGGACCCAAACTGCTGTGCAGCGGGACCATATATCCCGCAGTAGCACAGTATCATTTATATAATAAACCCCCCTGTAGGTTGTGATAGGCTTGTTAAATCATCTGCGCTCTAACAGGCAATATACATAAACATTCCATAGACACCAAATGCTCCTTGCGACAAGATTAAGCTCACCAATAACAAATCCAGCGGAGTTTCATCTATTTATATGAACCATTAAGGCACATGGACAATCCACCGTGCATTTCTTTATGTCTGCCATGAATCGCGTATTCCCCAGCGTTGTGCACTTACCGAGCCGAACTGCTCCCTCCGCTTATATTCAATATTTCCTCTGCACTTCAAGGGGGTGAAAACATTTCTCTTTGTGGATTCCTTTAAATTCCATCCCCAGAACAACTCTGTGGCTCATTGAAAGTGTGAATGGTTATATCGAGGATCCTATATGGAGCCTGGGAATTATTTTACAGCTACAAACTTTTCTCATGTCTTATAAAAATTCAAATATCCTTATCCCAATGTTACTAAAAAAGCAAAGATAAAAGGGGCTTGTTCAGTGTATGGATTTCTTTGCAGCCACTTATTGTTACTTATTCTTAGTAGTTGCCAGTGAAAACCATGCTTTTCTGTTGGTAATAAATACAACAGCACAACTTGCAAAAAGAAAAGATGATTTTTAAGCTAGCAAAGGCAATCCCTGAAATCAAGAGTTTCAAATCCTTCTGGAAAAATTGCATGAGGATCATGGGGGAAAATATCTCACTAGAAATAAAAACCGCAGCCTGGAAAGTGAACAGTGGAAATATTCTGACGTATGAACAGGAAGAATCCGCAGCCATTGAAAACCATTACAGTCACTGTTAATTAAGGGCTGATTGACTAAAAACAGAGTCCGACATAAGCTCAGCTCTGCTTGCGGGGCTGCTCAGAGCCCCTACTGAGTCACTGTGAAAACCACGTGCTAAGTTGTTAGAGGGGAAAAAAAAATACATATATGAGCAGGCGGGATTTCCCATGGCCCTGAGTGATGGAGGAGCCTGGCATTGGGCATCAACCCCAATTAATGGAGCCTAAATGCAGCCCTGTTTTGCAGCCTGGGAGAGAGCTGGTGGATGGTCTCCAGGGTGGGAACGAGTGAGGCCTCGCATCCCTGCCAGGGGTGTGCATCCCAGGAAATTCAAAGGCAGGAACATGGATGGAGAAGCTGCAGTCCCTGTGGAGCCCAGGTCCTCAAAAAGTGGAAAACAGGGAAGATGGAAGCCCTTCTCCTCCATCCTGTTTGGAGCAGAGCTTCCATGACCACATCCAGCCTCATTGGCAGCGCACGGATGACAGCCAGGAGCTCTGCCTCAGGGTGCTCTTCTCTCCAGAGAAAGTTTTAGGGCCGTGAAAAACCACTTCCCCAAAATCCTCGCTGCTGTTTCACCCTTGGAAGGGCTGAAGGCCCTGCAAAAACTAGATGGGCACAATGTGTGTGACAGGGGGGAAACGCGGAGGAAGCGGAGCCGAAGCCTGGCAAAGGAGAGTTCTCTCCAGCTTGGGATGCAGCTCCGCTTGGCTTTCGGAGTGGGTTTTCTGCCCGCTCAGAGGATGGAGAGCCCCGAGGACTCAGTACAACCCCTGATCTGCAAGGAGGGACCAGTCCCCCAGGACCCATCTCCCTACCCCTTGCTCCGAACCCTGAAACTTATGTTTTCATGACTTTTCCGTGTTTGGTTGTTTGGTTTTTTGCTTTTTTTTTCCCTGTCATAAATTCATATGGCTTTGCCAACCTTGCTAGTGAGATAAGTGCATGACCCTGCCTCGGGGACATGGAGTTTGCTGCTGCTTGCAGTGACGGGAGCAGAGCTGGAGCATGGAGCATGCACTGTGCAAGAACATCGCCACCACCAGCTCCTGTGGCTCAATTTGGGTCTGGGAGACAGAGAAAACAAGCCCCCTCCTCCCTCTTGCTGCAGGTTTTTTTGCACGGTTTGGGGCTGGTTTGGGTCTGTCCCTGCTCTCTCCCTCCTCCCTGCACACATTGATCCCCTTCCCCCCGTGCTCCAGCCGTAAATGTAAAATACATCACGCTCAGAATCTCGCTATTATTCACCATTCTGTTTCTTACATAATGGAGCAAGCTGGTTTTGCTCTTTTGACTCACCGGTGCTCCGTCCACGGAGGGTTTACAGCAGGAACTGTGCTGGGAATCAACACAGTTAATTCAGAAACTAGTAACTGGCATGAATAATTTAAAACATTCTCTGGAGTGGGCTGGTTTGCACCTATGCGTGTAGGGGACAGACGCGGGTCCATTCCCTGTGGAGGGATTTCATTGCACTG
Source organism: Chionis minor (assembly GCA_013398295.1). NCBI lineage: Eukaryota > Metazoa > Chordata > Aves > Charadriiformes > Chionidae > Chionis > Chionis minor. The sequence goes on along the minus strand of VZSF01005362.1, from coordinate 221,928 downwards.
CCAAGTGGATGTTTCCCTCTTTGGTTTTTTTTTTTTTCCCCCATAGAAAAACAGATTTTTGTACTAAAATCCCTCCCTTGCTCCCAGGAGCTGGCAGGAGAGGCGAGGGGAAACGGGACCCATCGCTGCCCACCGGCGCCAGCAGCCTTGGAGAAAGCATCTGAGCGCACATCCCAGCTCAGCAGCTCCGAGCAGAGCATGGAGTGGGGAATTGCTGCCACAGACCCTTCTCAATGAGCTGCCTAATTGACTGTTTAATGACCTGTTTTACAGTGACGCCTCTAACTGTCCTGGCAGCAGGTTTTATTGCTCTTCCATGCTAGCCCGGCTCTGGGTATGTTCCTGGAAGCGAGGAGGAGGGGACGTGAATGCTGTCCCTTCTGCCACCATCTTGGTCTCCCCTACAACAGCTACGTGGCCACCCTGAAGTCCCCGGGGCCCAGAGCAGATGACCTTGGCTGGGTGGCTGTGTCCAGGTTGCAGCTCACTTTCCTGGCTGAGCCCTCGACCAAACCCGGTCCCACATATAAATGATGGTTGATTGCATCCAAACGATGGGGAGTTTGGACTCGGCCATGATGCAGCAGATAAAAGCCAAAGGAGACCCAGCTGCTGGGTGGGAAAGCTTCACCTTTGTACGCGACCCTACCCTTCATGCCAGGCGTGTTCAAGAGATGCCCCCTAGAAAGGAGATGCCTGTTCTCTGCCTGCACGCAGCTTTTTGGGGTCCTGGAGCTGGAGTCGCTCCCTGGCACAGCTGCCAAGGTAGCTGGTAGAGGAACAGACAGTGTTTCATATTTAGGAAGTTAAAGGGGGACTGAGTTCGCTAAAGGGATGGACCAAGAGTGAGCAGGATGGCGAACAGGCGAGAGCACCCAGCTGCTGGAGCCAGAGGGACCTCTGTCCCCACTGTACCCGTTGTCCCCCAGCATCGGGGGGGCACCCGTACCTCCCGACGCCCAACTTCACTGCGCCCAGGTCACACCGAGCCACATGATCTGCGGGGTCGGAGCAGCAACAACAACAGGAACAATCTGTGGGAGAGGAACTTAGGATGAGCCCAACTTCTCTAAAAGTATAAAAAGACCCTGGGGGCCGCAAAAGGCATCAACTTGCATGTCCTCTCCTCCCTCCACTGCTGCTGCCTCGCAGCCCTGACGGTTGGAAGCCGGCGTCCCGGCATTGTGCAATACTGGTCCTGTGCACTTGGCATTGGCTCGCCCTGCCGCTCGCCTGCCCTCCCAGAAAAGGAAACACAACCCCACTGATGCCTGAAGGTCCTTCGCAAGAGAGCAAACGGCTCCGCTCAGCCTCTGTCCCGCTCGGGGACTTCACCCGGGTGATGCTCCCATGAAAGGGGTGAGCGAGCCTGCAAAAAGCCACCCTGAATCCCACTGAAGAGCATCAGGCAAGGGAATTGTAAGGAGTACCTCCGCTTCCTGCCAAAGGATGCTCGTACAGCTGTCATGGCTTCAGCTGGGGTGGAGTTAGCTTTCTTGTTAGCAGCTGGTGTACTGCTAGATTTTGGATTTGGGATGAGAAACAGTGATGATAACGCACTAATGTTTTTGGCTGTTTCTAGGTAGTCAAGACCTTTTCTGCTCCTCACACCACCCCGCCAGCAAGTAGGCTGGGGGGACACAAGAAGCTGGGAGGGGACACAGCCAGGGCAGCTGAACCCAAATGACCAAAGGGCTTTTCCATACCATGTGACATCATGCTCAGTATATAAATCTGGGGGAAGAAGAAGGAAGGGGGCGAGGGGGGGATGTTCGGAGGGATGGCATTTGTCTTCCCAAGTCACCATTACGCAGGACCCCTGTTTTCCTGGGGATGGCTGAACACCTCCCTGCCCATGGGAAGCAGTGAATGAATTCCTTGTTTTGTTTTGCTTGTGTGCACGGCTTCTGCTTTACTTATTAATCTGTCTTTATCTCAACCCTTGAATTTTTCCTCACTTTTACTCTTCTGATTCTCTCCCCCATTGCAACTGGGGGGGGGAATGAGTAATGAGTGAGCGGCTGCCTGGTCCTAGTTGCTGGCTGGGGTGAAACCATGACATCAGCTCAAAACAGAAGCAGGGCCAATTAATTCAAAGTCAAACAGATTTTCGGCATCTTGCCAGGTAGTCACTCACTAAGCACAGCTACACCAAGGTATGAGTCCGGTTTTTGGGGTCCTGTTCCCATCAATTTCATATTTTTCCCTGGATTTATTGGCATTTCCACTTGCTGACCCAGGCCAGCTGTGAGGAAGACATGTCCCTGGTACACCACAGCTTTTGCAGCAGCTCTCTGCATGTGCCCTGAAGTAAGGCATTTAGACAAGGACATTTTAAAGCCTATTTTTGGCTTGAGGAAACACTAGCTCTGTCTGAAACCTTCTAAACGGCAGAAAAAGACCCACTGAAAATGAGGGTGAGGCTTGTCGGATGACCCAACTCCGGACTAGCCGATAGAAAGGCACATCTTGCACACAAGCCTATCTCCAAGCCAGACCTGGTGGCACCCTCCAGGAGATGGGTCTGATAATGTGAATATCAGGCACATCTAACAGTGCTTGTGGTTTTTTTCATGGGTTATGAGCTAAGAAAAAATATCAACCCATGTAGAAAACCGTGCTTCAACCATATCCTTTGGGCACCACGCCTGCAAGGCTGAGATGGAAACCATGCAGCGGTGTGACATTTTCTCCAAGCCTGGAGGAGAATGTTTTTCTGACTGGAGAGAGGGGAATAATAGGGGAGAATTTGGTCTTACATTCTAGGTACTTCTGGCTGCTAGAAAATTGATCTTTACTATTAAGGCAAACTGATGAGACCAGTGAGGAGGAAAACTCAGAACGTGATGAGATTTAAAACTAGCCCATGGCCACTTGCAAGGCAGCTGTGGCTTATGTGTTTCATCATTTTTTCTAATGAGTCACTTAAAAGAACCAGGAGTTGAGATTCCAGGAATTTTGTGGTTTTTAACAAGTGGGAAAGGAGGAAGAACCAGACAGAGACACTGCTTCTGAACTATAAATACTGTTTAGAGAAGGACATCTGCAGCACAGCTTTGAGAGTGAAGGTCCTCAGTGTTTGGGTTGTTCTTCAAATGTCACCTCCTGACATCGGCAGACGTATGAAGACTGGAAAGTGCAAGATTGAAGACATTCACTTCTTCCTTTAGAAATACTTGTTCACCTGGAGGGTTTGTAATGAAATGGACAGGAAACCTCATTTTCAACCTATGGTGCAGGGACAGGGACACCCCCGAGCTGGCCTTTCCAGTTTGGGATCCCCGGGCAATGGATCTGGACTCGTCCCGGCTGCTGGAGGCTTTTTGGGGATGTGGGAGTTGCCAAGAAGTCTGACAAGCCATTCATAAAACTTCTGGGAGAGTATTTCTGAAAGCCAAGCACATTCTGCATCCCCCCTAGCATCAAATAAGTGACCTTTGTCTTGTCTTTTATTTTCACTTTCAAGATCTTGCCTTGCAGAGGTCAAGCAGTTTAAAAAGCTTGGCAGAATTAGAGAGGCAGGATTAATCCTTGCAGTTATTTTATCTTTCTGGCTACCACTTAATCTTGCTTTTGCCAGGGTCAGTCATTTTGCAAAAAATCAAAATGTACCGAAATGCCACAAGTTAAACCCCAGAGAACCCAGAAAACCTGTGTTAAAAAGCAGTCTTTGTAAAAGTACCCTTTTGCGTCTCTCCATTCAGAGAGTCTTTGCAGTTCTCGTTTTTCAAAAAAAGGAAGAACGATTCTGATGTAACGACAGGAGACCGGGAGCTGGAGATTTATGGGGGAAAAAATAACAAGTATCGTACAACTCATCATAAAGCGGTGAAAAACCACCTGCGCTTCTCTCTGCTCTTGTTAAAACATCTCTGCAGTAAGGTACCACCGCGCTTTGCTTCTTGAATATAGTTTGTTTTATAAGATTATATCCATCCAGGTCAAGGACCGTGCAAGTCAGGCCATAAACCTCCATCTGCTATAGCATGTCGCTGTTATTTAACCCCTCGTTATTTAACCCCTATGGTAGGATGCGGTATCTCTTATCAGAGCTCAGTGGGAACATCGCCTCCGCTGTGTGCTGATAGCAGCAAACCCCCAATCTGGAGTTAAACATTAATGAGCTGTCACCATGCTGGATTACCAGAAGTCTGTTGGGCTAAGGTCATCCTTAGGGATTAACGATGAGATTTATTTGAAATATCCCCAGGATATGGTGGGTGAAGGCTCGGAGGGAAGACTTGCGTGGGCGTCAGCAGTCCCGAGCGTGGTTGAGGTCTCTCTCGGCTAACGTCAAGTCTTCAGACATTTTGCTTCGGTCTTGTGGTCCAGCGGCTGCTTCTCTCCAGATGTTTAAAGGAAAACAAGAGAGGTGGGGGAAGGCTCGGTTTCTGAAAGCTCTTTCAGTGCCGCTTTTATTACTGTTAATGGGATAGCACATGGTATTCTTGTCATTGACGTGAACCTCTTCAGATGGTGGCTTCAGCTGAAGGGGCATGTGGCAGTGAGGTCCCTGGTTTAATTACTTCTGCCAAGCAAAAGTGCTGTCCTTTGGAGTGTGTGTGTGTGTGTGTGTTTAATTTCCCATCTTTTCCTTTCATCTAATGGCTCCTTGTGCTTGGAGTACAAGCCATGAAAACGGCTCTTAATCTACCTCCTGCCTCCCACCAATTATTTAATACCTGGGTTTTATTCTTTCTCATTTGTCTTTCTAACTACCCTAATTTTTCCAGTTTCTCTCATCAGCGTTTTCCCAAGCTCTTTATTGTTTTCTGATTGCTGTAATTCTGCAATATCTTTTGGCACTAAAGCACGGCTCCCCAGAGGAAGAGGCTCATGAATTTATACAGCGACATTACGCAGGCTTTTCAGATGAGTCTCGGGGCTGATTCCGATGCCCAGAAGTGCTCCTTCTGTTCCTACCTCTCCTATCACTGCATCCCTTTAAGGAGTGGATACACCGAAATTAGAAAACAGAAATTGCACAAGAGTTTTGCTCTGGACTCTTGGTATAAAGCGGCATGAAAGTCTGGGTCAAGGTTTTTTGCAGACTAAGTGCTTGGTCTCCTCCGTCATTCCCCACTCTCTACACCTCTGACTCGGCAGGCCATTTCTCTCTTCATTTGTCAAGACAAGAGTTTCAGCCTGGGAGGAAATTTTCCCCATGGTACTAATTTCTTCTTGCAACTGAAGCACATTTGAGAATTTGTTCCTGAAACTTCCCATGTTCTAATTTTACATGACGGGGCAGTCAGAAGCAGCGCGTGAGAGAAACGAGATCTCCTCCACAGCTTTGGGGTGACTGTGCTGCCTTAGAAGGGGTGAAGAAACTCAGAGGCTGTTCCCCTGTTCATTAGTACCAAATTTCCTACCTTGGCTCCAGGGGTTTTACATGACAAAGACTCAAACTGAGCCCAACATGACATTTTGTTAAATCCTCTTTAAGTGACACCACCTCTTTTCTTCTCACTTGGCAGAGGAATCTGCCTTCTAACCAAATACTTGAATAAGCTCATGTCAGGAAAGGAGTTTTAAATATGATCAGTATGAGGAAATACATTGGGGTGCTGGGAAAAGACATGTTCCCTGCAAGCTTATTTATCTTACAAGGCTTCTTCAGACTAAGGATCATACGAGACAGGAGCCAAACGTTGCTCCAAGGCTGCTTCAAGCAACCTTTTTTTCCCTCTTCCAGTAATTTGTTTCTCTTTCCGTCTGAGAGTGGAATTAAAAGAGTTGCAAATTACGACGAGAGATTCCGCTTGTGAAATAGTCTGCATTTTTTGAAGCTCAAGAGCAGCAGGCAGCTGCACAGTAAGTACTGGTGGGTGGATAGAGATGTACGCACCCATGTCAGGATCTGGTGGAGTTGCACTGATCAGAGATCAGGGTTTGGGTATCTGAATCTTCATGGCTCTTTCTGCTGGCTCATCCCGTTTGAAAAGACCCAATGATTGCAAATCGTGTTGCTGTTGAGAGCAAAAGCTAGTGCTCCCTAAAGGTCCCTCAGGAAGGATGCTCAAGCTCCGAGTGGGAAAGGGGTTTTCTTTATGGCTCTTTAGTTATCTGTCTCCTCTCGAGGGCAGGGTAAGACAAGCAGAGACTAATGTGTGATTACTTGCTTGGGAAACAGGAAGGGCTCAGAAAAAACATCTGAAGATCCAAACATCTTCAGTTCCGGGAAAGTTTGTGTTGGCACCTGGTGGTGGGGTTTGACCTCTGTTGTATGTCAGCCAGAACCTGCAGTGTGAATTTGCAAATGAACCTCAGATCAGGGTTCAATCATGAGTTGATCGGCATGGGCTTGAGGTGTTGCAGTGCCAAGGTCTTTGAGGCTGAGGTCTGTAAATGTCATCTACTACCTACAGACAGAAATCAGTGTCCATCTGTTCCCATGATTATGGATGGGAGGAAGAAGACCTTTCCTCAGCTGGACTGGGGTCTCTCTGTTAGCATTTCTCTCCCATGTTGGTTGAACAAGAGCAAACACGGGTCCAACTCAAGATGAAGCCTTGGAAGTCTTCCTAGGGCCACAAACAGTATCAGTCATGGTGCCCAGTACTGTTTTCTGAGCCCCAATTTGTTGGTTATCATTAGCACAGGTGGTCAGGGTGTCTGGCAGCACATCCACTAATGCTTTCCATGGCTCATCATCTCAGATGCCTGCTGGGACTTTGGTTTTTTGAGCACACAAGTGCCATTACCTTCTGTCTGATGAGTTTTTTTCCCCTTTTCTGGCCCTGCAGTGTGTTGATGGGAGCAGGTCATGGGACAACCTGCCACATGGAACCAACGGACTGCATCTCGGTGCGGTTCGTTCTCACCTTTTTTTTTTTCTTTTTTTTCCTCGGAGAGGCCAGATTATTACCATAAAAGGGAATAACGGAATATTGGGTGAGGAGCCCTGCCCCGATTGGCTGAGTGCCGATTCACAATGGTTTCAGGGGAAATAACCAGGTCGGAGTAATTTTTGGGCCAAGAATAAAAACAATGCAACAAAACCGTGTGGTTCACCATTGAAACCAAGGCAGGACTTTCGGTGTCAGTGCCTCCCATTGTTCTTGGTTCCACCTGCGTGAAACTGCAGCAGGGCCCTCACTTCCGCGTGGGCACAGCGGCTCAGCCGCACAGAGCTCCTGGTTCCCATAAAACATCTCTGCAGCCACGGCCAGCTGATGCCACCTAGGGTAACATCTCCTGGAGGTGAACTGAAAGGATCTGGTGGCCAAGTTGGCCAGGAACCAGCACTGCAACCACCTCCTGTCAACCCATAAAACATCTCTGCAGCCATGACCAGCTGATGCCACCTAGGATGATGTCTCCTGGAGGTGACCTGGAAGGACCTGGTCAGGTTGGCCAGGAATCAGAACTGCAACCATTCTTGTCAACCTGGTGGCCTTCTTAGTTGGGAGAGCCCAAGCACCAGCTACTTGTGGTTGAGTATCTGCATATCCATGCCTGACAATCAGCAGAACAAAGTCCCTTCATGCCTGAACATCTCTTCCACTCAACCCTCATTAGGCCATCTGCGTGGTTAAAAACAGGGCTTTAATCTCCTGAGACACTCGCCTAAATTGTGCCACCAGCGCTGAATTACAGCATTTAATAAATACAATAAAAAAGGCTGAGAGGATTTCCTGGAAACTTTGGCAGCCTTGCGTTGGGAGCAGATGTTGGCGACAAGCAAAGTTCTTGTAAGCTGTAAAGGCATTTTCCTGTTTAATGATTAGCCTGAGAAATCTGACGGCTGAATTAGGGTATTTGTGCACAGAAGCATGGAGAGCTGAGGTATCAGCTTCGCCCCTTCTGGGAAGGCCGCGCCCATGTAAATTCTTCGCTCGTTGCCTTCATCCAATAGGAACAAGATGGTTTTATGGTTAATGCTGTTCTTGGAGTCAGAAATGGCCTCTCGTCACCAAGCTGATGGCAATCTTCTGCCTTGCCTTGTGTGCTCAGGGTGGCAGCAGGGCCATCTGCAATGGGGAGTGTCTCTTGTGGAGGATGAACCCAACCGCCTGCAGAATGAGACAGCAGCCTGGCCACCACACTGGAGGATGTTTGCATTAATCACCTCCCAGAAGAAGTGGCTCTGGCAGCCTTTGGTTCCTTCCTTAAATGGAAACGGGGTGTTGGTCCCCCCCATCACTTGCCGCTCCTGACAGCATCAGGTTGATCATCTGCTCCGCCGCGAGTTCATCCAAGCCCAAGGGAGACGGGCCTTGCAGGCGGCTGGGCAGACACCACAGCCTGCTCTGTTCATCCCTTTCTTCAGCTTTCCTCCCCGTTCCTCCTCACATCCACCCTTCCCTCCCAGTCTCCCCCCTTTCCCCTGGGCAACTCATTTTGGATAAGCACCAGTGGCACTGGAGATGGTCCTGCACCATCACCCAACCTCTCCCTCTCCATCAGGCCCCATCCTCTGCTCTTGCCCCGATCCCGAGTACCTTTTGCTCTCCCGCGGTAGCAGTGCCCTGGTTCTCCTCGCTCCACCACCCGCTACAATTCCACTCCCCGTTACCACTGCAGCTATTTCTTCAGTAGCGACCGCAGCGGCGAGCCCCGGGACCTATCGCAGCATCGCAAGCCATGGTGCTTGGCCCCACAAAACCAGAAGGGAACCACAGCATCTTACTCATTGGCACCAGAGTGATGCTACTCCATCGCCTCCTTCCCGGTGGGCAGTGGTTTGGGGAGAGGGGGGAAGAGGTGGCTGCGCTTATTTCGGGGCAGAGTGCCTGCTCTGGGGCAACTGGTCTCCTCCATGGCCATCAGCCCAGCGTCTCCCAAATCATCCAGGGCTGCAAGAGCCAAGGTGTGGGTAAAGCATCTTTTGAAAGGCAGGGATGAAGATGGTGTTTGTAGGTTTGTTATCAGTGTGGCTCAGAGTAACGCTGGTGGTAAAGCGGCTCTGAAAACTGCAGCGGGGACCTGAGTAGAGCTAACCCGACCAAAGGTCTGCGCAGTGGTTTGCTGCTTGCTGCATTTTAGTAGGTAGACTTGAATCATCAGGTCTTAGGGTCTAAACTATGCGGTTCTGCAGTACGCATGAAAAAACTTGCTGCAAGTGCAGCTTAAGCACGCTGGGTACTTCAGGTGTATCCTTGTCCTTTTAAAACCTCTCCTGGGTCAGAGCCATGGTGATGTCCCTGTCGCACAGACAGCAAGCAGACCGGGGGACCCAAGGCTGCAAAGGAAGCCTGCGGCAGAAGCACATTGAATCTGCCTCCACCTCCCACCCCAAGCAGGCTCTAGTTTCCCAGACCACAGGTTTCGTCTCCAGCCCTTCGGTCCCAACCCCAAACCAGCCTGCAGAGAGCAAGAGGGAATTGCACAAACACCTTGGCTGTGTTTCAGAGGACCCCCCAAGTATTGCCTGGCTGCCCCCCGGGATGCTGACAAGCCCGAGTCCCAGGCACAGCCCAGATCCCGTGCAAGGGACACCTGGCCCTGCTCAAAGCAAGCAGGGAGAGTAAACTAGAAGCTTTTAAGGATAATTCAGACCCTCCAAAGGGCAGTATCCCTTATCAAAGGGTCACTTTTCCCCAGCAGGATGGGGACACTGCCACTGTGCTGGACCACACGCTGCACAGCGCCTGCGGACAGGCGATTAAGCTGAGCAAGATGCAGCAGTGCGAGCTACAAAAGGCAAATGAGCATTGAAAAAAAGAATAATTAAAAAAAAAAAAAAGCGCTTTAACTACATGGCGGCTTGGTTGAGACGCTGTTCCTGTATTTGCTTAGCTGAGGTCTATCTTTGTAAGTCCTGCCACCAGATGTTCCTGCATTTGCATGGGGGGTGAAGGGAAGGGATGCTCAGCAGGTCCCAGGGGTGCTGGCTCGCTGCTGCAGCCGGATGGCGATTGCCACCCAGTGGCTGTATGCGCCACACTGCCTTTCTGCCTCGCAAACTCTCTAAAAATAAAAGCGTCGCTTCTGCAAGCGCAGACCTTCTGGCAGCTGAAGCTGTTGCTTTTCTCCTCATTAGCGACAGCAGAGCCTGCGGCACAGCCCTTCTGTGCTCGGAGCGCTCCTGTTCCACAGCCAGGGTGATTTGACTGTGTACGGGAGATGGAAAACAGCTTTTTTTTTTTTTTTTTTTTTTTTTTTTTAAGTGCAAGTCACTGCTGCTGTGGCTGAGCAGCTGGGTTAGCTGAGCCTGGTACTCAGGGAAACCCTGCAGCTCTGGCATGGCAGAGAAAACCTTTCTGATACATGTGAGCCCGTACCCTGACAGAGGCTCTGCCCCAGGCTGGCAGACCCCATCCTCAAAGCCTTTGCCAGCAGGGACCTGGGAGAAACACGCTCATGTCCCCACAGCCCTTTTTTTGACCCTGAGCTCGCTCCTCAGCTCTGGTCACAGCCAAGATTAAGTCTAGAGGAAATTTCTAAACTTGCGGCTGCCGCAAGTTTCCATCACAGAGAACGTGGTTAGAGACAGCCCAGCCATCAGGGCCCTGGGCTTAGAAGAGCTTTCTAGATAATCCTTCCCAAGCCAGGGCCTATTTTCTGCTCTTACTTACTTTCTGCCTAAAGCATAAATAGCAAAACCCTCACAGCAATCACATTCCTCTGCTCAAGCTCTCCTAGTGATCTTTTCCAGCTATATCTCATGCTTTTGCATTCACATTACTTATAGAAGGCAGAATCAATAAAGAAAATTACTCCTATTGCGTACAACAAAGCTAATTCAACCCCCAAAGCAAGCCATTTTACCCTCCTTTCCATTACTTACACAGCAAACAAGCCTCACCTTTCTATAGACACCTCCCCAACATGCTTATTTGACTACAGTCCCTTTTAATTCAGCAGGGTGCAGCCTGATAGGGCTAATGAGGCTAATTAGGAGCAAGGTGCTGGGGGAAAAGGAGGGATTTTGCTGCAGTGGTTTTTTTGGTTTTTTTTTTTTTCTTTTTTCCTTTTTTCTTTCTTCCCCCCTCCCTCCCTCCCTGGGTGCTTCAGTGGTTGGGGCAAGTGATGTACCTTGTAGACTGTGTAACCTATGTGCCTGGGTTTTAGGTGTTTGCTGAGGGGAGGGGAAAGGATTGAGCTACTTGGTTGTTCCTTTTTTCTTATAGCTGCTGCTGGAATTGTTATTTGAGTCGAATTTCGTTTTAAATGTGCACTGCTTCCCTTGGAAGTGCTTTGAGTAGGCTGTTCCTGAGCTATAGCTGCCTGAGCCTGGGGAGAGCTGTATCAGAGTTAGTGGCTGCTAGCAGATTTTTCTTTAAGGCTTGCTATTGAGCATAAATTACCTGATCCCAAAGCTGTAGGGAGGTAACCGTTTCTTCAGAAACCCTTCTGGTGAGCTTAGGTGATGGCTGGCAGGGATGCTGCGAGTGCTGAGGGGTATGGGCTGCTCTCACTCTGCCTTGGGTGCCTTGCCATCATGGGGTGCACAGGCGTCCCTCTCCCTTGCTCTGTTCCCTTCCTTGGGGGTTTTCTGCTTAGAACATCTCCTCAGGCTGCTCTGCAAGGAGAGAAGTGCCTGTATTCGCCGATTAACAGCAAGCACTGCGGTGTGTTTGTGTCCTGGCAGCTGGTGGAGCTGGGAGTTGTATTCCCTGCTCCATCACACAAGTCATGAGAACAGCCCGCGAGGGCTGCTCGGGGACTACCTCAGGGCACTGTTTCCAGGTGACGTCCTGCTCCACCAAAGCAAACTTTGGAAAATGAGCAGGACCATTTATTTCTCAGGGGGAATTTAGGAGGACCCAGGTGCTCTGTGTGGGTTTGTACTGGGTGTCCAGAGCCAGAAGACTCAGTTCTGCTCTAAGCCCCCAGGCCAAACCCTCATGTCAGCTGTGAAATATCAGTTCTGTGGGGGCTCTGAGCAAACCCCTTGTTAAGAAGACACTATTTTCTTAATCATGCTCCTAAGGCACAGGGCTTAACCTAAAACCTCTTCTCAGCTGCCTGCTTGCAAGAATCACCTGGTGCTTTTGCAAAGATAAAAATCCCAGTTCTGGTTGTTCCAGCGCTAATTGCAGGCTGGCTCTGAAGCTGCTTGGGCACCTGAAGGCACTGCAGCAGGAGCATTTCATAAGCAAAGCCCTGTCCCCCGCAGCAGAGCTGATCCTATCCTGCAGGAGAGCATTTGTGGGAACTGCTCGCCCGCTGCTAAGCTTTCTCTCGGGGCAAAAATTCTTTCCTGTTGCTCCTTCATGTCAGCATTTAGTTTACACTTGGTTCATCTGAAAAAAAAAAAAAACAAACCCCAAAGAAAAAGCAACCTCCAAACCATTTCCTCTTTCTGCGAGACGTGCTGCTGAGCCAGGAGACAAACACAGCTTGTGGGGTTTGACAAACTCTGACCGTGCATCTCCTCCGGGTTGGGTTTAGTGGGGGTGAAATCAGCCTTTTTTTTTTTTTTTTCTTTTTTTTTTAATGTCTAATAGCCTGGGGCTGCTATAAATACTGCTGTGCTGAAAGGCAGAGCATCGGTGGGGAAGGTAAGAGGCTGTGGGTGCTTGGCTGCACTGCAGGGGAGACCTGCCCCAGGCTCTGCGGGGCGTCAGGGACCTTCCCACAGGCATCTCCTGTGGACCTGGTTATCCCAAGGATGTGAAAGCTCTTTGGTGGCTCCAGAGGGAGCCCAGGGTAACTTGTGCGGGCTGCAGGGCAGGTAGGACAAATCCCAGCTGCCGTGACCGTTGCGCGGAGAGATGAAAGTGAGGTGGTAGCAGAGGGGGACTTAAACCAGTTGATAGATGGCTGGTGTGTCTGGCTAAATTTTGGGACCAAAGCAGGCAAAGACTGGTCTGTGCGTATGCGCATAGCCACGGATAAACCTTGGTGGAGCCCTTCATCTGGAGAAAGGTTAGATCTCACTAGGACCCAACCACGGGATACAACCCATGTTTGATACAAAAGAGAGCTCCTTTGTGAAGCCTCTGTGCCAAAGCAATGTTGCCAGAGCCGCAGCCGTGCCTAAAGCAGAGAGTGAGTGAGTTGTAGCTGAAGCTGGGTGAAAAGAGGCAGAGAAGTGGAGGGAGGAGGTTATGAAGGCATCAAACTCGGCTTGGGTATGTATCTTGGGACAGATCTTCCAAAAAAGGCTGCCAAAAGCTTTTTGAGCACTGTGCTGTCTGAAAACAGGATGGACCAGGCACCTCAGATGATTTTTTTTCTGTCACCTGCGAGTAGAAGGCAGCCTTACATGCTGTATGTAAGAGGGTAAGGATGTGCCATCCTGGCCCCATCGTTAGGTTTTCCTCCTTGCAGGGACAGCATCCCACTCCCAATCAACGGCTAGGACCAGTGCACACTTGATGCCAACCCCTGTGGTTGCTCCTCTCTCCAGAAGATATCTGAGCCTGGGAAGCAATCCCTGCTGCTCCGCTGGGAGCTGTGGGCAAGGTGCAAGCACAGTGCAAGCTACGTATAAGCTTGCTAGGTTAGATACACACGTGGTCACACAGGCCTCACAACACCGGCATCCTAAGCCCAACGGGACAATACCTGGTATACGAGAAGTGGAGAAGAAGGGCTTGAGGTGGGGAGAGCCCCGAAGGCTGACCAGGCTCTCCATGGGGAAGTTTGGGGCAGGGTTGGAGCTGGGGTGCTCCTCTCTGGCCACAGCAGGGAGAGAGCCTTGTGAGGCTACAGCTAGCTTCCTGAAAAACCCAGAGGTCACGCGGGAAAGCTGCAGTGGGAGGAAGTGAGTGCAGCCATGGGTTCACATCAAAAGTCCTGGGCCACCCTTTCTCCCTGGGGACATGGCTCCGGCAGACTCTGGTGTTTCAGGGGCTGGGGTGCCAGCCGGTTCAAGGAGCCAATCCTGCCAAAAATAACCTTTCTGAACAGACCAATGACTGACTTTGGCTGGATCAACTCCCCAGGGGGGCTCAGAGCAGGCACGGGGTGGGAATGTGCTGCAGAAAGGCTCTGTTGCAGCCCAGATTCAACTGAAAAGCCTTAAACTGCCAAGAAACTGCATCTGAAGAAGCTGGCTTTCCTCTTTTGCTGAGTTTTGCTCCAGGTTCTAGGTCCATAGGTAGAGCTGGGTAGGGACCACCTACCTTTAGGTGGGAAGGCAAGGGGCTATACACAGGCATGTGGCAAGCCCTGCTTTGGGTCATCTGCTTGAGTTCCTCCTGGAACAAATCTCCTGCTTTTAAACCCCAAATTAAACCGGCCCTTTATTCAGAGAGAGAGAGAGAGAAATCTCTTCACAGCTGGGAGACTTTGAATTGGAATTTTCTGAGCTGTTTATATTAAGCAGTGCTTGTAAGAGATTGATGCTTAAACACGGTGATTTAGGTGAATATTGTATTAGAATGCCTTGGGAGCCAGAAAACACAGTTTCTATGGGAGTTCCTCGTTGAGATTAAGTCATATTTTCCCACTTATTGTTGCCGATTAGCAACACGTTATTTAGGATGCTAAATATGCGCCAAACGATATGTTTTTGGCAGCCACCAAGTTTTCGGGAAGGAGCAGCGAGGCGGGAGGAGCTCTGCCGTGCTGTTTGCCTGGAGTTAAGCTTTGGGCGATCTCCTGTCTCGTTCGATAAATGGCTGTCACGGAATAAGGTCAGCTCCTAACGACCTCTCTCAGGGCTGCGCTAATTCAGCTATTTCTGCACTCTTTAGGGAGAGCGCCGAGTACATTTTAACATCTCCGTTTTTTTAGCAAAACTCAGCTGCCGAAGCATGTGGAGCACATTGGGAGCCAATTGAAGGCACTGGGCATCGCAAATGGGCCACCTGAATTAGCAGCCTGTACTAGGCAGCCGTGCTGGGAGGGATTTTGCACAGACCTCAGCTGGAGGAGACGCTGCCCTGGCAGCTGAGCAGCAAAAATGTCACCCGTAGTGCTAACAAGAAAGCAGAAACTGAGCTTTTTCCCCTAAATCAGCCTAGTGAAGGCACTCCAGGGTTTCAAAATCTAACCTTTTCTCAAACTTCCCTAAAAATTTAACTGATTCCTTCACTAGGCTCTTTCTTTCCCTAAGGCGACAGAGGAAGTGGAACCATCTACCCATACTGATTTTTAAAGTATTTGTTTTTATTCCAGACTATTTTACAAAGCTTCAGAAAAACGCTGTCTTTAGATGCAAAGCTGAATGTTTAAGAAAGGGCTTTTGGGTTGGGTCTTTGTAGCTTTTTATACTCTACCCCTCTGGCTGCTCTCTCTATCATATGATCATTAAATAGCTATATAACAAGCTGCCCAGCCTGGCAAGTATTTTTCTAAATACCTTAATGTAACGATTATACTGTCTTCTTAAAACTGTTTGCTTGATTTTGAAAACCTATTAAGAATGGTGGCATTTATATCTCATTTCTAGATATAACTGCACTGTATTTTGTATATCCATGCCTCTTTACATAAAATTTGCACATCTGTATAGTAGGTATGAGTAATACTCCTCACAAATATATGAAGCTTTTAAAACATTAATGTCCCAGCTAAAACCCATCCCAAATCAAATTGATTTGGAGAAGAAATGAAGGCAAAAGCCTGAATTCTCCGCTTTTCTGCCTGTGCTACCTTCTTTGAACGGCCAGTTACACACTTCTCTGGTGGTCCACAGTTATCTTTTCCTACAGGAAGTCCTGATGCAGCGGGAAGATGCGTTTGCCAATGCTATTCCTCTGTTCCTGCCTACCCTGGCTTGCTATTAGCAAAGGGACTTGCAGTTTTACCGCCTGGTTGCAATGGGTGCATCACTATATATTAAATTTAGGAGAGCTGCCCTTTTCTGTGCTGGTATAAACCACATGTGAGCGATGCTTAGCGTGAGCTGGATCCCAAAGCGCTTTCCATTCCTGCTTTATTCTGACCGATTCCCAGTGGTGTTTCTCTGAGCAGTAAGGGAATGGGAGGAAACAGCGTGTGTGGGGTTGGATGGAGATGGGATTCAGCCAAACCCAGATTTCTCCGCGGAGGGTCTGCAGCGGGAGGAGGAAGGTCCCTGGGTGAGCGATGCCGGCCTTTGGGAATAGGGGTGGGGGTTAACCTGGAGGGTTACCCCCCTGGAGGGAGATTTGGGGACGGGGGAAGGACAAATGAGCCCAGCTACCCAAAATAGTGCTGGACCGAGCCCAACGATCCTTTAAGCTCATGCCAAAGCCTCCCCCTCTCCCGGTGGGCGCCGGGGCGGTCAGATGGGAGCAGATCCGCGGGGAGGGGAGCGCAGACCCCCCCTCCAGGGTGCTCCGTGTCCCCTCTTCGGGCGGCCGGGGCGGCTGCGGCTGCCCAGAGAGATCCTCGACCGCCTTCCCTGGGAGACACACTGCCTTCCCTGGGAGACACGCTGCCTTCCCTGGGAGACTGCCTCCCTCTAGTGAGAGCCGGAGCCAGGGCACGCCGGGGCCGGCCGCCCGGCCTCCCGCTGTCCCCCGGGGTGACAACCGGGTGGCCCCGGTGCTGCCTGCGACTTGGGTGCTGTGCTGTGCACGGCGAGGGTGCTGTGCTGTGTGTAACAAAGGTGCTGCATGCATCTTGGGTGCTGCACATCTGCGTCTTGGGTGCTGCATGCATCTTGGGTACTGCACATCTGCGTCTCGGGTGCTGCATGCATCTTGGGCGCTGTGCATCTGCGTCTCGGGTGCTGTGCTGTGCACAGCGAGGGTGCTGCATGCACCTTGGGTGCTGTGCATCTGGGTCTTGGGTGCTGTGCTGCTCGTAGCAAGGGTGCTGCATGCACCTTGGGTGCTGTGCATCTGCGTCTCGGGCGCTGTGCTGTGCACAGTGAGGGTGCTGCATGCACCTTGGGTGCTGTGCATCTGGGGCTCGGGTGCTGTGCTGCACGTAGCAAGGGTGCTGAACGGCATGTGTGGAGTGTGCTGCATGCATTGAGGGTGCTGGCGTGTCTGGGATGCAGTGCTGCGTTCACCTTGGGTGCTCTGTGTGTTATGGCTGCTGTGCTGCACGCAGCAAGGGTGCTGCATGCACCTTGGGTGCTGTGCATCTGGGTCTTGGGTGCTGTGCTGTGCACAGTGAGGGTGCTGCATGCACCTTGGGTGCTGTGCATCTGGGTCTCGGGTGCTGCATGCACCTTGGGTGCTGTACATCTGGGTCTCGGGCGCTGTGCTGTGCACAGTGAGGGTGCTGCATGCACCTTGGGTGCTATGCATCTGGGTCTTGGGCACTGTGCTGCATGTGTTGAGGGTGCTACATGCACCTTGGGTGCTGTGCATCTGTGTCTTGGGTGCTGTGCTGTGCACAGCGAAGGTGCTGCGTGCATCTTGGGTGCTGTGCATCTGGGTCTTGGGTGCTGGGCTGCACGCAGCAAGGGTGCTGTATGTATCTTGGGTGCTGTGCATGTTACGGCTGCTGTGCTGCATGCATTGAAGCTGCTGCATGCATCTTGGGTGCTGTGTGTGCCTTGGATACTGTGCTGCACATGTTGAGGGTGCTGCATGCATCTTGGGTGTTGCACGTCTGTGTCTCAGGTGCTGTGCTACATACAGTAAGGGTGCTGCGTGCATCTTGGGTGCTGTGCGTGTTACGGGTGCTGTGCTGCATGCGGCAAGGGTGCTGAATGACACGTCGAGTGTGCTGCACGCATCAAGTGTGCTGGCATGTCTCAGATGCGGTGCTGCATGCATCGAGGGTGCTGCATGTGTTTTGGGGTGCCATGTGTTACGGGTGCTGTGCTGCATGCATCTTGGGTGCTGTGCATGTTATGGGTGTTGTGCTGCATGCAGCAAGGGTGCTGGACTACATGTGTCGAGCGTGTGGCATGCATCGAGGGTGTTGGCATGTCTCAGATGCAGTGCTGCACGCATCTTGGGTGCCATGCGCCTGTGTCGCAGATGTGGTGCTGCATGCATCAAGGGTGCTGCATGTGTTTTGGGTGCTGTGGAGGTGTGGGATGCTGTGCTGCACACATCTCAGGTGTTCTGCATGTGTCTCAGGTCCATGTCTTGGGTGTTGCACAGGCCTGGAGTGCTGTGCACGTCCCGGGTGCTGGGTTAACCAGAGCCCCTGAGCTGAGCGTGTGGCAGCTTCACAATACGGTGCCGCCCGGGCGGCAGCGGCGATGCCCGGGACAGGAGGGTGGAGTGGTGCAGACAATGCCTCATCTGGCACAAGATCTGCGAGCGCACAGATGAATGGGCAGCTGTGAACCAGCAGCCTGAATTTATACTGAATCGGCGCTTTGCGTCAAGGGGCCGCTGTGTTTTTAATCTGATCCTAGAACCCCCAGGCAGGATTTGTTGTGCTGCTGGATTTTTCATTTTCCAGCAAGGGTATGATTTCATCAAAAGAGCTGTATAATTTCACCACATCCTCAAGGGCTTGCCTGCAGCTTAGCTCCTCCAGGCTGCCCTTGGCAACCAGCACGGGCAAACCGGAGCTGCGCCACCAAAGGCTACCTCCTACCTGCAAGAGCATCTCCCCGCAGCCGCAGGCAGGGCACTGGCAGCGCGTCAGCGTGTCGCACTCCTGGTCCTTGCCCTCTCCCATGTTACAGCAGAGCCCCTGCTCTTGCCACAGCCATAGCTGTTGGCTCCAAGGGCTTTGGATGCCACCCTAAACCAGTAGCAGGCAGCAGCTCTCACCGGGGAACGTGCAGGAGACATGCTGTGAGCTGCGGGGCTGGAGGCAAGCAGGGCAGCGAGCTGTGAGCATCCTCGGCTTGTCTGGGCTGACCCACAGGCTCTTGACCCTGCTGTGCGGGTGGGTGGAAGGGGAAATATTTATTGCCCCAGTAGCGAGGATCACGGTCCGTGCTTTTTCCAGCCGGAGGAGTTAAGGCTGCTGCGGAGCTCTCGGGGAGCTCGCAGAACTGGAGAGAGAGGGGAAAACAAGATCAGCGATTCCCTTGCTCATCCTTGCAAATAGGTTAATTCTCTTCCCACACAACCAGCGACCCTCGGGCAGCCAGTGCGCCGCAAATCACGCCGGCGGCGGGGGCTCAGTCAGGAGCTGCAGCGGGGTCAGTGCCGCTGACATGCAAGCTGCAAATCTTCCAGCTGGGGAACATATGCAAGCAAGAGGGTTTATTTCCAAGCCCTTCTGCCTTGGTGGCTGATGGGGTTTCGAAAGGGAAATGTTGTTTTCAATGCCTGAAGTGAAAGGTGGCGGGGTTTATGTCGGGGCTGAGGGTGGCAGCAGCTGGTCCCGGAGCGGTGGAGGAGCGAGAGATCACCCACGGGCAAGAAATCTGGGGAACGGCAGCAGACTGCAGTGTCTGTTTTGATCACACTTAGAGAATGAGCAGGATTTGTTGCATGCAAGGCAAAAAACAAATGAACTGGATGTGCTAGAAAAATGGAGTCAGGAGAGAAGTACGTGCCAAGCAGTAATGTTGCAGGGTATATCTGTATAATTTGGCCAGTTTTTGAGAAAATCAATATTGTGGACCAAAACAAGAACACAGCTTTGCTCTTTTCTGGATTTTGAGGCATGAGATGCTCTCCCCCTCCCTTCAGATTTGGGCCTATTTCTGTTTTGCTTCTGCCTTATGTTGATAAAAGCTGCGCATCCGTGCTTTTGGGGCTATCGGTTAAGCAGAAAAGCTCACAGACACTGGGGCCAAATTGAGTTTCCTTAAGGAGACCTGCTTGGAAGCCACTGGCGCAGGCACTTCTGGCTCCATCAGGGCACAGGAGCCAGCCTGCCGTGATTTCTGGGTGTGCCTCACCAAAAAGATGTATTAATAATAACCATATCCACAACCCAGCGGCAGGTTTCCCCTCCCAGTCCGTCTCTCCCTGCTCATCTGCTCCCCATGCCACCTCCCAGCCCCGAGATGGGATCAACCAGGGCTTTGATTTCAAAGCCCGGTGGGGTTTTTTTCCCCTCCTCCTCTTTTTCTTCTTGTTTTACTTCTGCCTCCTGCTAAATTTCCTCCCTCCTTGAAGATACATATCTCCCCCCTTCTGCTTCTTGGGCTTTTATATAGCACCTATTAGCCTGCTACCTACGTGTCGATGAGGGGGAGCACAGATGTGCTGCAGCTCCCAGCCTCCCTCTGATAAATCCCTTAGGACTCAGGAGGTCTGGAAAGCCGACAGCTACGGTTCCCCCGGGTGCCATATAACAGCAAGGGGGCTGTTTCCACCAAAGGGTCCCTGACACACAGCCCGGCCCATACATCAGCTGGGGGACTTTGATTCAGATAGCGATCTGCACCGGGCTCGCCTTCAATTAAGGGCGAGGGATGAGGTTTATGACTCCGGTTTCCCCCAGACGATTGCCCGTCGGCATCAGAGGGAACGGCATCAGCTGTTATCGGGACCCACAGCGGTGGTATGGAGTAATGGGGTCTTCTCTTGAGGGGGGGGGAAATGAGGGGTGCAGGGAAATCGGGGCAGGTTTCTCCTTTTTCTCTCCGGGAAAATGACTGGTGGTAGTTGAGCCTGACCCATTCCAGACCAAGCGCGGAGATTCCCTGCGACTTGTTTTGTTTAAGATTGAGGTAGCTGGGGAAATAGAAGCGGAGAAAATGTCATGTAAAGGCTGTATTTAAGCATACAGTACCCCTCCTGTCCTCCTCCCTCCCCTGCCCTCGGACTGGGCAGACCCCAGCAGCAGAGCCTGCTGCCTGTGCTTTTGTATGTGTGGTAAAATTGGGGTAGGGGATGAATGGGGAGAAACTGGCCATTTTCTGAGAAAAGGCAGCGTCACGCCATGCAGAAAGTGCAAATATCTGCAGTTGTATTCTGTACACTGGCTATTAACTGCATCTCCTGAAGGATGACTGGGATGGGAGGCAGGGAGCCCCTCTTCGCCGTGTTTTACGGTGCCCACTGCCTTACCCCAAGGTGCTCCCCTAGTGCCTCAGCCCCGCAGCTGGTTTTGGGCTATGCACCCCAAAAGGCACCGCCAGCACAGGGGCTGGTTGCACCTATCCCCCTGCCACCCACCGGGTGCATTAGAGATGGGCTTGGCTACATTTTGGGTTGCTTGCTTTCTTCCCACTGACAAAAAAATCTTCAACCAAATGTGTGAAAAGCCTTATGGAGGGGTGGGAGGCGGTGTCACCCCAACTTTCTGGGGTCAGAGATGCGCTGGTGCCGCTCAGGGAGCATCTCCAGGTACAGGGCTGAGCAGCTGCAAATCCCATCGCAAAAGCCGTGTTGCAGGAGCTGCTGCTCATCCCGACGAGCAGCACCGAGCCCTCCTCCGCCGAGTGGTAGCCAGCCGCGTTCCCAAACAGTATCTGCTGTTATTGCATTAATTACAGTAATCTAATGGGAAATGTAAACAGGAAAGCTCCGGGGGGAGATAAGGGGCGCAGGGACGCGAGGCAGGGGCCGACAAGCTCCCTCTGGCACGAGGAATGGAGTTCAGAGGAAAGTTCACTTTTCAGCTAGCGGCTGGCTGCTGCTCAAAGGCGTTAATTAGGGCGGCCAGATAGCAATCGGGACAGTGTCCCCAGCCGTTTCCCCTTTCAGTGACAATCGCATTCCTGGGGCTTGAAGTTCAGCTGCAGAGACCTAACGCCTTCGGTGCATGAGGGGGCTGGGGCACAGCATTGCTGTGCAAGAGAATATTTATTTACTTTTTTTAATCCCACCCGAGCTAAGCGGCATTGCTCCGCTGCCAGCTGGCCGAGGAAAGGCGGAGGTGGATGGAAATGGCTCTTCCTTGGGACTTTCTCAGTGCAAGGCAGCAGGGATGGATGCGTTGGATGGGCAGGACCAGCGAACCCTCTGTTGGGGCTTTAAACCTCTCACCCTGCTTCATCCAGAGCAGAAATCAGCCCGCAGAGCTGCACTTTTCCTTGCTGTTTCGATGTGCTGGAAGTGTCTAGGCGAAGCAGGGTTTTTCTGTGCGCCACAAGGGGCCCTGCAGGTGCCAACGTGCTCTTCAGCCCTTACCCTGCTCCCGTCAGCTCTGCCAGCACTGATAAGCATCTTCTGGTTCTGCCTTGTGAGTTTGGGTCCAGGGAAAGCGAATACCTGTATTCTCGGGGGAATGAAACAGGATGGCAGTGAAGATGCTACTTCTCCTTTTATTCCTCCTTCCTCTTTTATTTTATTCTCATTTTCATGTCCAAAGATCGGTTTCTTTGGCACTTCCCCACTTTGAGGCTCCAGCTTTCCCTTGTCCCCCACTGTGCTTGCAAACGCTGTGCCGGAGGGAGAGGTGTGGCTAGGGGCCTTATTTTTATGTTTGAAACAATGGTATCCCTCTCCACTGAACATCTGAAAAAGCCCTTTCTTAAAACTTGTTTTCCCAGCGTGCCAGAGATTTCCAAGCTCTGATCTTGCCTGGAAAGCAAACACGTGTGCAGCAAAACCGGAGCTGGAGGACCGCGGGGAGCCGCTTCTCCGGGGGGAATGTGTGAAGGCAGGCACCCAGCTCACGGCTGGGAGCTCCTGATGCTGCAGTGACCCCGATGCGCGGCGGGGGATGCTTTGCCCCTGCAGCCGTAGGGTGTTTCAGGGCCGTGTCCCCAGGACCTGCCCCCCCTGGGGTGCAGGGGCCACACAGCACTGCTGAGCTCCCCGGCACTCACCCATTGACTCGCCTCTCAGCCTAGACCTTCCTTGGCTATTTCAAAACTGGGAGGAGACAGAGCCCAGTTTTTCACCCCTGAGACCCTTCTCTTCTCCTGGATTTTTTCCTTCTTGGCCGAATCGGAAAGAAACACAATTTGTTTTGATCTGAGTTCATTTCTCAGCAATGAGATTATTTTCTTCCCTGCGTTCAGTCTGGGTAGGTGTGTGTGGGGAGAGGAGGCAGATGAAATTACTGTTTATGTCACCTCCTTTGGCATTAAAGCAGCAAGGGGGGAATGTTTGAGCTGCCAAAGCCATTTATTTTTATTAAATCCAGTTTCCACAATAAGAAACACTCTCCATCATGCTCCTTGCTCCTGCTGCTGGCTGCTTCCGGCTCATTGTGTGCAGCACCCAGGAGAACCTGGTCCTTAAAGAGCAGGAACCTGCAACAGAAGTCCTCCCAGAATACCCATGGCTGGAAGCTGATGACCAGAAATGCAGCAAAACCTGGTGCAGATGCAGGGAAAGATTTTGTTTACCTTTGCATTCAGCTTGCACCTAACCCACCTGGCGTGGATTTGCATCATGAGCTTGTGATGGGAGCGAGGAGCTGCTGGAGTTGGGAAGCCACGTTGTTCCCTGTGTTCTTGCCCCAGGGCTCCCACTTGGCTCGGCGGGGTGCGAGCAGGTCTGGCAGCTCTGCTTCCCTCTTCTTGCTCTGGGAATGATGACCTGAAAATGAAACAGGGCAAATCGCGGTGTCACTCGAGGCTTCAGCCAGAAAATGGAGCCAGCCCGAGAGGGAGCGAGCCCCAGCTTGTCAGCACTTACTGGGCATGCTGTGATCCCAGTTTTAGGTGAACAAAGAGAAACCTGGAGAGCAGGTGACCTCCCAGAGGACGGTATCAGTCTCATTTGGTCCTTAGTTTTCTGTGATGAGCTCAAGGGGAGACATTTAAAAGACGGGTAGACGTGGTACTGAGGGACATGGCTTAGGGGTGGTTTTGGCGTAAGCTTATGGTTGGACTCAATGATCTTGAAGGTCTTTTCCAACCCAAGTCATTTTATGATTCTATGATTCTCAACATGGAATGATGGGTGGGAGAAGGAAGATGGGGGGTGGTGTTGGGGGGGGGAGTTTCTTCTTACTGCAGAGTCGTCACTGCTGAGCTGCTGGCCAAACCCCAAAACTGATGTGTGGAGACATAAAAGATGCCACAAAGGCAAGAAAAAGTGCAGTACCACTACCCAGTTTCCTCCATGTGGGCAAAAATCCCCTCTCCTTGCAAACCTTGGCTTTTTTTTTTTTTTTTTTTTTTTTTTTTTTTTTGCAGCCTCTCCACCAGGATCATCCAGGAGCTGGGCGGTGGTAGGTAGAGGCACGCAAGTGGGGCTGGAAACCCTCCATGGGTGAAACGGCCCCTCTACCTGTGTGCGTGGGTGACCTGACCAAGGTGTACTTTTGCAGAAGTTGTGTGCCAAGCCGGTGCTGGAAAGCCTGCCAAGGAAAATGACCATGGCTCTTATGAAGAAAAAAATTTCTTCTGAGTGGCCAAGCAGAAGGTAGACTTGCTCCAGGGCAGGTCTCTCTTTCACAGAAGCGTTTTGGGGAGGAGAAGGTAAAAATGACAGAGTGGGCTTTGTGAGATGCTGCAGCGCTGCAGGCACCCCCTCCAAGAATGTAGGGGCTGGGGACAGCATCCTGGATCTGCTCCAAAATGCAGCTTTACTTTTGAAAGGAAATATATGTACCCGCACGCATACAGGCGTATGTGTTATGTGTGTATAACGAAGAGGTGTGGTTATGTTTCATTTCTCCAGAATCTGGCAAAACAGATCAGAACTGAGAACGAGACTCCAAGAATGTGTATTTGCAAACCAGCTTTTATTTTGCCTTAGGGAGGCGGAGGTTCACCGGGGCTCAGCGAAGACGCGCCAGCCGAGGCTGAAGGGCTGCGGGCTCCTGCAGCGCCGGGCGTGGGGTCCCGGCTGGCCGGATCAACCCCCTGCCCAGGCATCACCTCGCGGGGCAGCCACCCCATGTCACATTACACGTGGTGGTGGTCCCGCAGGCTTAGAATCACCGCCCCATCCCACCCCGGTAACCAGATCATCAGAGCTAATAAATGAAAGCAGCGCCTGTGGAATAGGTGTAATCAGAGCGGCTCAGCAGGGCTCGGCTCCAGGGTGAAGAGCAACCCTGGATGATTAAAATTAGTGGGAGCATAACCAAAAAATGTATAGTCCCGGCTCTGGCTTTTCTACCCACCCAGAAGACAGATTATTTATTTGAATAGGAGCTCTTGCAACTGGAGATTTCTTGTAACTGATATTTAGGATTTTTTGCGGGGGAGAATTAAATATGCAGAACAAATGGTTGGAAATGGGCTGTGCAAGCTCTGGGGAAAGTGAGTCACGTTCGGAGGCAAAAGCCCCTTCCCTGGGGTCTGTGAATCCCCTGACATCCCTAGAGATCCTTGTTACATCCTCCCTTGGTTTGAAAACCAAGCAAGTGTCCTGATTGGAGTGGATTGTAATTTAGTGTCTTTGTCGGCAGAAATGATTTTGCTCAAACCAAGATAAATTTTGGATTTTTATTCTCAGCCATTTTTCTTTGCAAGCAGGTTTAGTTTCTGTTTCTGAGCATGTCTTTGTGTTTTCATTTGCAAAGGGAGAGAAAAGAACCCCACCCTGGTGCTCTTGGCAAGCAATTGTCCTCTTGCTGTCCCCCATCCCCAGCCTGACCGCGTTGCAGAAATCCTCCGCACTTCTTGTCAAAGGCTAAATTAAATGAATTTTGTGGATTTTTAAAGACATTGGAAGTGGTGAGAATCTGCTCCTCTCCCTACCTTTTGTAGAAGCCCACTGTGCTTCTCCTGCTAAGCCTGTTGCTTTGACTTCATCTGGATTTATATCGGTGTCATTGAGAGCATAACGGGGCTCTGAACCTCTTTGAACTCCGTTGTCTAGAGGACAAGGAGAGCATGTAAGCCCAGCTATTAAAAAGCCTCTCTTCTAGTGTTGGTCAATTTAAAATACATCTGGAACAATAAAAGGAATGACTGTGCCAACGCTGCGCTCGCTGGGATGTCACCCCATCATCCTGCCGGCCGCGGAGCTCGCCTCTGCCCTGTTTTCCTTGCTTTCAAGTCATCTTCTTTATAACGAGAGAAAAGCGACGCGTCTGCCAGTCTGCTCTGAAATGCAAGGTTCCCAGAAGGCAAATTTGTGAATGGTTGGCTGGTCATTATGTGCCTCGGGGCCATCATTTCATTTTTTTTTTCCACGGCAGTTGAGGGAGGGTTTGCAGGATGTTATCAGCATCCTGTTGCTGTGACCTGCTGAGCAATAGCATGTAAATATGTCTCCCCTTCACCACACCCCAGTGTCAACCTTTTGGCTCCTGTCTGCTGGCCATGTTCTGCAAGATTAATGTGTTTTTTAACTGCGGACAGAACCACAGAGCTGAAAGGGATGGATTTTTATTTTTTCTTGGGTGTCTTTTCCTAATTTCCTATACAATCACTGCTGCAAAGCACTTCTGGCAGCTTTTATGGAGTGTGTTGAGACCACTTCCGGCACGGTGCAGGCATCTCACCATGGGACATCCAGCAAAGACGGTCAAGGTGTCTCGTGTCTACGCTTCGCAAGGAAGGTGGAGAGGGATTTGGGCTTTCTGGTTAGATTGTCATGGGCTGGAGAGGACCAACAAAAAAAAAGAAAAAAAAAACCTCCCCCACAAAACAATAAAAGAGAATAAACCCAGGAATTAGTCTTTGTCTTGAGTGAGGACAAATTTTGCTTTTTAGCTATTCGAGGAGTTTCCTCCAGAGCAGTCAGTAATGCACAGCTTGGACAGTCCATGTGCCATGTTTTCACCAGCAGTCATGATACTGGCCATTATCCATCTAATTCCGTGTTCCGTGTTGCTGGAGCTAGCCAGGCAGAGCAGCTTACCGTTGGAAAGGGCTTTGCCGTAATCGAATCCTTTGCAGGAAATGCCTTCATTTCACTGAAAAATGTTGAGAGAAGAATATGAAAGAGAGACCCATTTGAGCCTTCTCATTTCATATTGATGTTCATGTAATTCTATAATCACACAGTACCTCTAATATTAGCATAAGATTTCAATCGCCCTGGAACAAAACATTCCAATGGTTCCAAATATATATATTGAGGCATTCTTCTTCCAAGGGGAAAAAAAGAAGAAAGTGAAGTGCCAACTCTTCAGACTGCCTCAGGGTGAACATGAAACTCAGAAGATGTTTTTTGCTCTTTCTGCATTCTATGCCCATCCCATCCCTCCACATTGCTGGCCCCAGAGCAGCAGCATCAAAGGGCTGGACAGGCAAACTTGGTTCTCCTCCAGGAGCATCCCACGGGGATGTGCAGCACCCAAGTTCCGACGGCCTGGACTTGGAAAGATGAGAGAATTTCATTGCCCTGCTGCAGCGTTCGTGTCCAGGCTTGACTGAAACCTTGCATCCTCCTCACTGCTTCCAGATCTGGTACCCAATTCGAGTGGGTTTTAATAGAATGATGGAGATTTTGGAGACCATGTGTTCCTGTGCATTTTTGAAAGTGGGCAAGTGGGTAGCGAAGAGCGTCATCTTTACGTTCTCTACAGGGAGCGGGGCTGAGCGCAACCCCTGTGTGATACCAGAGATCCTGCAGGGGAAGGAGGAGTGCAAACAGCCCAGCATGGAAAAGGCTCTGCCTAAAATATGGCTCATGCTAGCCACCGGAGAAGCCAACTATAAGACCACGCTTTGTTGGCTTCCCAGCTCACAGAGCTGCTTATGCCTTCGCCATGTGTTTTCTGAACTGCTGGGATGCACCCTATTGAGTAGGCTGAGATAGATGAAAGCCAGGACAGTATTGGGTGCAGGTATCGTATGATTGTCCTTTCCGGCTTTGTTGGAGTCAATATTGGTCTATAAGGTCTCATCCAGTCCGGCTTCTACCCTGGTTTTGAGGGTTTCTACTTGCTGGACCCTGGTGCCCCATAAAAATCAGGTGGCCTTGGCAGAGAGGCAGAGCTTCAAGCAATTGGGTAGATGCCACCACTGAAAATTTGGCCACTCAGTAGTGCCTTGTCTCATGATGCTCCGGGGGCTTCTTCCCATGGCTTCTCCATGTGTGTGGGTCCTGCCGCAGCCGCCCTGCCCAGGCTTCCCCACGTCCTCTCCCCGATCTCAGGCTCCCGGTTCTGTGCCTCTCCCCTGGCAGCTGTCCACTCGTTGAGAAATTACTCCCCAAGGCTGCTTGGGAATACAAACGAGCATGCAACAGAAACAATAAATTACACTGACTGTCGTGGGTCCTGCCAGGAGATGCAATAGCGGGGGCCGGTTCAAACAGTATTAATTCAACATGCTGACAGAGAAGCCGCTGGAGTTATTGTTATCACGGTGCCTCAACGGGGCTGTTACCTCCACGCCAGCTGTTGGGGTGACATGGTGCATTTAAGGATAATTCCTTGGGAGGGAGTTGTTGTTGTTGTTCCTCACCCGCGGGTTTGCTTTGCAAAGGCAAAACTGCTGGAGATGTGGGTTTGGCTTGTGGAGCAGCCCAGAAAATCAGGTCCTGCTCAGGACCAGCCAAGACCTCTAAGGTGTGATGGTTATCAAGCAAGGTGTATCAGCCATCCTCTTGTGTGGTGGCTTGGGATTTAGGTTTTTTTGCCCTCTGTATGTACTCAGCATGAGCTCACGGGACAGAGCTGAGGTCTGGGTGGTGGGTGCATCAAGGGCTGGAGGCTCTGATATGGACGAGGTCAAGGAGAACTTCAAGGAGCTGCTCTTGGCCCCTGGAGAAGCCAGTATTAGCTTTTATCATCCTTAGGATGCTTGGTGATGTGCTAGCTGGATGCCCTGAGTTTGTGACATTGTTTGGCCAGGGCTCTTCCTATTCCCAGCAGAACAGGCTGGTGTTTGTTGTAGGGAGAAAAAGCAGCCTCCAGCAGAAATAATTCTGATTTAAGGTCCTGTGCGAGCTGATGCTCTCTTAGGGCTCTTCAGGGAAAGGACACTTCTAATCTTGTTTCTGTCAAGTGGCTTATTTTTCATCAGCTCAATGGTAAAGCAGCCTTGGCTGGTCCTCACTGCCAGCCAGTGGGTCGGTCAAAGCTACGCAGCCCTTCTCAGGAGCTGCCAAGTAACGTCAACTGTCCCTTTGCAGCCTGCGCCTGGGGGATAGTAAATCTGTAGGCAAACATTAGGCCTTCCTGAAAAGCCTGACATTACAGGGAGAAAATAAAAAGCTGCAGGGTTTTATTATCTTACTCCTTATTGTCTTTTTTATTGCCTTTTGGAGTCACCCTGGAGAGCAATCTCCATCCCACATCATGGCCCTGCCAGACTTCCTCTGCTGTCGCTGTGACCTAAGAAATGCAGGCCAATGCCTTCCTTGTTCATAGCAGTAACGAACCTGGTTCCTCGTTAGAGCCCTGAACTCACTGGACCCCTTTTTCTGTATGGTCTGGGGCACAATGGATCACCTGGGGCTTTTCCACCCAGACCATCATTCCTTCTCGTTTCAAGTAGGGGCGAGAAGCTGTACTCGCCTTTGAAAGGCGGAGAGGTTGCAGGTTCCTTGTCTGCAAGGCTGGTGCTGCGGTGGGAAGTATCTGAAATCCCTGATAATTCAGGGCTAGCTCCGAGGGCGGTCTGCGCGGGGGAGAGACTCAGCATCTGGCAGGAACCCGGAGAGATGCTTCTTGCAGGGAAACTATGTGCTCTGCTAATTCATTAAGCACTTATCTCCTGCTCCTGCTCTTAAGGAAGACAGAGTTGGAGTGGAGGAGGTATGGGGCAGACCACGCAGCCAGTTGCAACATGCACATATCCTTTAAAGAGAAGGTATAAGTGAGACGCCGTTGCTGAGGTCAGCGTGAGACTAAAGGGACTACTTTTTGCCCTTATCTCTCTGAAGTATGCAGCCCGGCCTCTGCTTTCCTGAGAAATCAGGAGTTGAATAAAAAATGTGCATTGACAAACTGGGGTAAATGCGCTGACCCTGGTGTTCTCTTGCAGCAATGTGCCTGGCTGCGTCCTCAGCTGGAGACTGGCCTCATCCGTTAACGCCAAGCCCTGGAGGTACTCGATGCCTTATTCCAACGTCACTGTAGTCAGTGAGGTTTTCCAGCAAGAAGTCCCGCTCCACCGTGTGGTTAGGGAACTGCTGAACATCAGATGCGACGGTGATAATTTCTAGGGTACATCCCTAATGTAATTTCTCTGTGTGGAACAAGGTTTGGCTTGGGTGTATTGTTTGGATTTTCCCCATAGCAACCCAAAGAAACCTACTAAGGAAAAAAAAGCCGTTGCAATTTCATCCCAATTTTTTTCTTGCTCCCAGCCCCTCATTCTTGCTCCCCCTTCTGAGAATACAGGGGATTTTTCAGTCTGAAAGGAAGGAAGGCTAACCAGTCATCAACCAGTCATTGCCTGGTGAGGGCTTGCAAAACTGGAGGAAATGTGCAGCCAACCAGCCCATCCTTCAGAGACAGGGCTCTGTGTGGGTAGCCAACTTAGGATGCGTGTTTGCAGGGTCTGAGCTCTCTCTCCCAACAGTGATTAAGGTCCGGCTTCCTTACCTATGTATCTTCTCCCTTTGGCAACAACTCGGATATAAATTCATTAGTAACACGCTTATGCACCTGCTTCTGTGGGTGGAGCTGACCCAAAAATGAGGTCTGTTTTGCCAGAACGTTTTTTTGAGAAACCTTTTCTGGCTCAAAAATTATCGCCTGGATTTTCTTTCTCTATTTGTTCCAAAGCATGAGGCGTCGGGTTAGCTTCCTCAAAACCTTGAAAAATCCTGCTTAAAATGGGAATACTCTCCCAAAACTTTCGTTCAACTTGCTTCTTATCCATCCCTGCGGATGGGGGGTTTGGTGGACTGCTTTCATGCAGGTTGCAGCCACCGAGAACTATTTTCTTGCAGGAGCCTTGGCTGCACCTTTGTTGGAAAACAGCAGTCTCCTCGTACCAGAGTGTTTGCAGCACGGTCAGACCTTTGTGCTCATCGGCTCCTGGCTCTCCATGCTGCTCCCTGCTGCAGCTGGGCTGCTCTGCACTTCTTTTATGTCCGACGACATTCCCATCGTATTTCCAAGGTCACCATTTTGGCTGACTCACTCAGGACCTAACCGGGGATTTCCAGGAGCAAAAGCCACAACATGAATATTTCTAGATTTTTTTTTTTTTTTCCTCCCCCCCGGCTCCTTCTGTGTGTGTGTGAACCCTCTGAAAACTGGCTGGCCTGATTCCGCATAACCTGGCAGTGCTCAGCTGAGATATTCCAGCTTCCTTCTGATCCTTCTGGGAAAGGTTAGAGAAGGTCCAGGTTCCTCATGGATGCGTATGGTGTCTTCTTGCACCGTGGAGAAGGGAAAAGGAGAAGACTGAATACGTGTGCAGTTAAATGGAGCTTAATGGATCCAACAACATATTTTTTGATGTTTTCAGGTGACTCTTGAAGTTGGGGCTTCAAGGGGAATGGCAAGTGGAATATCTGCAGGAGTATCTACACGCTGTGAGCGGACCCCGGTCTGAGATTGGCAGGGCAGGACGCTGGTGTAAATACAAAGAGATTCTGTCAAACCTGATCTATACCGACCTTGACTTTTCCCCTTGGCAAACCTCTGAGACAGCGTCTCATGAGTGTATCATGCTGTTAGAGTGGTTCTGGTCATATCTCAATTTCACTTGCCTTTGCACATCTCCCCCCAAAATCTAGGAAATTTCTTGCAGTTTGGGGAAAAAAAAAAAAAAAAAGCCAATCCAGATTTTCTCCATAAAATTGAACGTGAGCACAGCAATTCCTGTCCTGCAATTTCCAAAGTGCAATATCACTCTCTGGCTGCAAAGAGCCTTTTCTATCACCCGGATGCTCTCCAAAGGGTACGAAGCAGAGTCAGCAGTTGGAAAACTCTTCAGGAGGGGGTTTATTCCCTGGGCTATTCCCTGGACTGACTGATGCCCCTTCGTTACTGGCGGGAGCTGACGGAGCATTAAAAGGGGACAGGAAAAAAACATTCAGCTGTGGCATTTGCTGGTTGCGTGCAGCCGCAGGCAGGAACTGCTTCCTCTGTTTGCAGGCTTTTAGGGAAAGGAGAGCTCAACGGAGTTGCTAAATTAGAATGAAGTGAAAAAATATTGCTGTGAACAACAGAATGTTTAGCTTTTTTTTTTTTTTTAAAACAAAAACACAAAACCTTGGAGTGATTTACATGGGAAAGGGGAGCCGGAAACAATTTTAGAGGCTGTTTTCCAAAATTGATGAATAACAGAAGATACAATGGTTAAAGCAAATGGCCCAAATTTCCTGCTCTTTTAAGCAACTGAATAGATACTAAAAACAAGGGTACCCTGTTTTTCTCCTTATGGAGCTGGCAGAGAGGGTTTTTTTTCTGGGTTATTTTGATGCTCTAGAGGAGGCAGAAGCAAGGTGGGTGCTGGGGGTCCACACCACTGCGGACACTCCGTTGGGCAGGATGCACGGGAATTACAGAGGTGGGGAAGAGCAACACGGGCCAGAAGAGACGTTTTGAGTCATTTCTGGTGAATAATGCTGCAGGAATGAGTCATGAGGAGGGATCTGAAACTTCCTTTTGGATTTTTTTTAATATTATTTCTGCGGGTAGCCATTTAATTTCTCCTCTTGCCTGAGGCTTTGCTTTCCTCCCAAGCCGAGTGCGTTTCCGTTCTAACCCTTGCCCCTCACCAGCCCCACTGGACGAGGACACATGTTTGGCTCCGACCAAACACAAGTTGGAAACTTTTATTTCTCTTCGCAAGTCTTTGGTGCTTCCAGAAAATATTCTTGTTTGCTTTGAGAAAAAAAAAAAACAACCTTGAGTGTGATCCCTGCAAAGCTGTTGTCTTCCTTGGCTTAGCCAGAGCCAGAGCCCAGCAGCTACAGCACTTGTCCAAGACACTGCAAAGGATGTCTGTGTGTCCAATATCTCATCAGTGCTAGAGCAACCCAGAGAAGCCTCCAAGCCAGCCTCTTTGCTATGGCCTCTTGCAGCCATTCTGCTCCACGTGCACAAAATCATGAAGCAGTGAAATGATTTTGGATGGTTAAATGGAGAAACTAGGACTTTCTCTTTTTTTTTTTTTTTTGGTAAATTTGCAAACAAGCTGTTTGTGCTTAGCTTTACCTCCGTAAAAGACTGAGGTTCAAGGGCATGGTGAAAAGTATGAGTTACCTGGTGAGCTCCCACTCTTCTGGGTGGGAGAAGGTCTCTCCAGGCTGCCCAAACTGGCGCATGGACATCACTGGAAAATCTCCCCTAGTTTTGGGTCCTGGCTAAGAGGTTGCCACCAAGTCTTGTTATGAGTTATTTCCTCTGAGTGGATATTTTTTGTTGTCAAAGCAATTTATGCAAGGAAAACTGAGGAGCATCTTAGACACTGCTGAGCTGGTACCTTCCGTCATCTGTTAGGTGTACTTTCTCATGAGCCTGTCCGCGGGCCTCCTGCACCATCCAGTGAAACAGGGCTTCTCTGGGTTACTTTGGGCTTTGAGTACACTTGAGTTAATGAATTGCTTTCCCTGTTTCCCTCTCCCATCTCTCCAACATCTCTTCCTCCTAAAAGTCTGGGAACTCCACCAGGCAGTTGCACCCACTTAATCAAATACAGGTAACCACAGACGGCAAGCTAAGTTGCTAATTTCTCTCAAAAGTTATCTTGCTTTTCACTGCTGGGACGTGCGCTCACCCCTCCCCAAACACCTCTTCTTCCTCAGGCTTATGAATTGGACAGAACATATATTAAATGCGTGATGCAAAGCCACAATTACAAAATCCATTTCTTGGGTTGTTTCCCATGTTAACCAAAGCCTGATAAATCACGTCGTGTATTTATGGACTCCGCAAGCAAATTGTCATTCAAAACGCCACTTGTAGCTTTCAAGCCCAAATGAATTACTGCGTATGTGATACACACCTCTTCCTTAAAACACATTCAGATGTCAGGACGCTGAGAAGCACTTTCCTCTGGAAGGCTCATTCAGACCTCAGAGGAAAAAAGATTCAAACCACTTTGGTATTTTTAACTGATTCTTTCCCAGTGGTGGGGGCAGGCTTAGATGTTCTGCTGAGACATCATCCCTGTAGGTCTTCTGGTCTGTAATTTGATATGAAGTGAAGGAAGGTCTTGAATGCTGAGTCCCTGCAAAAACCCATAGAAGTTACTTGATTATATAAAGTCGATGAGAACTTCTGGAAATTGTGTGGTCTCCTCTGTGTTTTCATTCCCTAACCCAAACAGGGATCAAGCCTCACTCATCTCATGATCTTCCTGCAGGACATCTATGTTGCCATCAGCAGCAGTGGTGATGCTGAGATGAAGGTGAGGCGAGGTGTGAACAAGAGATCGGTGGCTGGGGGGAAGGAGGATGAGTCCTGAAGTGGAAATGGAATTGGATCCTGGATGAATATGGAGAAGAACAGTGAAGGCGTGAAGAAGGTCTGTGGTGAAGCAGTCACTGCATTTTTGTGGTCTCTCTATGACAGACTGGATGTTGACTCTTGCAGCCAACCTCCATGAGATCTTGCAATTCACATTTCTACACACCAGCACTGCTCACTGCTGCAAGTGGACTGGGTCCTGGCCATGAAGATGCCTTTGGAGAGGCTGCTGTGACTTGCGTTGACAGCTAGTTCTTGAAGAGGCCTTCTGCTCTGAAATAAAATTGACTGTCCCAAGACGACATGGCCTATATTTTACCCTGATCTGCTCAGGGTGCACAGTTTACTCTGTTGAGTAGAAACTCAGTGTCTGGGATTGACGTGAGGGTGTGACAGCAGAAGACCACCATGAAGCGTAGGCTGGGCTTTGGGATCATGACTGCAGGTCATGACTGCAGGTATCTGATTTACCATGATCCATTTTAGGGTGTGTACTCAAGCCTGACAGACGCAAAAAGCTGCTTCAGATCTGGGTTTATGAGGAACGGTGATGTCTGGGAGGAAGGTGAGGGTGAGCGCCTTGCATCGTACAAACCCCCAGGGAGGATGTCTATGACATGAGGCTGATGCTGCACTCAGCGGTGGTACACGCTGTTCTGAGCCATGTGGTATACTGATAGCTAATTATATACGTCCACTTAATGTCATTTGCAGAGCTCAGCATGGGTGTGGGGTCGGGCACGCAGAGAGCCCTTTGTTCCAGGGGCCGCTGAGCAGATGGAGACCAGTCCTGGCCCAAAGCTCAGGATGCCCAGGAGTTTCATGCGTACCCAAGGACAAAGGCTGGCAAGCGATGAAAGGACTCCTGCACTCATTTACTGCACCGGCGTCTACGCACATGACGTCGGCGAGGATGGAGACTGCTGTCATCGGATGAGATGGGCATGGCACTCTTGACATGACGGGGTTACTCTTCCAGCGCCGGGTGGGATGCAGGTCTTGGGAGAGGGATGAATTTACCTGGGGAGAGTGATAGAGCTCGGTGAGTTTTGAACATTCATGGGATCTTGCATGAAGCTGTGCATGATGCACAACGTTGCCTACAGTGAGTTCCTACCAAGGCTGGCTGGTAATGAGACAACCAGGGTCAGCGTGAGAGTCTGCTGGGAAGGGGGAGGGAAAGTGAGGAGCCGAAGGCAGCTTGCTGAGGAAGCCCCACCGTAAGCATTTTCCTGCCCTGGGATGACCAGCGTACATCCTGAGAAAAGGGTACTTGCATTGTGCGGCCTGCCGCTCTGCCCATCCTGCCAGGAACAATGGGGCGGCTCTTAAAAAACAAAAAAAAAAAGGCATTTTCAGGGTTGTGGGAGAGAAAAGCAGGGGGCATTGGGGAGGATGGGCGAGCAAGGGGGGAGATGACGCAGAAGGAGCAGTGATGTTCTTTGGCTCTGTAAGTAGCCGGAGATGCAGCCTGTGCTCTGAATGTTCCAGCTTTGTCAACAGGCTTGGTCCAGGCAGCTGCTGAAGGGAAAGTGGGGAGGCATGAGATTAGGGTCATGGGTGGAAACTAGCCTCCAAACCACCTCCTGGGGATCGTTTAAAGCTTTTCCCCCAGGCCCATAGGATGCCGCTCAGAAGCATGGGGTTGCATGTTGGGGATGCTGAAGGTGTCTGCTCACTGCTGTGGTCCCAGAGATCATGGCACGTGGGGGCCAGGTAAAGAGATGGGTGCCAGCAAGATGATCCCAACCCCAGTGTTGAGGGCAGAGGCGGCAGCTGGGTCAATCATTCCTTCCTAGCTGAATCCTCCCTCTCCCCTGTCCTTTCTGCTCTTAAAAGTGCCTTTTCTTCCCATCACCTCAGCTGGATTCAAATGCTTTGGGGCTGCTGCTCTGATAGCACCTGAATTTTCCATCAGCGGAAGCTCTTTGAAGCGGAAAGCATCTTTGCGGTCTTTCGGGAGTCCAGGAGCGTTCTGCGAGGTTCACAGGCCATTCAGGTGAGGTCTGAGGCTGCTCATGGACTCTCTGGGAGTCTGCAAGGGATTTTTTCCACTGGAGTGGTTTGGATTGCAAGCTTTCCAGCAGCCGGGTCTGCATTTACTCCAATTACAAAACCCACATCTGACTCTGCACGCTAGACAGGGGAACAATCCAGGGAAAGATGGACCCACATGCAAAAGGTTTTGATTTTTACCCAAAACTAAGTAAGGACAGCCTCTTACCTGTCAAATACCCTCAATATATACAAATTAATCTTATGACCCATATTTTATGTCCCAGCTCAGCCTCGCCAGATGAAAGATGCTTGGGTGAGGATGGAGTCGGAGATGCTGGCAGGGAAGAAGCTGCATCCCCTTTGCCGAGGAGCACCCTGCCCTCCCCATCCCACCGGCCGCAGCCTCGGCAGAGGGAGCTCATTCTCGGTGCTTCAGGGAGCCCTAAATCATGTCAGGGTTGACAGGGAGAATTTGAAAGGATATTGTCAAATTTTGCTGTCGTTGTCAATTAGTCTTTATAGCTGGTGCCGGCATTCCCGGCTTCCGGCAATTCCCCAGCAGCTTGAAGACTTAATGTCTTCCTTGGCTGATTGTGGTAGGGATTGATTAGCCTAGGTTGGGGCTTTCCATGGGGGTCTGGCTGTGCGATTTCTGCCTTGGTGACAGAAACAATCACTTTGTGCTCTGTGCGTGCTATTTCCAGCTTGCTGGCTTGAAAACCTCCACCTACCTGCGAGTCGTTGGAGAGGAGTTCAAATTTTGGGCTTGCTTTTTCTCTTTAAAATCAGAGCCTCTGCAGGCAGCAGAAGGCATTAAAGATTAATTTTCACGAGCACACGTGAAATTCAAACCAGCTGGTGTCTGAAGTGCCTCCCTGTGCAAAATCTGCATCTTCGTGCCGTATCTTCCATTAACTCTGTCATGCGAACCAGCGCGTGTGTAATACTTCTCATTTGGTGACGAAGAAACGCTTGGCACCATCCTGCTTTGGGCTGGCAGCGACATCCATGGGCACAGCTGAGGATGCCGGGGACGGAGGCGATGGGCTGCCGTGCCCCTGGTTTGCATTGCAGGGCTAAAGCGGCGAGGCGGCGTTTTCTGCAGCGGAACTTCAAGCACTTTATGGGAAGGTTAAATGTCAGCTCTGCCTTTTACACCCGGGGAAAACGGGTCATGGAGCAGGAGGGGGATGTTGCCCCAGGGTCATCTGGCACCCAAGGGACACCGTTCAGGGCCAGGTCAGTGCTCTGGCCATTAGCTGCCTCTGATGCAGAAAGGGCATCCTCCGAGGCACTGAGGGTGCCCTGGGGGTTACACGGGCAAAAACTGCTCTCCTGGACGTCTCAAAGACTTTTGCTCTGGCTAAGAGCTCCTGGGAGCTGCTGGTGGATCCTGGTGGCCCCTGGGGACGTGGTGGCGGGGAGGGTTTCCAGGGCTCTGCCATGCGCGGAGCAGTCCGCGCTGCTAACGTCACGCTGGGGCTGGCTAGCAGAGACAAACAACCCTCCGAATTCGGCAGGGCTGTGAGCAAGGCGGGACCTGCCCGGAGGATACTGCCACAGAGGTCATTTGAACTACCTGAGGATTTTTTAATTTTATTTTTGCGTTTCTTTTCTAAGCCCTCAACTATGTGGAACTCAGACTAAACAGAAAATACAGCTAAGAAAACATCTCGCTATAATGCGGGGAGTCGGTCTGTTGCAGCGTGCTTCTGAAATCCAATTGTGGCTGTAAGGTGATCCCAGAAACCGAAAGATTGCCACTGTAAGGCAGTTCACAAATACCAGACCGTTAAGGAAGGCATCTTGGTTACTGAGGCCCAAGTGATTTGCAGGGTCCGTTTGGTAAGCGGGGATGAGGCTTTTCGCATCTCTGCCTGCATTGAAGCGTGACCGATGTCCACTGGATGCCGATCCAGCATTTTGGATATGTAGGCACCAAGTGATGATTTGGGAATTCTTCTTTTGCAATCTGTCGCAGACTGTCCTGACTGGTGTCCCTCCTTGAAATGAAGGCAATCTCTTCCACTCTAACGCTCTTAGTTTTTATCTCTCTCTCTCTCTCTAAAAATATATATTTTATATCTACTTCTAAATATATATAATTTATGTAAAAGTATAAATGATATGTCTAAATATCATAGATTACCATAAATTATATATCTTTCTTCCTAGAGATTATGTATCTAGAAAATATATCTATATCTGTGTATCTAATATAATCTCTAAACACTGCAAATCTACATAAAATTGCATCAGCCACCCTGACAGCTTACTGGTTTGCCTCCTTTGGGCTGTATCTGTTACTCTGCTTTCCCTTGCTCGCTAGATCTCATTCCTTTATTCACCTGATGACTCTTCTCTTTCAACGACTGTACCTTTACGCATCCAATGCTTTTAACTGATAATTGCCTCTTAATCCAAGTAATCCACCAGCCAAGTGATCAAATTAAGAGGAGGGAAATAGTAGCACAACCCGTGCTGTGTCCAGCGGAGGCTTTCCACTTCTGTTTAGAGAGAAGCTGATGGTGGCACATCTGCCAGTGCAGCGGCTTTGACCTGAGCGACTTCTCCACATGAAATGCAAAGGGGATTAAGCAATTCTTTATTGTCCTTCACAAAAGATTAGTGTCACCATTAAGTCTGGGGGTTATATGTTTCTGCTTCTGGCGCTTTTGCCTTTGGAGTTTTCTCCATTTCTGGGGCATTTTGGGCATTCCACCTGAAATGATATGCATGGAAGTAAGCAAAGACAAAATGTTAATGAAATTCTTTTCACTGTCCAGCACTGAGCATGTCCTAAAGTGTGTGGAAGTTGGACATGGAAAAAATGGAGTCATAAGCATAGGGCAAGGAAAGTAATCCTGAGGATATCCACCAGGCAAAATGTCCTGTTGCTGAATTTACTTTACAACTCCAAATTCAGCTACTAATTCCATCCCACACGTCTGAGAAAGACAAGCTGATTGAGCATAGGTTTGCATTACAATATTTTTGCCCTGCAGCACTGTTGATATCGAGTGTGAAAATTTCCTGGTTTTAAAGAACTGAGTTTTAGGACAAAAGTCCTGGTTATGTCGAAGATAATACCAAAACTCCCACAAGCTCCCAAGGATGCCTCCCCAGATTGTCATCTTTCTCCAAAGTGGTGAGCAGTCACGACTCAGCATAAAATTAATGGGAGTCCTCAACATCTTCAAAAATTAATTTCAAGGTGTCCTGAACAAGAAACGCCATAAATCAGCACCTAAAAGCAGATGGTGCTTTTCACCCTTCAGATTTTTAAAATCTCTGGTCCCAGCTTGATGGACACGAGCTCAGGAAACCATGGGATCCTGCCTCTGCCTGGATGAAAGGCAATTTCTGTTTATGTTTTGTAACAGGAGAATGAATCAGAGAGATGCTGTCTGGTTGGTTTCTTAAGCTGGTCTTCAGCATTCTGGCGGTCATGAAACATTGCAGGATTACAGGGCAAGAAATTGTTCGAGGCGGCTGAATGCATCATGCTGGCTTAGCCCGGGGATGTAGCTCAGATGCCTGATCTGGTTGTTCCACGCCGTCGTGGGTGAGTAAATCGGAGGCGGCTTTCTGCTTTGCAAAGCCGGTGTCATCCCTTTCGGTCCCCCCGCCGCGATGAGTAAGCTGCAAGCTCAGCTTCTTCACGTGGGTTCTCCTGAACCTGGAGAGGATGATGCTGCAGAGTCAAACTGCGAACGTGGTTCGAGTCACTGTTTGACGCGGCAAGGTCTGCTCTCGACCTGCCCAGCACAAGCAAAAAGTCTGTGTAAGTTTTTGACTCTGCTGGGAGGCAGGTCCCGGTTTGCAAGACATTTTCCAGACTCGGTTAAACTGCTTTCCGAATGCACAGCGTGTTTCCGCAAGACAACCGGCCTCAGCTGTAATAGGCTGGACCAAATAGCTGATGATTTGAAATCAATTCGCTACGGATGGTTTTCAAGCTGGCGTTCAGCTCATTTCCAGGCAGCTGCACGTTGTTGTAATTTGCTAACAGTGTCACAAATGCTACTTTTTCCTTTCCTTGTAACAGCTCCTCTGAATTACAATAACGCCTTTAATTTCCGAACAAGTCCTCTCTCTTGCAGCACTTGCCACCTCAAAGAGCAGCAAGAGCACCTCCCCTTTGCAATTTCCCTTTCCCTCTTAACCTTGACCTGTAATATGCTGAAAGTTGTTACTGAAAACTACCTTGATCAGAAATGACATTATAAAAACTTGCCCAACCAGATGCAGCAAAAATCCAGCCATGATAAAGATTCCCAGAGCCAACAATTTTGGGTTACGGAGCTACCCTCTCTTGGAATATGGAGTCGACTTCTTCAAGGTAGCAGCTATTAAGTTTTGTTTGCTTTCTTTCAGAGTGACTGTGCCTTGTGAAAAAAGAGGCTTGGCTGAGTATTGCTGTGCATAAAAACACCGAGCAGAGAGATGCTTCCTGAGCCGGACTGTGAAAGCAGCAGTGGGGGCTGGACTCTGCCAAAGGCACATTTTCAGGGGCAGTTGGGATTTGGTGGCTTAAATTCTGCCTTGCAGCCATGCACCTGAGAGGAGAAGCCTAGCTCAGAGCCCTCAGGTCCTTCAGAGATCAGAGGGTTGTGGTCTGAACTCAGTTCACACCTAAAACCACCATTTATGTGAAACCGGCTCCTAACAGCATGGCTTTGCAGATTGAGGCTGCAAAGGGAACCTGGATGCAAGGCTGAGCACTGGTTCCTGTGCAAAAATTAAGGAGGATCTGGGTACCCCCACTTAGTAAAGTTCTTGATTAGTTGGGGGTTTTTTGGTTTTGTTTTTTTTTTGTTTTGTTTTTTTTTTTTACCCCCTTAAAAACTTAATTGTCTCTGGGTATGCTTTGCTCAAACCTTTTCCAGACTGGGTGGCAAATTCACAGACCCCATTAGTGGGACATCCTGGACCCAAAAGGTTACAGCGAGCATCTGATTATCTGCATGCTTCTTCCACCCAGCCAGAGAGCATTTGTGCATATTGAATTTTATACGAGTTAACTTTTGGAAGGACTGGAGCCTGGAAATCGAAACAGCTTTAATGGATTCTGCTTGAAGCTTTTATTTGCTGCAAACTCGAGTAGAGAAATCAAGGTCCAAAGCTGTGGTGGAAACAATCTATTTATTGCAGTGGGTAGAGACTCCAACCCTCAGCTTGCATTCAACCTGAACTCCTCCAGTCTGCATGCGTTGGCAGTGAATGAACTGCTCTCGGTTTCTGGTCTTCGAGCTCTGGAATTCTTTTCGATCCTGGAGATAAGAAAAAAGTCTTCTAAACAGATGCGTCATGCCTGCTTAATTTTCCATTAAAAACAGAGAAGATATTTAACTCTCTCGTATCGAGACGCGTGTGTGAAAAACCCATGCTTTCTTGGTGCCAAAATCCATCCTATTAGTGGGGATTCTGTGGAGACCTTGGAGTATCCATCCCCATAAACATCATTAGTTGTGGAAAAGCCATTCATTAGTAACAGGCAATATGTTCTTCTATCCTCTCCTCTGAAGAATAGGCAGTGCTATCTAAATAAGCTGTTTCCTGAGAAGTTACTCAAAGTTACCGCTGTAGCTGTAGGCCAACTCTCCTCCCCCAGGAGCCCGACAGAAACAAAGCTCTGAGAGAGGAAAGAGCTGCTCTTTAGTCCAGCACTCTGCGCCATTCCTCTGAAGTTCTTCCTTTCTCCTCAGTCTCCTGGTTAATGCCCTCCCTGCTTGTTTTTCACCTCTGTCACCTGCAAAACCATCCATTTCGATGCCTACACCTGAGCTGAAGGCGCCAGTGCCCTGACACCCCTCTGTGCTCTTGGTTTGCCCAAACACAGCTGGAAAAATTCTCTCTGACATCCCATTCAACCCTCTTCAGATGCCCCTTGATGGCTTCCCATGACCTCCTGCGATAAGTCTGCATTCCTTGTCCTCCTCCTGCGCCATCCTCCATAGCACCCCTGCCTTCACCAGCCAAGAAACTACAACCAGCCATCTTCTCACAGGCTTTGTCCTTGACCACCCTGCAAGGTACTGACCTGGTACTGGAAGGGGAAAATTGGGAACAGCATCTCCAAATGCCTGAGTGACAGCAGTGCTGTGGAAAAATCCTTCCAGTTTGTTTCTTGGCAAGGAGGGACACATTTGTGGGGTGCTGTCTCCAGTGGGCTGGTGGAAACCTGCTCTGATGGTGCCGGAGGATGCATTTGGAGGAAGGCGTCTATGCTTCTTTGAGTCATGCCCTCTGCTATGTGTTACCAGCACTTAATTACACCTTGTACATTAGAAACGCTCCCTTGCCCTCAACAGTCCACTTCAGGAGGTGTTTTGGACAACATGTCAAAGCAGGAAAGACTCTCAGAGGAGAGGGCAGATGTAAGGACGCAGATGGGTGTTCCTGTGCTGTCTTTCAGGCCAGACCCATAGCCAGGATTTTAATTTCTTAGAGTTGTTAATTATCTCTGTTCTAAAAAACAAGTGTGCTGGCCTCTGCGTGGTCATATTCCAAGGGGAGTGAGTTGTTTTTGGCTTTCAATAAATGCCACCTATGATCTCCTTCCTTCCCCTCCAGTTGCTATCATATCTTCAGCAGCTTTCTACTGAGAACTTTGGGCTGTCAGAGTGGCATTCCTCACTTCTGCTAGTTAATATTTCTAACACGGTCGGTTTTCTAGAAATGCGGAAAAATTAGAGAGCTAACTGGATTCTCACCAGGTAGGAGATGATAGGAAATAACGATGTTTGGTGCAATGCATGTTTTGTAGCACCTATTCAGCATTTGCTGTAAGGTATCAAACGGATCCAAGATACAAATCCAAGCAGAAAAGGAATAAAATGTATTAGGTAAATCCTTGGACCACCAAGTGAAGAGGATTTAGTGTGTATAAT
The DNA here is from genome assembly GCA_013398295.1 of Chionis minor. Classification (NCBI taxonomy): domain Eukaryota; kingdom Metazoa; phylum Chordata; class Aves; order Charadriiformes; family Chionidae; genus Chionis; species Chionis minor. Next base: position 179,209 of record VZSF01005362.1, on the reverse strand, counting down.
AAACTGCCTGTGTATCATTTATCACGGCTACACAGTGATTGCCTGGGGCTGATGATGGACACCATAAGTTGCAAAAAATATAATGACGTGTCGTGTAACAGACCGCAGGTGTCCGTGCGGGGAGGCGGGAGGAAATCAACCTGACAGCCTTACGAAAGCGGCTTGCTCTGGCATCCGCACGGACCCCCGGGCGCCCAGGCTCATCCTCCGCCTGCCTCTGCATCGCTCTCCCGGTTTCCTGGCGGGAGGGCCCAGCTGAAAAGCTTCTTTCTTCCTTCTCCGTGTGGATGATCCCACCTCTTCAGGCAGCCTCTCTTTTCCTTTAGAAATGGGAACAGCTGGGGCAGATCTCCCCTGCTCCATGGGGAGCAGGCTGCGGCCGAGCTCCCCTGTTCTCCCCTGCACCTTGCTCCTGGGTGGGCGAGAGTGAGAAAGCTTGCGAGAAACCTTGTGTTTCCCCCAAAAGCTGCATCACCTTGGGGACCAGCTCAAACTGGGGGACCCACATGCATCCCCACAGGAGTAGCCCTGTCTGAGGGGCTGGAGGGATGATCGTTTCAGCAGAGCTCCTGCTTTGTGGCTCCTCGCTCCATCCTTGAGCATCTCCGTTATTGGAGAGCCCCTGACCTCCCCTGGCAGGTTTCTCCATTGTCTGCCTGACCTCACCATTATAAAGCATTTCCTACTATTTAGCCCAATGTTTTTCTTTCTTAATTTTAGGCCATTAGTGCTTGTTCTTACCAAAATTTACTACTGAAAATTACTCCGCCTCCTCCCTTCCTCTTGCTTGATGGATGGCTATAGAGTGACCCTCCAGGATTTATATCTCCAGTGGCGAGGCAGGACTCCTCTCCTTTCCTAACCCCCTCAAGGCCATAGAAATATAAAGCCGTTGCCTTTAAATCTGAATCTGTTACAACCTCTGTCTCAAAGTAGCGATATTCTTCACCTCACTGGAGTTCAGCTGTATTTGCTTTCACGGCTCTATCCCAGAAAGTCCAGGAATGAACCATCAAAGATGCTTAATTTTTCACCAGGGATTTAGAAACTCATTATATTGCCTTATGGTACACTAGCTAGAGATATATTTATCTTCTTTATTTTTAATTTAACTTACTTATTTTTCTTTTTTTTTTTTTTTCCTTTGTGTATAAAACAAAGATCGTTCACTCTCCAACCAGATAGAGGGGAAAAGTTTCTCTTTCCCCTCCTTCAATTTAGACCTATGTGAATAACACATTTTGGGTATGTTGGTTTTTTGGTTATTAATAATTTTAATTCTCTTCATCTGTTGAATTTTAGAAAAACTCCCAAATAAAAAAATTCATCATTCAATATGAGAGTTAATGAAGTAAATGTTCTCTTCTGCTGGTATGAAAAATAAAAATGAAGTCAATGAAGACTTCCTAGACCCAAATTTCAAAATGTTGTTGTTCAGTGGATGAAATACCCTGACAAATAGTTTCTCTTGGCTACACTTGGGAATTTCCATTTGAAGGGATAGCAGTTGATAGTTCCTTCCATTTGTGATACACGACCAAGGAAGACTGTGGTTCAGCAATGAGAGAGGTGCGATGGAGGAACCCTCCTGGAAGGCATCGCTGCCACCATCACTCTCCCCAGTCAAGACCTGGTACCCTGGTCTTGCCCTGCCCCATGGGACCCACAGAGATCCCTTCTCACCTGCGCGAATGGAATACATTGGAGATGTTTGTAGAAGTTGTGTTTGGGATCATCTAAGCAAACATCACCCTAGGTCCTGCTTGGGCACCAGGGTGGGAGAAGTTATCTCTTGTGCTTCTCCCAGGCTTACAAGTCTGGGATAGGGAGGGTACAACTCCACTCTGACCATGGCAGAAGGGCTTAAGCATGGGGAAAATGAGCTTGAATGTGAATTCGGGGTGTTTTCTTTGCAGCCCTGCCCTCAGCATGGCTCCTGCACAGTGCAGAGCTTGCAGGGCTGCCGGACATGAAGGCATGAGTGGCTGTTTCCTCGGCTAGCACAGGCTCCCTCCGGCCCGAAGAGTTTATTTTTGGGTTGTTTCAGCCTTTCACCTCCGAGAGGTGTTTCCTCCCTGTTTCACTTGCGAGGAGCAAGAAGGCAGAGAGGAGGAAGAGGCAGCGGCTCCTGAGATGGGCTTCAAAAAGAGCCAGGAGCCCACCTAGGAGGTTGGAAATCAGGGCACTGACTCTAGTCACCGAATGTAGAGTTGCTGCCAATTTGCAACATTTTCCCTTAAATGTAGACGCTGAAGATTTAATGGAAAGAGAGGTCAGGCTTTGACCTGACCACTGAGCAGGGTGACAGAGATGGCTCCTTCATGTTCTCTCGAGGGTTTTGTTAGTCTAAAGTTTAGTCCCAACGTCAGATGATGCATTTTCCAGGGAAGCTAATGGATTTGCTTGCAGTGCGACAGAGTGGTTGGAGGGGGTGGGAGGGTGACTCTTTCGTGAGAGACAAATTACTTCCTCTTGACAAGCAGCTCTGTTTTAAGTAGGAAAATGATGGATGAGTCCCAAGTAAAGACTTGCACAGGCAAACTAACATGCAAACTTCACGTTGTCAGAGATCCAAAACACAACAAAAATCTCAACCACCAACGAAAACCCAAAACCCCTCAATTGTGGGCAGGGGTGTGAATTCGTCTGTAGAGGGAGACTTTGAGTCAATTCTTCTAAATCACCCACCAGGCAAGAGGACATGGACCGACAGCAGAGGGAGACGCTTGAGCTTCGGAGACCTTCACAGAAGCGGGGTTATGGGTTCCTCTCCAAAAGATCCTCACTCAACTTAAACCAAAGCCTTCCTGTGGCACGGGGAATAGCAGCCTTATCCTTCCGCCCCTGCTGTTGTTCCTCCCAGACTATTGTTTTGATTTTCCTTGGCATCCTCCAGCGTAGCAGCAAAACTTGGCCACCATATTTCCCTCTCATTTTNTTTATTTTTTATTTATTTAATATGTATATATAAATACTTGGTAAGTGCTGGGCACAGCAGCATCCAAGTTCCTATTGTTAGCTTGGGGCACTTCTATATCTTGCTGTTGCATCTGGGAGCCCAAATCCAGACTCTGGACTCGACTGTGCTGGGTGTGGTACAACCGCAGCCCAAAAAGATGCAGCAAAGAGCTGCAATTAAAGCCTGAAGGTCCCCCGTGGGGGGCTGCAAAGGCAAAAGGTGATTGTAGACTCCTCTCTTCCCTGTCAATGTAAGACCCTAACTGGGAATAGGTTTGAGAGCCGTTGGAGCAGGACCTTGGAGGAAAGCATGCCAGGGAGGGGAAGACATAGGAATGATGCACTGGTGGAAAGGTGGTCCCTGCCACCAAGGACTGGTTGGAGCAACAGCGCTGAAGCAAGGGTTTGCTGAATCCTGGACAATTTTGTTGCTTTCATAAAGCTCCAACTGGAAAGAGCATCTGTGTCAAAAGGCAAAATCTTAACTTGGGACCTTGTGCAACCCCATAGAGAGCGGGGGGAGGCGGTGCCCAAAGGGAACAAGCATTCTCCCTCATCATGGGCACCGAGCATCCTGCCAAGGGCAGTCGCTGCACGTGGTTCCCGCAGTCCCTTCCTCCACCTTCCCCTCCGCAGCCCCAGATAAAGCCCGGGATGTTTATACACCTTAATACAATAGTTCCCACAACAGCCAGGCGATACATGAAGACGTAAGCCGCCTGGCTGGATCTTCTTGGGTATTGGAAAGCTTCCATAGCTCAGGTCTGGTTGTCCGCAGCAAAGCTCCTCATCATTTCACTGCCCAGGATCCAGGGATCTGACCTATTTTTACTGATGGTTTTATTTACACCTGCAGTGGCGGGGGGATAAATAAGTATGTCGCCTTCTGTGACTGAGTTGAAGCTTATTTTGCTGTTTAGTAGCAGAAAGCCTCCCACCAGCCTGCTTCAAGTGTAGCTATGCCCATTTATTTCCAGAATTAATTGCTGATCTTATTGATTGCAAGCGGGATGGCTGAGATTGCAAGTTATTTTCTTACGTGGCTGCTAAGCGTCATCTTTGCAAGGGAAAGGCAAATGGCACTGCTGAAGCTGTAGGCTTGATTTATAGATATTAAACACTTTATAGCAATTTTTTATCACTTTCATTCCTCTCTGTTCCTCCTTCAGATGTTGGCTGAGCTGGAATAAGAGGGTTGGGGAGGAATGGGGAAACAGTGGACTTCAAACCGTCATAGCTCTTGGAGACAGATGGTTCTTTGCAGGCTTGGGCAAACCTTATTTTCAGAAAGCATTGCCCAGACTCCTTTTTAAAGGGTGTCAGCAGCTTATCTCCCTCCTGCCAATCTGGTCCCAGGCGTGCATCCCTGCTCGGAGCAGGGGAAGTTCTGCGTGCAGATGTCTCCTGTTGGGCGTTATCTGCAGGCCAGGTATGGCAGAGCCCCACGGCTGCCCTCCCAGCGACCTGCAAGGACCACCCTGTGACCGGGCTCCAGCAACGCCGCCCTCCGTACCGAGCCCACCTCCGCCTGCCAGCAGCAGGCAGCCCCCCCCTCAAAAAATGCCGAGCATCCCTCTGCTGAACGCTCCCCTCCCCACAGCCACCTGTGTGCTTAGCCAGACTTCTCCCAAACACATTTCTCTTTAAAAGCCCAGATTAGTGTAAAATTCTATTTGAGATAAAACCCAGCCCTTTATCAGCAAACGCGTCCAGCCCCCACTCACTCCCGGTGCTTCGCAGGCTCTGGCCGTTGCCAGTTACCGTGGGGAGCGTTCCTGCTTTCCCATCAGTGCACCGAATCCATCATTGCTGGGGTTTTGTGGAAGGGAGTGATAAATCCGCCAAGGCGAGGGGTAGGTGAGACCCAAATTCTTCTCCAACACGCACTGGCCAGGGAATGCATGTCCGCCGGCATGCGTGACTCCTCTTCCAGGCAGTATTTCTCTTTCTCAAGGGATTCCTGTTCTTTCTGACGATCATTTAATTTTTTTTAAATTTATTTTCCCTCCTTTTTTCTTCGCATTGACATGCTTGTTTTGCTTTTGAGTGCTTCCCTCCCCTCTCCTGTTAAGCTGGGCAAGGCTCCTTGCAATGCTGCAGCTTAGTAACTGAGCTGCATTCTCAAATGGGTGAAGGATTTACAGGGCAGAAATCAGATTACTGGGGCTGTAGTTTTCTTTAGCAATACTTATAAGAAGATATTATTTCAAGAAGCTTTGGCTAACGAGGGAAGACAACACGGCAAACCTTCCCAGCACAGGAGGCAGTGACGGTTCTGGCTTGGAAAAGCCAAATTTGCTTTGAGCTGGTAGAAAAAGAAACAATGCCGTTTTTTTAAATCCCAGCCCAGCAAAATCCAGTCTCTGCCAGCACTGGGGCAGATTCAAATAAGATGTATGGACATTGTGGTTCAGGAAAGGGGTTTGTGGCATAGGAATACTTTCAGAGACAGCCCTGTGCTGGTTTAAAAGGCTCAGGTAATACGATAGTACAGGAGGAACAGGGGTAGCGTTCCCCTGGGGACAACCTTTAAATCTGCTGAGGTAAACACGGCTGGGATTTGTGGGTCTCCTCGAATTGAACACTTTCAGTGCCAAAAAGGGGGTGAAAATCTTGCACGGGGCTCCGGTACGATATATTGCACGGGTTCTCGTTTCTAGCTCCAAACGTGACCTGCCGATTCTGCGTCTTTATCAATAAACACCCACAGGAGATATTAAACCCAGCTGAGTTATGTCAGGGGGGTTATCAGAGGACAGACAGTAGTTCCTTTAGCCAGAACAGCGAAGGTCTTGGGGTTAAAAGCCAAGGGTCAGCACCACCACTGCCTCATGTGGCATGGATTAAATCAAAAATTATCTTTGAGTGGCATTACTGCAAACTAGCCAAGAACATCCCTCTGAAAGCTCAGCCGTTGTGAGCATAAATCACCTCGCCTGGAGGCTGGGTTGGGTTTTAGGGGGTGACTTGCCTCTTCCAGCACCGCTCCTCAGTTATTGATGTTGTAAATCCATTGTAGAAAATCCAAGTGAGATTCACTGAATAAGGGAAAACTTGATTTTTTGGCTGGATTGATTATTTTCAGGGGCATCACTGGCTGCAGTTAGAAGCAAGGCTTTAAAAAAACCTCTTGCTCAGCTCCACGAAAAGCAATTTCAGCCTCTACCATCCCCAGCTACATTGCTGACCACTCTCAAATTCACACCTCTTCCCTTTCCATCAACACATTAATCACGGAAGAGACAACCCTGCATTTCATTTAACCTATTTTTCCAGGTTTGATTTTATTTTTATTTTTTTAAATTATGGATAGGAGCAAATTCCTCAGGCCACTTTTGACTCTCTAAACTTCCCCTTGCTCACAGCTCCTGTTTTAACTGGTGAAATTAAGGCTGAGAATGGATTTTATTTCGCTTCTGGCTAAGTTACTGGCACCGAAGGATCCTGCTCAAGCAAAAGTAGTCAGATGTCATAGAGTTTTGTTCTGTNGGGGGGGAAGGCGGGGGGAATATCCCTGCTACATTTAAACTACCAGGAGAGAGACCTGATGACAGAGTGCCCTGGGATGGATGTGTCGGTGGAGAGGAGGTGTGCTGAAAGGGCACTTGAAAGCTTCCTTGGAGCTATCAGGTGCCATTAGGGATGTAATGACCCCTAAGGGAACCAGATTTCCACGGCAGCTCACATCTTCCCAGATTTCCCTCCCTTGTAATACTCTAAAACCCCTTCTGTGGCTCGAACAAGACCTGTTTTTTCTAGGATAACCAAGACATAGACAAATGCAAGCCCCTGCTGATGAGCTCTCAAGGTGCTAGCTCCTCAGGGGACATTTCCCAGCACGGATGCCTGGATGTGGGTTCCAGCACCCCAGGGTAAACCTGGCTCTGCCAGAAAGGCAGAGGCTTTTGAGGGCTATTGAGGGTGGCCTCTGGGCAAGTGCTTTGCTTCCCATGTGGATATCCTTAAAGACTGTGGAGTTTTGTCTTTATTTTCTCACTGATTTGCTAATTCCTAACACCAAAAGAAATCATTTCTGCCTTCCTGCACTTCGTAGCATGCAGCTCAGCCCTTCTTAGGCTGAAAAGCCTCTCCGGAGAAGACGATACCTTTATTTTTGTCAATTTTGCAACTGGCCCTGGACAAATAGCAATGAGTTATGCATTTGAAACGCTATAATTCCGGGAGGTGTGCAATCCCACCTGGCAATCCTCACCAAACCGCACGTTCCATGCGCACACGGGGAGTGATTCATGGGCTGGTAGCAGAGACCAGCCTCCTCCCAGGTGGAGGCATGTGCCCTGTGAACCCATTCCGAGGTGGCACACCTCCAAAAAGGCCAAAGGCAGGGAACAAAACGACATGCAAAAACCTGGAGTGGGAGCAGCACGGTGCCTGGCAAGACCTGGTGAAGATGGAGAGAGCGGGAGAAAGGTGGTGGGGGGGTGTTACTGAAGGTTGGCCCCAGTCCGAAGCAGAAGGTTGGCTATCCCCTCTAAAATCATCTCTGTTTATGAAAGCGCCTTTGGATGTACTTGATATCTGTGTAAATATCCCGTCTCTGTTCTTGGCCACAGCCGGGGGGTACTCTTCGTGTTTCCAAAGGCATGGCAGCATTCGCAAAACCGCTGATGTTCCTCGCTGCCGGAGGAGGAGGTCCAGGCTGGCTGAGGTGGGGGCAGCTGATGAAACCCTCCACAGCAGCCTGGGAGCATGGCAGTGTCCAGAAGTGGTGGAAGTGATGAGGGTTAACAAAAACAAGCAGGTATTTCACTAGGGCGAGGAAAACCTGCAAATGTCAGACTGACACTGAAAGATTTGCAGCTATTGTCCTCCTTTGGATAAATCGGTGCATCACCTCTGAGCTGTTTCTTAAATTGTGTAGGCAAGCTCTGAAGGAAGGGAACATCTTAGGTAGAATATTTAAACCATCTTTTTCCCTTTCCCTTGCCTTATTCCAGATGTTTCTCAAAAGTTTGTGCCTTCCTCTGAACCCTCTTAAGCTCCATGGCAGCATCACCTTTGCAGGACTCTGCAGTTACCCATCAGAAGCTTTTGTTCCGCGGGTTTAAAAGGGAGAACTACACTTTTCTATCACCCATTCTTCACTGCAAGTGGTAACACTGACCCAAAAGAAAAAAGAAAAAAACCCACAAAACATAAACTCTGTTACTCTGGTATAATGCAAACCAAAATTCTCCAAAAGGACCATTCCTGAATGGAAAGCAACCATGTCTGGCTCATCGAACCTTTGGTGGTCATGGTTTATCAGTGCCAGGTTGATGAGGACCTCCAGTCCTGGGCAACAGGTAGTGGCTTGGTCCCTGGTAAAGCAATTTGTCTGTGCTCTGCCTTGGGTGCCTGAGAGCATCTATGAAAGGGGTCTGCTCCAGGACTTGGGTTAAGGGAATTGCTTGTATGCTTGGCATGTTTTTCTTTTATTCTTGCTCTTCCAGTCTGCGTGACAGTGGAGGTCAAGCACCATAGGAAGCCACCACAGACTCTTGTAACATCTTGAGGTTTTGTCCAAAGCTGGGCCTCCCGTTTCAAGAGGGATGTTGATAACCTGGAGAGGATCCAGCACAGGTCTTCCAACGTGACTAGGAACCTGGGTCTTACATGGCTTGTGAGTTGAGGTTGGGATGCTGGACTCTTTCAGATACATGAAAAAAAGGTGAGCATGTTTGCTGCTAGCCTACAGCAGCTTGATGAGGAGTTAAGAGGATGATGGAGCCAAGCTCTGCTTGGAAATAGAAGAACCTCAAAGGACAACGGCCACTGTTTCAAGATGGGGTTTAGAAACAAATTCTTCACCAGGAGGGTGATGCAGTCCTGAAACAGGTCCCTGAGAGGTCAAGAAAGCTCTGTCACCAGAGGAGGATGTGACCTCACGTAGGCGACAGTGTGCCTTTGGACTGGAGATCCCCAGAGGCCCCTTCCAAGCAACATCTCTGAGTCAATAATTCCTTCAAATCAATTGTCTCCTCTCTCCCCTCTTTTCTCTGTCTCACCTGTTAACATCTCAACCTCTTTAGTAGGATATCTCCATTTGCATAAATTATGGCAACACCACAACCAAGTCTTGCTCTCAACCTCCAGTTACACCTACACCACTAAATGATATTTTGGTTTGTCTTCCTATGCAGCCAGTCTGTCTGGGAAGGACTTATTCTTGGTGTTTTTACTCTAATCTTTGCATTCCTTTGGGAATACCTCTGTGGAAAATAAACGTTGCTTTACCATTGGCACTGTTTTACTCCCAAAGGAGACTGGAGAGAATTTTGGAGCTCTCTTAACATGCAGCCACAATCACGGCTTCTGTGATTGAGTCGTTTCTCTCTAAATAAGTAAATTAACTCTAATACCCTTATTTGCTATCAACCTTATAAAACATAATAAAAGCCAGATGTCTCTTTCTTAACCTGATGTACTATAGAGGTTCAATGGATTATTTTTTCCAGACTTTATGAAAGTGATTTTGCATTCTCCTTGTTTCCTCTGGTGAATTCATTGCAGAATCTGATGAGAAGAAATTTGGAAATGTATTAAAGTGGAAAAACCTGATATCATATAGATACAGGTCTCAACTGGAGGACAACTAACCTTCCTCTCTCCTGTCTCATCCTGTGCTGTGAGTGGGTGGCTTTGAAGCAGGGAATGTCTCTCCAGACCCAAGGAGATGGCTGATGATTGATCAATTTAAATTCAAAAGGGATCAAAAGGATTCTCTGAAGCTGCTAAATAAGAGTCCTCATGCCCCAAAACCTCCTAAACAGCCTGTCTCTTACAGCTCCCCTGGTTGCATTGGAGAAGAAGTCACTTAGGACCAGAGCCACAGGGAGGATTTGGTGCCTGACGCTTGTTGACTGATTTCAGCGATAGTTCGGGGCTTACATAGTTTTGTGGTTTGAAGGCTGTGGTGCTTGGCGAGACTGGAGCCAAAATTATGAAAAAAATAGCAGCTCTGACATTTTCTGTAATTTCCTTTTCCTTTGCGTGAGTTCAGCTGTATTGCAAGATGGACTTTTGGTGAAGAAGGAGGACTGAAGACCAGACGATGCTTTGTCTTTAGTTCTTTGGTGTTCAAATGCAGCTGACAATCTCCATTCAGATCCCTGCAAAACGAGCAAGAGATCCCTCTGCCACGCTAAGCTATTAAGAGCCTGAAACCTATACCTGGCTACCTCGCAGCTCCACCGTAATTAGGTATGGGGAAAGCATGCAAAAAACTGTAATCACGCTTAAAAACGCTGCTGGGGATTGAATTACCTGCTCCAAGCCTGCTGCCGACAAGAGAGGAGGGACAACCAGCCACAGGGGATACCAAAGCCGCGTCTACAAAGTCTACAGAAATGAGTCAGCAGTTGCAGCAGATGGATCTCGCTTCTCATCGGCACCCCCAGCTCAGGAGGAGTTGTGGTGGTAGAGGACTCCCCCGAGATCATCGTCATGTCCGTAGGGATGATGCTGGCACAGGGATGCGAGCGGCGGGTGTGATGGAGCTTTCAGGCTCAGGTCTGCAGAGGCAGCCCAGCAGCGTGGTCGGCAGGTACGGGAGAGGGTGGAGAGGATCTGGAACATTTCCTATTTATTTTATTTGCCTCCTTTCAAAACATCTGAGAAATGAAAGGACCCTGTTCTGCAACTGTACCCCTCCAAGCCATGGGACTTGTCCATTGGGTAATTTTGGCTTCCAATTAAACTAAATATTGTTTTTACGGAAATAGCTTTTTCCCCAGCTGGGGTGATAACACAGTCATGATGTTTGGATGAGATTTCCAGTGAAGCAATTTGGGGTTTCATGTAATTTACTGACAGTCAGGCTAGTTCCTCATCCAAAATCATAATAAACAGGCAACGCATACCACATAGCTGTTCTCCTCAGCTCAAGCAACCTTCGTTCAGGCGCTTTTCTTCAATAACTCATCCATAGATGGCTTCAACTTTGGGCTCAGTCGCCTTGACTATATCTCCTACAAAATAATCCGATTCATACATCTGCAAGCATATTGCAAAACGCGAGCCCAGGCAGAACAAAGCCACCAAGTTTCATGAGTTGGAGCTGACATTTCTTCCTGTGATTATATACTGTGGGTGCCCCCAGAATATAGGGAAATTGCTTCTTCTTGTTGCACGAACATCACATTTAAGTGGTGTTGAGACTGGCAGAAGGCGACGCTGAGTAAAGATTGGTCCTGAAACACCTATCGGCCAGCAAGACTGTTCTCTTCTTAATTTTAGCCTGATATATTAAAAATCAAACCAGGTAGACACCAGTATGCTGACCTGGCAGTGGTTTGACTAACCGTTTCCAGCTTTGTGCAGTTGATGATGCTCTAAGACAACGCAAATTTTGTAACTGCATTGACATAAATTCCCTCCCTTTTGCATCCTTTCGCTCCAAGAGCACAAACGAGGCTGCTGGTAGAGTTTCATACTCCTGATTTGTACAAATCATGTAAAGCTTATGAGTGTGTCAGATGGCATTAGGGTAAGCCCCTTTGCCTATCTGATTTTTCTGCACGCTGCAGATGTCCCTGTATCCCTAACTCCAGACATGAAACACCGATCCAGCAAGCAAACCTCCTGCCTTTTCAATTAGGTAAAGGAATGGAAAACCTCTGCATTAAAATTATAGGTGTCTCAGTGGTGTTGCAGAGCCTTTAGGGGCTTAATCCGTTGACGAAAGGTAGAGTCCGAAAGCCTGCTGTCCAAAATCGTGAGAGATGTCAAAGCAATTTGTACCGAAGACCCGGCACGGGTCCTGCTGGAGGATGCACAGTCATTCCTCTAAAGGAGAATTAGTGGGAATCAGTTGTTTTAAGCTATGACCCCTTTGCTCGGCACATGCTACTGTCTTACTTGAACCATGCAAAGCTCCGTCCGTGCCCGTGGCTTTTAAACACAACATTTGTTATCCTTCGCCCCCCAGATTAGGGGGATCCCTCCGATGGACAGCCCAGAGCAAGGCACACACATGGCATCTGGTTTTCATGTTCAATCTCATCCCTTTTACTTTGCCGTGAGGGAAGGCTCAAGTGACAACAGAACAATGCTCGCCCTGCAGACTGACTAATTAGGCTGCATCTGGAGCTAATTAAATGTGGAGTCACCCGCAAGGAGAGTACTCTCCTTATCATACCAGCAGCAGGGGCGAGACAGAAGAAAAATCGCTGATGATACGCCTCGTTTTTTCTTGCAAGCAATTTAAACGAGGCAATGGAGATCAGAGCGGATGGGCATTTTCCCCTTAGTAGAAACGGGAGCAGGATTGGTCCCAGGATGATGAAGCAGGGTTTTTCTGGGGGGTTGGGAAGGTGGGAGCTGGAGATATTTCAAACATAAGGACAATTAAATGAGATCATGTTTGAACTGTTGCTTCTGTGCATAATGTATGGTCATGAAGATACCTCTTCAACATCAGTATCATTTAATATTCTAGTTTCTGATACTCAGTGGCACATGTAATTAAAGTAAGTTGACCTTTACCAGATGAAATATGCTCTAATTTCTTCTTTTTTTTTTTTTAACTATAAAAATGAGTTTTTATTGCTAAATGTTCTAATCTTAGTTTTGTTTGGCCAAAGCTGGGAGAAATATGGTTTCCATTGCTTTATCAGTCACTAATTAGTATGAGGCTGTACATTTCTTAATAGCTGGACAGTTTTATTTTGTGACCTTGGGAAGCAAGTGAATTCTTTCAAAGGTCCAGAAAGTCCAGGGTATGGAGAGGCATATGGGTTTAAACATAGAGTAACAGGGTTTATTTTTTATGCCTGTATTTTTCATCGTAACACTTGAAATGGTAATAAAGGGAGAGAAATCCTCCAAGCTCTAGAGATAAATTTGTCATGACTTGGTTCAGAACAGTAAATTATTTTTAGATCAATTTTAGCTTGTCTTTTCTGGCCTGGAAACATTTCACTTCTGGGATGGACAATGGTTTAACTGCATATTCTCATCACATAGAGATTTTTTGACTGATTTTTTTTTTTTTCCTTTTGTCGTGTTTTTGTCTAGGAGCTGCCATTAAGAGACTGGGCATGCTAGGAAGTGCCATTTCAGTCCATTTTGGTGAGATGAGCATCTGGGTTTCTGACAGGGCTCGCTCAGGATCTAGACCTACGGATGGCTCTTTGTGCCTCCTCCAAATTCTCCTCTCCATGCTGGGAGTGTCCCTCTCCAAATATTATACCTATCATGCTGCTGAAAAAGTCCCAAAGCCAGAGAAATCCCCCCAAACGGGTGATTTATGCATTTTGTTTAAAGTATTATACATCAAACTTGTTTAATCTTTTGGGGTTTTGTCCCACTGGGGAGTCATATACAAAGAGCTCCAGAAGCCCTCTGCTCCCAGCCCACCGAGACCAAGTCTGGACACCAAAGCTGCTGCTGGGCTCTTGGCTTGATGTCCACGTGCCCATCCCTCCTTCACTGCAGTTCAGGCACTTCTTCCTCTGCCCTGCATTGAGTGTGACCCCCGGCATAGCCCATCCACCCACCCAGGCACTTGCACCGAGCCGTGGGGCTTTGGCAGGAGTAGGACGTCACGGGCAACTGGAGGAGGCAGGAGGTTGCCTTGGAAGTGAAAAAAACACCTTCAGTCTACCAAAAGGCTTCCTAGAGGAATTTATTAGCTAGTCTGTGCTGTTGGCATCTGCAAGGAGTGGATGCAGGGAAAAAAGAAAGCTCTTTTATGGCTGGAACACTGGGCTGAGGTTGAGGGGTTAGGCTCAGCTGAGCATCCAGATGCTTCTGCTCAAGGAGGGCAGATGCTCCGTGGAGCCCCCACACTCGCTGCTTTTTGTCGCTCAGCTCAGGAATAAAACCAGAAGGCACCTCTCCCATGGGATTTCGAGCAGTTTGATGTCCTGCTCCAGCCTGCAGTGGAAGAAGGAAAAATGTTCCCATGGATGCTTTGCATCCGTGCAAAACTATTTGATCTTTTTCTGAATTTCAAGATTTTGGGATGTCCCTTCTCTTTAAGAGCAGGGGAGGGAAAAGGGAGAGGAGCTGAGACATCCCAGGCAGCTTTCCCGGTCCTTGGCTCTCATTTTGAAATGGAGAAGTGACATGTAGGAGCAAAATGATGACTTGATTTGTGGTCTGTGTGGTTTAACAAGCAGCTTATGTGGATTGCTATTACATAAGCGGGGAATGCAGGCTGGAGATCAGTCTCCATGACTTTTCTTGCAATCCCAGACCTCGTCAGCCTCAAAATTTAACAATTCTGGCACTATTTGTTGTATTAAATTGTGGAGTTTCATGGACACAGGACTCAAGATTTGGACGGTTCAATTTTTAGGCAAATGGTGTGTGTGTGGGAGTGAAAGGTCACCTTAGGCTTATCTCTAAATAAACCCCAGGAAACTCAAAATCAGCTCCTTTTTTTGTCCCACACAGGCTGGCAAAGGGGCAAGCCAGTATGGATGGCTTTTTTTTAATATACAAATGTTCCCCACTGAAGCATGAACTCAAATATTAGCTTTCCACCTAGCAAGACTAGACAGGAGTAGGGAAAAGCCACGTCTGTTTCTTATCCTTGATGCAGGGAAACTATTTAAATCTGCTAATTTTTTTTTTTTTTTCAGTGCTGCATAGGAGTGTTTACTTTATTTGGGGGGGATTCAGGGAGCTAATGAATGCAGGCTTTAGTGAAACCCACCTCATTGTAATTTTCGCAAACTCCATCAAAACATCCCTTTCTCTCTCTGCCTTTTCAAAAAGAGCCTTTTTTTTCTCCTCCCTCCCCCGTGTTTCTGCATGTTGTGATTTCACTGAGGCTTCCAATGGTCTTCAACAGTTCATTTATGCCGGGAGCCTTCTATAAACTGTACAGCCATGGTCTCCTTGCCCGGCCACCCACCAAACCAGCCTGTCTAAACAGCATCTGTCTACATCCCAGACACATTGAGCAAGTTAAAAATGGACCGAATCCAGCTTCTTTCTTTCTCCACCCCCCTTTCTGCCCTCCTGCAAAGCCAGGGTGGGAGTCAAGAAGGGGGCAGCGGGTGTGCTGCCCTGGATCTGGAGGGGTTGGGGTGCTCTTCTTGCACCCCTGATGTTGTTTCCCTACCGGATTTGTTTGGTGAGCTGTGCAAGACCTCCATCCCTCAACGCCGGCGTTAGTCCTACCAAATCTCCCCATCCCTAGCAGATGCATTATTAGTGACGGGAGCCTATTTAAACTTAATCCCAAATGCATTACCTAGTGAGTTTTACTTGGCTTTTTGACTTAAGGTATTGGAGGTTATTACCTCTGGTATGCAGGCGTCGCTCTGAAGAATCTCCCCGGCTAACAGCTCCATTTGGCGAGAGGGCAGGGATGGACGGAGTTTTCCTTGCTCATGCAATTTGGACACATTTTTTGAAAGATTAAGTGACATCAGCCACTTGAAAATCTCGGTTACCCATCGAGTGTGACAGCACGAAACCCATTCCCTCTCCAAAGAGCCTTGCTCCACTCACAGGGCTAGGGGAGAGCCTGAAAAAATTAAGAGGGGGCTAATTTTGCTTGACAGCTTGGAGAGGTTTGTGTTTGCCAAAACCACGCTTTTCCTCCCCTTTACCCTGCAACATTGTCAGAAAATATGAATTCCTGGTGAAGGAAACTGCCCGCTGCGGTCACTGGGCTTTTGCATGAGGTTTATTCACATCCGTGTCAACACGGTGGATGTGGCAGAAAGCAGATTGCCAAGGGCTTCAGTCCTGGAAAGGTGTCATCTCTCTTAATTAGGGAAGCTGCTGTTACAGGTGAATGGTATTTTAGAGAGAAAAGGTCATTTTTCTTGACTGTCAGAGGCTGGTGTCAAAAATAGTAATTGGGTAATGAAATGCAAGGTTCAAATCTGTTGGAGTCATCAGTGAGACTGCCCCTGGGTTCAACAGAGCAGGGTCTTGCAATGTATTTGTTGAATATAGCCTAGAAGAGCTTTGATTTTCTTTAACATTTAGTTTTCAAGAGAAAATGTAAACTTCTGGGATGATGCATGCAACAGGTTTGCCTTTTGCCATCTGTCAAGCACCAGCTCCCTCTAAATAAAGTAAACCTGCAGTTTTTACATTTCTGTCCTATTTGACCTGAGAAAGCAAACCAGTAAAACAGTAAAGATGAAACGGGAGAGAATGCCTCAGAGTGAAAATGCTAGACTTTAAATAAAGCAGGAAAATAACACATAAAGAGAATTCTTTGGGGGGTGGGGGGTGGGGGGGAGGTAAAAAAGGAAAGAAACACTTAAATGCTAATCAGATGAAGGGGTTGGGTGGATAAACTCATGACTTTATAGGGTGGGATGTCTGGGACAGACCACTGAAGGATGTGTCTGCAGCAGGACCCTGGCTGAAGAGCTGTCCCCCAGCCCCGTGAGCACCGTCCCTGCCTGGCTGGCAGTGTGGGACACTAGTGATAATTTCTCCAGTGGCTGCCGACATGCTGCAAACAGCGGTCACGGCTCACAGCATCGCGCCGGGCTGCTGCTGCCCAGTGGCTTTGCTGGTGACGGCTGGATCAGCTCTGAGACCTCCAGAGATCCACAGGAGCCGCTTTACAGTTCAGCCCTGCGTTTTTCACATTAACTCCATCCTTAACATCCTGCGCTTCAAGTTTAACCTCAATAATTTCTGCTCAGATGAGGCAGTACAGCAGGGTCTGACAGGCTTCTTATGCCAATGCAAAATTATAATACTGCTTGTTGACTTCCCAGCATAGCGCAGAGATGATTTATTGCAAATTTCAGGTGCCTAAAGGGATGAGTGTTTTGCTCTCAAACCTATCACTTATTTCAGCATGGAGGGGAATTGGTTATAAAGCAATGCATGGCTTTGAAAATAAAAGGATGCGATTTTCTCCCCCGTGCTGCTAGCGGCACTTCATTGTTCTTGTGCCTCCTTTAAGCCCAATTCAGATTAGATTCACTATCATTCATGATTATGTAAAAGAAGTGATAAAACATGGCTTTTAAAAAAATCATGTTTGTACAAGAATTTGCTGACATATTGCGAAGTGATAACACGATAGTGAAAATAGCCAGATCCTGCCTGGGCTGGCGTCTGGAATCAGTAAAAGGAGGCAGTCAGGCATATTGCAAACTAACTTCTGTTCCCTTTCCAGCACAAAATCGGCACATTTTATTATTTTTTTGTAAACCGACCGATACGATTTTCATTGAAAACTTGCCATATTTCCTGGATCTTGGCTCCAGCCTGAACTGCGTTGCAATCATTTCACACCAAAGTTGAGGGGAGAGTTTCTGAACGTATAAAAGGAGAAAACATCGGTGCTTCAGCAGAAACCGCCAGCCAGGCTTGCCAATACAAACCGGAGCATCAACAGCTGATGCCAGAGGAACGTGGTCGGTGTGTGGAAAAGGAGAGTCGGGTGGCCCTAAGAAATCAGCAAACTGGCTGGTTTTAAATTGGGATTTTCTCTGTGTTAGGTCCTAGCAAGCTGGCTACTCATGGTGACATGCACTGCTGTCTTGCTGCCTCCTGAGTTGTCTCACCTTCATCCTGGCTCCCCAGGGAAACGGGGTGTATACCTTTCACCTCTGAACCTGGCAGCTTATTTTGGCTGATAAACACACAAGAGCCCCAGAGATAACCAAGGTCCTACAAATTGGGTGAAAATAGGTGTCTGGGGAGAAAAATAACACAACTGGGAAAGCTGCATGATTGGCCGTGGTCAATCTCGCCTGGTTGAAGCATCGTCGTGTTCCCAAGACCATGTTTCCCCACCAAGAAAAAAATCATCCTTGAAGTTACTTTATCATCGGTTGCAAATTACCTACACAGAGGGAATGCCCTTAAAAACCTGGAGTTTTCCACAGTAATTCTCGTGATCTCAGCCAGAATCCTTTATTGAAGGAATATTCGCATCTGGACTCTTGGTGGAATAAGGAAAAAGGTGATGAAGGTGAACAGAAAAGGAGGCATGGTTTTAATAACAGCAGCGATGAAAGGAAGCACATGGACAAAACATGCTGGAGGTCTATTTTTCACTTCTGAAAGCCTCCGCTGTATTTGGACTGTGTGTCCTGGGGTCTATCGGTAACCACAAAAATTATTCATCAGATCTTCTGCCCCTTCTGCCAACACTGTGATTTGTAGAGTATTAGATATCTTTAGTAATAAGGTTTTAATCCCGTCTCTCGGGGGGCTGGGACAACCTTGGGTAGGCTTTGCCATAAAAGAGGGATTTTGCTTTGCTTAATTCCACCCCATTACTCCTCATTTAATCCCTTTGTATTGCCCTCAGCAATTACCTCCCCTGCCTCTCTACATGTCGAATGGCCAGCTCTGCGTTTGCTTTGTAATATCTTCTTTGGGTACACAAATGTAGAGATACTTGAGAATTACTGTAAGAGGAGAGCACAGGGAAGAGCTACTAAGGAGTGGCTTTGTGTGTGTGTGTGTGTGTGTTTTCCATAAAATGCTATTTTTGTAGTTTTATGGCTAATGAGGCTGAGTGTGTCTAAAACGGGATTCTTTTGTATAAGGTGAAAATGCCATGAAATGACTGGGATCCTCTTGCATCTGGAGGAATGTCTATGTTGCAATAGGTCTCTGTAAATATTTATACCTGATGACTTAGCAGCTGGCTATTAAGTGCCCTGATTGTTCCTGTAATGCTGCTAGCAAATGGAGATCTGGCATTTAGAGGATGTAGCACAAATTGTTCTGTTGGTCTCAACTTTTGGTCAGAGAATTTACTCAGTGCTGGTGATATCACTGGTGAAGCATCTCCCTCACCGCTTCTCCCTTCCATCTGTGCAGACTGAGTAGTACTCTCCCTCGTGTCAAAAGGAAAGCAGAAGCAGGGAAAACACTCCAAAAAAGACATGTTTTGGGGCTCCAAAGAAATCACGTGGCTGGTGGGGCTTTGGGGACCTGGCTGAGGCCCCCTCCTCCTGGAAGGGTTTTGGTGGTACCTTGCATGGAGTATTGCAACCCAGGTTGCTCTTCCTCTGGCGTTGGATACTGGCCAGGCCACTGCGCCGCTGTGACCTCCCAGCGCCGGTGACTCACTTTAGCCATGGATCTGCTCATGACAAAGCCTTTCCTGCTGGGTCGGGGCACCGATGTTAACCCCTTTGCCGGCTGGGGACTGCGGACGGTGCCGGGTGGGTTCTTATGGCTCAGGGGCGCCAAAGCCCTCTGCAGAGCCGGTGAGGACATGATGGCTCAAAGCAGCTCCAGTAGGGATAGGGATTGAGACGACTGGCGGAGGAGGTATTCATCAGGGCAACAGGTTCTTTTCGTATGGGTTTGGGAGCTGGACCATTGCTCCAGCGGTGGGGTTGGGCTCAGAGGAAGACATTCACATCCCCGTATTGTCCATCCTCACCGCAAATCCAGTCAGACTCCAGGGATGTAAAAATAATCATTTTACCATCACTGCTTTCTGTCCTCCTATTTTGCATAAACTAATACTTCAGCTGCACCTTTGGCTGGATTAGTATTAATTGTGAATTTGTGTTGAGCAGCCAGAAGGACTGCAGTGAGGGGACAGAAACCATTAAGAAACCAAACAAACCACAAAGTGCTTCATTCTGACTTTCTTCTGAAAGTTGCCACTTTCAAACTTCTCCTTTTGAAAAGATGTCTCATCGCTGGGATAATTTTGAACTAATGAAAAATAAATCAGCCCCCTCCGGGCCAGCCAACAGAATCCCGCGTTTCATTCTACTGGAAATGAAGCAAATAAAAACAAATTAGTCTTCTAAAGATGAAATACCAGCACGGGCTCTGTGTGTCACGGTGCCTGCAGACTGAGGAAGCAGGTGATTCTCACGCTGCGAAATCATGCCTGTATAAAAACTGCCCAATGAGCCTTTTTGCTAATTTGATCACTCAAAAATGCTGCAGGCACCATTTAAAGTTGCTCCCTTGCCTTTGTTTTGCCAGACCACCCCTTTGAGTTACTTGAATTAACTATTTTATATGCCTGCAGGTGATGTACTCCTATCACTGAACCCATGCTGTATTAATCCGTACATTACAGCCCTATCATGAAATGCTTTGTAGCCTTCTGACCCATCACAAAAGTCAATGAAATAATTTTTCCCAGGAACGTGCTCCAGGAGTCCCTCCTTTCGTCATTCCCTGGCTGCAGTTAGGCTCAGTAACCGTCTGCTTTCAAAGCAATATTTTTTCTTCCCTAGTTATTATTTGTCTCTGGGTGTTGACACCACAACCAGCCGAGCTGGAAGGGGATCCCTTGAGTGGGCTGGGGTGCAGGTTTGGCTCAGACTAAGGTTCACCATGGCAGGATACTCATGGATTTATCTTTCAGACCTTTCAACTTGGAAAGGAAATAAATTTATGTAAAACATCACAGCTTAGATTTTAAACAAAGAGGATGTGCTGTGCTCTGTGTAAGTAGAATATTTACAGTTATAAGGCAGGATGATATATGCCCCTTACAAATAATAAATAAAGGTTGAGTGTTAGGAATAGGATTCATAAGGCTAAAACTAATAACGTAATAGTCTTTATTGAGGAAAATGAAGCAGTCTTATGACTGGGATGAAATCCCAAAATAAATTTATTGTTTACTAAAACACTGTAGAGTGGTTTAGATGTTGTTATAAAACCATTTTTATTGTCTGTGTCGAAGATGTGGGTCAGTGGGCCTGTTCCAGGTTTCCTAGAAAACCTAAACGCAGCCCGAATAATCACAGTGAGGTCTAGACAGCTCTGCAGAGCTGCTCGCATTTCCAGCAAAGCTGAGGGAAATTCAGATTCCTGCGAAACACAGTGAATGGTGAAAATGGGAGTTGATGAGCTGGCCTGGTATTTCCAGGTTTGAATTCATGTCTCCAGACATGCCTTAAAATATGTCCCAATTCGGACTAAAGCAGTCAGCACATCTGGAGCTGTTAAATGAGGGGCTGCGAGGGGCACCAAGATATTCCTCAGGTTTCCCAGCATGTTCCCAGGCTTAGCAGGTCATAGCCTTAAATCCTCACTGGTGAGCCTGGGTACATGCTTCCAATTAATAGTATGGCCTCTAACATAACTGTTTGTATCAGCTTCAGGCACTGAAAAATACGATTACCCCTGCCTTGCGGTGTTGTCATGCTTCCACCATAATGCAAAATAATGCTTTACATTCAAATTCAGTGAAGGATACAGAAAGCAAAATGTATTGTCTTTGTATGTGTCTGCAGAAAGGAAGAAATGCTTAATTATTGAGCTACCTCTAAAGTTTGTGTAGGTTATTAATTATAGAATCTTTGTACTAGGAAGAAATGCAGAAAAGATACTAGAAGAGCCATGGGGGGAAAAGAGATAATACACGTGTAAGTGAATCCAAGGACTAGCATCGATCAGTCCAACACGCAGCAATAAGGAATGCTGCAGCTCTGGAGGAATTAGTACTTTCTGTTTCTAGAAAGATGTTGTTCTGGAAGAAAAGGGAAATCTCAACATTTGCCATAGGTTAATCCTGGTTTTAGTAACCACCTGACTACTGAGAGAGTGCATTTCTCATTTTGGAATATCCCTGCTACTCTTCCTGCAGAGGAGATCTGGGGGAGATGTGCAAGACAACAAGTCTAGACTGAGTGCTAGATGTTGCCTGCATTTAGCAGGCAAGATTAACGCTTTATAAAACTCCCAAGATTGGAGCAGAAGCTGTGGTCCAACCCTTTATCTTGGGTTCCAACCTAGTCTCAGCAGCAGATGGAAATGCTGGAGCAGGCATCATAGGGAGCAATGTTGTGGTGAGCAGAGCAGGGATGCAGGACGGGGAAGATGAATGACAGCCCCAGCCCCACATCAGACCACTCGATGTTTATATTCAAGGCGCCCAGCAATTACATACATCTCCACATTTCAGCTGGGTGGCTCTTTTTGTGCGTTAGCAGAGCTCAAACCCACCATCTGTGGCCACTCAGGAAGCCATCTCTGTGTCAGAGTATTTATTATTGGCTTGTGCCATTACAGGAGAGTGCAGGAACCCCAAAATGGAGAATAAGAGGCAGTCCTTGTCTTAGTTGGAAGACACAAGACAAATGGATGTGAGGAACAGGAGGGGCATGGACAGGGAATGAGCAATTTAAACATTTGCTGGTGTTGTGCTGGTCCTGTGATACTCTTTATTTACAAAACCCCTCCTTGTCGAGCTGAAAATTTAGGTTGAGATGCATGCAGAGAGAAAAGTCACTCCCTGAAAGGACAAGTGAGGCATTGTCCGTCCCTAACCCACTGCCGAGCCCCATCCTCCTGGCTGAGGGATGAGTTATCTATGGGACCTCATGAGCTGTGGATACGGACAGGCCACTTGTTTGATCTAACAGAGCCCCTTTCTCCTGCCTTGTCTGCCTCAAAATTACACCCTCTCAGCAAGACCTTCCTTACTTAAGAAGAATAAGGAGAAAATACAGTTTCTTTATCTGTGCAGGCTTCCACATCTGCAAAAATGCAGCCCAAGTATGGCCACAAGTGTGGTGGGACACCATGCTGGTGGTTCCTTTGAGTGACCAAGGAGGGGAGGAGAGGATGGCAAAGCTTTCTGGGCACTGGAGGACAGCAGCAGGTCCACAGTGGAGGGGAAACATCTTATGGGAAAGGTTATCTCTCAGCTGAAGGATAAGGCTGCGAGCTGCCAGAGTAGGGCACCAGCTTTATTTTAGCTATGGACTTCTTTTGTGATCTTGGGGAGGGCCAGGAATGGCTCAGCACCTCAGTTACTGCGCCAGGCTTACTTTAATCTTTAACCTTTTCATCGTATTAAGCTCAAAATTCATCAGTGTCCTGGTGCTGCGGAAATTTGTGGCATTATTACAGAGTAAACAAGTATGCTTGAAACAAAATCAAAAGGGAGGATGCAAAGAGGCTGGAAACTTGTGAAGAGAAATTTACGCATAGATTACATCCTCTCTGATTTTTGTGGGAATATGTTTGTAGGTATGGGTATGGCCATCAAGATATCCCACCTGTATTTCTCAAGTTGAGTCCTTCCCTGGATCTGGAGCTAGGCTCAGTGGTTCAGCAGGAGTTTATTTCACTTACAGACGTGTGTGTATTATCTAGGAGAAATGTTTCCTTTGGCTTTGCTGTTTGGGCTGGGCACCGCAGGGCAGGAGAACATCTCCAGTAGCAAGTTGACTCATACCTCCCTTGCAAAAGCCCAGGTAGACCTCTCTGTAGACCTCGACGCCTACTTTGAAAATGTAAAGGGGTGATTTTGTCCTCACTGTGCAGTGCAAATCAGCACAACATGTACAAATGAGAAAGGAATATGGCAATCTTCCTTCTGCTGATGTTACACTACACAGCCCCAGCATAAAAGCATAGCTTAAGCTATTAGCCACCACGAGAAATCTGATGCCTGTTTTGGAAAGTGCGTTTGTTCACTAGGATGCCTGGAAAGACTTATGTATGAGAGAGTCAACCTGGTGACCGCAGATGCTCACAGCCCAAGTTTGGAGAGAGGACGGAGATCAGGTACAGCCAGAAACAGCATTAGCACTGCAGACATACTTTGCAGTCCTGCCCTCTGAATACTGCTGCTGTCAGCCAAGAAAGTGAGGCCTGGATGCGTCAAAAAATGATGTGGACTGCCAGATCCGTTCAGAATAAAGCCAGGCTTTCAGCAGGAGGACAGACGGACACAGAGCAGGTTTATCCTTGGCACGCGCAGGGGGTTGTTAGCAGCACAATGCCACAAACCTGCAGTCCTGTGGCAAAACAATGGTGACATTTGCTGTTTCAACAAAAAGAGAGGACTTAAAACATCCTGACTGATGCATTTTTTCCCTTCCCATGGTGCATGCATTCTTCTCTTGCCTTTTTAATGTTGCCCCATTATTTTTTCCAGCCTTCTCTATGAGTCCCTCCATACAGACTTTCATGTTCCCTCGAAATCCTCTTTGCTCAAAGATGTGCTAGTGGTATTACCAAATACTGCGATTTTCTTGTGAAATCCATAATACGTGGTTGATGGTGCTCCATGTATAGGAAAGACCAGGGACTCAGATCGAGGATGGGAAGCCCTGTCTTCCACCAACCGAAAGAATCCAAAAAAGCAGAGCTATACCCAGAACCTTAATTTTTTTATGTTCTTAGTCCTTGCCTGAGCCTTCTTCTCAATTATATATTATGCATTTAAAATAACTGAGCATATCCCCATGTTTGAATCTCATGTTTTATGACTCCTTTATTAATCTCCAGGTGTTTGCCTGCGTTGTGTTCATAGCGCATGGGTAGTTTGTTGGGCTTTCAGGCTGTGACCTACACAGCTTTTCTTGTGCATAAGGTTGCTCTGTTACAAGTTCCATGCAAGTCACCCTACCAGGACAGGCTAGTGCCCCGTGGAGGTGGGTGACCAATTTATTGTGCCTTGGTTGGACAAATTAGGGAATTTACTGAAATCCATCTCCCTTGCATCATAGTTTCCCCAGTAAGCAGATTTCTGGAGCATCAAAGTTAGTAGCGGCAGCCAAGGAACAAAGCAAGGGTTGCAAAGACTTTCTGGGGTGACAAATAAATAATGGGACCCTGTAGGAAGGGCAGAGTAGGGAGAAAAGAAGATTGCAAATATTTTTGGAGCTGAAAGGCAGAGAATACTCATAAAATTTCTGCTTCTGATGTACTAAAGGGGTCTGCCCAAGTGGTCGGGGCACACTGCTAAATCCCAGGCCATGGGTGCTTTAGGTAATCATTATTTATTGTTATATTTTGCAACTGAAGAAAAAAAAAAAGTTGAAAGCTTTATCGCTTGCTGGAACTGTGTTGTTTCCTCCTTTTAAACCTTTGAGCAATAGAGATAAAAAGTGAGTGTTACTTGTGATACTGGGAGAAAGAATGCAATATTCTATCTGTTCCTGTCTGGAAGAGCCCCTATCGACTGGCCTTGCTTTCTCCCCTCTCAGCCCCAGGCATGGAGACACACACACGCACGCATCTACTGAAGAGGTGGAGGCCACTCATTTTTAACGTGCAGTCCTATTTCTTGGCTTTCTGTCTCGGGTTGGACAGATTTCTACTGAACTGCAAAAGCAACCAACATTTGGCCCAACGGCTCCTTCCAAATCTCTGCTAAACACGGAAACCCATCTGAAAAAATATGACAGGCAAGATGATGCAGTGCTTTCCGATTGGGCTCGTCCTGCTAAATTGTTAACTTATGTTGAACGTTTCCCCTCTGCCCCTTGAGCGCTAAGACTCTTCTTCCTTTGGTGGGGCAGTTAAACTGGGGACCCTGTGAGAGAAGATAAAAGCAGATCTGTCTTTTGTGAGGCCAAAGATGCATAGCCAGCATCCCTGCTAGGATGCAAGGATTAGGAGAATACGTAGAATTTCCAAATTTAGAGTGGAGGACTAGCTTCCCATAAACAAAGGCTGCTTTTTAAAATGAGATGCTAGCAAGATAATGCCAAAAAAAAAAAAAAAAAAAGTTTGCCTTTGTGACTAAATTCTGTTATTTTGCAGCCAACCTTCAAATGGGCTGTTGGTGCAAGTGAACAAACGCTTCCTGTCTGTCCGTCCTCATGGGTGGTCGCGTTTTAAAATGAAATATACAGGCTGACAAATGCCTTTACAAAGGCCAGATTATAAACTGTAAACCTACTGTCAGCTGGGTAGAAAAAAAAAAATCCAAATGCCTCTTATACCATTTAAAGATTTAGTTTGGCTTCAACACTAAAGCACTTCATCTTGAAGGAGAAAGGAGCTTAGAGTTTATAAATTGTTGTTTGGGCTCTAGTAAGCTCTGGATAAGGGAATCTATCTGCTAGGAAACAAATGACCTTCCCAAAATTTAGGGAGCTCTGGGTATTGTTACAAAGACAAAATGCCTTGGAAAAATGTCCCCAGAATACAAAGGGATTTGAGAGTGCTCCATTACTCTTAACATACAGTTCATACAGCTGCAAAGGGCAAATCTTACAGTTCCAGTCTTTAAAAAAGGGTGGAAAAAAGTTAAACATATCAGGGTAATAAAATACAAGCTGTTTAGATTGTCCCCTTCTGTCTAAATCGACTCTAGACTTGCTTTTGCACGCGGTTGTCAAATCTAGGCTGAATATCCACGTTATCTTGGCCAAAAAGTCTCAAAACAGCCTATGTTCTCCCCAGTGGTGATCACTGAAGGAAAGTTTTGTGGTAAACATGGCGGTTTATGGTAGCATGACGGCCACATTTGGCATTTTGAATCCAAAGTGGAGGAACAAAGAAACTCCAGAAGCGATAAAAAGCAATGGGCATTGCACACCCTTGCATCCATTAAGTGAAATCTTGCAGCTCCGTCGTGCATTCCTGCTCCCGCAGATCTCAAGGGGAGCGCCAGCGACTGCGTTTCAAATCCACCCTGAGCTCGGAAGCGCACTGCAGAGCTCTAACCCTTTGCTCTGCAAATGCCATCAACAGTCTGCCTTGCTTCAGCAGGTTTGCAATCACGCTTCTGCTGTTAAGGTAGAAGGGGATGAACAAAGAGATGAGTATGTTAAAATGGGCCTTAGTTTGCAATTATTTTTTTCTTTTGCACATTCTGCTTTTTTCTTTTTCTTCTTTTTTTTTTTTTTTTTTTTTTTTTTTTTTTTTTGAGGGGGGAAGGCAGGTTGTGATGGACCTGAGCAGGCTGTAGGGTCTGGAGGCAGCAGCACGCATTTACTCTGAAAACCCTTGCTGCGTTCTTCTCGCCCAGCAGAGAAGAAATGCTGGCTTGCTGTTGTCTACCAGAAATACTGCAGATCATACTGCCCTTGCTGGAGGCAAGCAGAAATTTCAGTTGATTTGACCAAATCCAGGAAGGTTGAGAGGACTGTGCGTGCCGGGTTAAGTGAGAAACAGAAACAAAAAACACCTCTCCCATGGGCTAGAGAGTTTCCTTTCCATCCCTGCCCTCTCACGTCAATTGGCACTACCCCAAGGCATCGCTTCTCATTCCTTTCCCACTTTTATTGCTGGTGTCCATAGTATAACTATTTGGCACTCTTTCCTTGAGAAATCACCACCTCCATCTTTTGAGATGCCTGCTCTAAATCTTGGAAACCACACTTCCATTGTGGTCTTCTGGTTTTAGGAGGCTTTTTTTTTTTTTCCTTTTTCTTTAAATACAGCGTAGCATCACAGCAATTATTTGAGATAATGTCCACTTTCCTCTCAGCGGGTTCGAGAAGTTGTGAGGTAGAAGCCTATTCCATTTTCTACGCATGCCTCATACTTGAGGCTAAAGAATGTCAGCACCGAATTCCAGGAGACCTTTGGAAACGATGACTATTTCAGTGCCCATCAGATTGTTTTAGTGCTTGAATGTAATTCATGCTGGGACTCGGGCTATCGGCTGTCCCTCCTCTCCTACCCAGAGACCAGATGACAGTTGTGCAGCCGCATCAAATGCTTTTGTTAAAAAGGAACAAAAAGGAAATTACTGGAAAATCTTCACAGCGGATCTCCCTCCGCCCACAGAGTGGTGGGAATAAACAGCACAACTTCAGATCTTGGTGAAAGCAGATAAATAGAGGTTTAGCTGATAAGTTAATGACATACCAAAACCAGATTGCTTGCAGTCTAAAATAATAAGCAGCCAATGAGCAGAATACTGGAATCCTGACAAAACCCAAAATGCTTTGACGTTTCGTGCTCCCTTCTGCGACGAGGGAGCTGCTGCAGTCATGCACAGCGGGGATGTGGCTGGCGGCATCCAGATGAAATCTCTTCTTTGGGCTTCTTCACCTAGACATGTCTGAAAGGGTCCATTTCTCCTCACCTGATTTCTCCAAAACGCGCCTTTCCCCACCCGTCTGCACTGCTGGGTCTTTTCTCTTGACTCCCCTGAGCTCATGTCTTCGCTGTTGCTATCATGGGAGGCCTCACATCCTCACGTTCACTCAGAAGATTGTTTGTCTCACGTCTCTTTTTTGGTGTTTCTTCTCTGTCACATTTAATTTAATTTATGCAACTTCCCTTCCTTTTTAAACCCCTTTGCATCTTCCTCACACCTGATTTTTTTAATCATTCACAATTAAAATATGATGCCCATTTTCTGTTGGCAGACAAGTATAGTCTCTGGCATCCTACACCTCTCTACCAGACTTTGTGATTACTATTCCACCATGGATTCATCCTGGCAATAACCTCATGATGTCAGAGCTACTGTTGGGGAAATAGAAACTTACAGATCTAAGGAGTGCACCAAACCACACCAGTACCTCCAGGTGGGTTGAATCCAGCTCCATCAATGACCCTTCCTTCAGACCTGTTGTGCATGCCTTGGGTACCTACAAGTGAATGAAGAAAGTGGGAAGTTGGGGAAGAACATCTCCAATAAAGTATTTTGCAAATTATTCCTGCCCTGGCTTTCTCCATGGTGCTCCAGTAGATTGATGCATGTATACAAATCCTCTCTGGGCTATGCTTTTTAACATGTTACAGTGATCAAGATATCCAAAGAAATCACCAAAAACTTCTTTTGAAGAGTGATTTTATTCCTGCATAGACCATGGCAGAATTTGTGTTCCCTTCCTAAAATTTTAATAAAGATTTCACGGCTAAACCGCAGGAAAACTGACCACCAGTCTGACCTGTGAAGTCCTTCTTGGTTCTCTTCACACTTTTGCTGGAACTCCTGTGAGCTGTGCTTCAAACACTGCTGCTGACAAACCGGAGCCAGAAGGTCCTTTTTAATGGAAAGAGGTATAAATGCAAAAGTTATATTAAAATCCAACAACAATTAGTCTATGTTTGTGTTGGGCGAAGTGTGAAAGGAAAATGGTTCTAATAGTGGCGAGCAGTGCGGTGGTTTTTAATTGAGATGTATTGCTTTAGGGTAACTGTGGGGCGGTGACTGTTTGCTTTGCCTTTGTGAGACTCAAGTTATTCCATTCAGGACTGGCTGGGATAACGAGGCTGATTCTATGCCCTCTGCACGCTGTATTTGGAGCACAAATGGCTGGTAAATACATGATGGAGGCTACTTTTGGGTTCAGCTCTGCAGCTGGTGGTGGTGTCCTGAGACCCACAGTCCTGCTAGGAACAGTCAGGTGTTCCCACTGACTGTCCCAGGACTCCGCAGAGGCGGAGGCACATCCTTTGCTGGTGGAAAATAGATCCAGCAGCACTAAAGTCAGGCAGCAGTGTGCACCAGCAGAGGATTCCCAGCAGTTCTCCAAACCCTCCTGAAAGAATTTACAGAAAGAAATCCAATAAAAAAAATGAATTTTCATCTCCAAAGCATTCCTGCAACTGCACCCATGACTTTATCTGGCTTCTTTCTGCATGGGCTATTCCCTCTCTATATATACATATTATTTTTTTTTTACAAGCTATCACTGCCGCAGCAAAGGCTCTGTAATATAAATCTGTGCTGAGACATGGAAATATTTAGCATTTCACAGCAGCTTGCTCAAAATCCTGGTTTTCTGCAGCCTGCTTGGGATTGCTTATCAAGACATCCGGCACAGAAGAGCTTCGCAGCTCCCGAGGAGCTGAATTGCTGCAGCACGCTGAGCGCGGTGGCTTGCGGCAGCATCCCACAGGCTGTCACAGGCTGGAGGTGGGGGGCAATAAGCCAGGAGCTTATTTTAGTCACCTTTTCAAAGGAGTGGGGCTATTGAGAGCAAACAGCTGACGGGCGAGCGTTTGTTTTTCTCTTTCCAAAGGCAGCTTGACACCCACGGAGGGAAGATGTGAATGCCGAGAGCAGGTTGCTGGGGCCAAACAGGAGGAAGCCGTTCAACCCTGATTTATACGCGCCTACAGGGAGCGAAGGGTTGATACCGCCCGGCCGTGAGCGCTCAACAGTTCACAGGATCGGGCCGCTGAGTAAATGGGGAATTCATTCAGAGATATCTAGGAAATACATAGAATAAGCTGCCAACCCTATTCCTAAAGCCAACAGTTCACTAATTTTAATCAACAGCTGGATATTTTTATAGGGAGTGAAGGGATGGAGGGGTATTATGACAGAACAAGGGAGGTGGGATTAGACTAATCTAACCCAGGCCAAGTGGGCTCTTCCTGCTCAGCCATGTGTAGTGTCATGACTGCGTGATTTAGACTACTGCGCACTCACCAACACTGATAAGGAGGACAATTATGGGGAATACACAACTCTTTTGTGTAGCCCTCAGCCAGCAGAGCAGGCTGGATACCACGGATGTCAGCTGGGGATCGTCTCCAGCTCTGAATTAGAGAGGTCCCCATCCTGGGGACAAGGTTGTGTCAGGGAGTGTGCCCCGAGGCTTTTGTGATGCTTCGGTAAAGCATCCTGGTGCTCATCCTGCTCTCAGGTGGAGGTCACCCTTGTTCTGTCCCTTGCAAAAGTTCCAAAAGACCTTTCTGATGAGCCCCATCATGATGCTGGTAAAACATGGTGGATGGCAACATCATTATCCGCCTCTCCAGAGAAGATTTCTCCATATTATGACTCTGTTGAGTCCCTCAAGGGCAGTTTCTCCAGTGTTAATTGTCATGTTTCCCTGTAACTTCTGGTCCTCTCCATGTCCTTCCTCACCTTCCGCTGACTCATACCGAGTCGAGACTCGTGCCAGACAGTCGCTACCTAAGTGTGGCCCAGGGAGCAAGGCAAAACATGCAATGCCACCTCGCGTAGCCCCAGTTCAATTGGACACTCCTTCTGGTAGGAAGCATGGGAAGAAATATTCAGAGCCAGATTTTTCCCTTTGGTTTTGGTTTGTTTTTTTTTTTCAGAATAACCCTCTGATTGGTGCATAGCGGCTTTTGTTGTTGTTTATTTGTGTAGCTTTTCATCTTAATGAGGATGTACGGAAACAATTACCACATGGTTCATTCACAATATCAACTCAAGCTTTTCCTGTCTGTGCGGTGACTGGACTTAGCCACTGAAAATTATCTAGCTTTGCAGAAGTCATGTTTTTTACTCATTTTTTAAAATACATATCGTACAATAGGGATGATTTTTTCCTGCTAAATAATGTTTGGGGTTTGCACCAGATGGCTGGAAATGTCACACAGTTTCTCCTTTTTGGCAGTCGAAAGTCCAAACACTTTAAGAAGATGCACATTTTTCAGGAGGGCAAAGAGAGGTCAAGATGCACTGACTAATTCAAGATTTCCTCCACTGGTTTCCATAACAAATAATCATTTTTTTCTTTATTTAGCTGTACTCACTGGTAGGTTTTCATTTGCATCAAAGCTTTGTTCTGCTCTCATTTGGGCTGCCTCCAGAGACCAAACAACATCACAGGCTACTCCCGGCATATCCTCCAAAGAAATAGGCCAAATTCAGATCTGCAAGTTGGCTCCCATGTGTAAACCCTTGTGATATGGATCCTGGAGCACTGCTTGGTGTGAACCTGAGAGATGTCCATGGGCAGACAATGGAGATTTCCATTGAGAAATCCATGCAGATTTAAAACTAAAAACAGTTGGGTTGAGTATAATCTAGGTGGATGAGGTAGCCATGCTGTTATTAAGTTGACAAAAACTCCTGCTCTAAGACCTTTTGTCAGGTTATTCAGAAGTTGGTTGAAATTTTACCTCCTTGGGTGACATGCTTCCATACACGCGTCTCCTACCCTGGGCTGATTTAATATTCTTATTATTCTTTGGGGAATTCCAATCCTAATAACTCAGGAAATGGGTCTTCAAACTCACCTCTGAAAACCGTGGCTAGCTTTTCTGCGTGAAATCCTGGCACCGCTGCGCTGTGGAAATGATGGGGAATTTGGCAGGCGCTGGCTTTCCTAGCGGCTGTTTGCCCTTTTCCCGTCCCTGCCGAGAGCTGCCCCGGCAGAGCAAGGCGATAAGCAGTTGAAAAATCGTGTTTTGCATGGGAGATCTGCTAGGATTTGACAGCTAACTTCCCTGGAGATACTGGTTTGTGCTGGGTGTGCTTCAGCTGGGGTCACGGGAGCTCGGATGGGACTTTCCAAGAGACCGAGGACATGGGCATGAGACCCAAGAACAAGGACAGTGTCTCTTGGTCCTTGCCTGGCAAAAAGCACACTGGTAAAAGAGATGGCCTGGCTGGTGTGTAAAAGTTGTAAGAAAAAGGAGGAATTGCATTGGAAGGACATGCAGGATAAAAATGTGTAGACAAAAAACAAAATTAAAACATTTGACTGCAGACTGCAGAGGAGACAAGATATTGGATTAGAGCAACCAATATTAAAAAGAAAATAAAATTAAAAATCCAGAATTGGAATGACATTTCTGTCCAGCATTTTTTGCTGGAGAACTCAATGAAAAATGCATTAATGAACCTCACCCCCAGGGCAAAGCCATCTCCCCTCCTGCTCTAGTGCAGTAACCACTGGCTTTACTCCCTGCTTGGTGTGTGCCTCTTGTGTAAAACCCTTCAGGGTCTCTGCTGCTCAGTCCCAGCCGCTGTCTTATTTTAAGTGGTCCAACCGTGCATGTGGACTTTTCTCAGCTTTGGGGCCGAATGACAACTGGGTTGGTACCCAGAGTCCGCGACTCAAAGCGGTGCTGGTGGGTCACTCCTGAGTGTGTACCGGGGGGTGAGAAATCACATTTCCAACTCAGAGATCTCCACCCTGTCTTCATCTTGGTGAAAACGTGGCTAAGGAATTGCTCACTGCTCCATTCTTGGTGCTGCTCAAACTGTGGGCTTGCAGTGATTAGCAATGCATGCTGCATTTATATTTATCTGATGCGCAGGGACATCTGTTTATCATATGTTGCACGTCTGATAAGCAACTTTTTTCTTCGTCCCAAGGCCCGATTAAAGATTCCGATTAATGTAATTTGCTGGAAGGTCCTGTAACGCAGCTTTTAAATCAATGTCATGTAAACTTTGCTGGGTTAATCCTGCACATCTGAATTCAGCTGAAAACCAACACTGCAAGGTCAGGCTGTACAAATTGATGGATTTTTATTCCTTTAACCTTAGAAGTGTTGCAGAGAGGGTAATAGCAGCAAGACTTGCTTCTTCCAATTGCTTCTTTTTCCTACACAAGAAAAGAGCCAGCAGATACTTTCCCTTTTCCTGAATGTGCATATACATATGCACACATATGATATATTTTTTTTAAATGACAGGTATTTAAATCAGCAAAACACTACAAAAAGTTGTTGCTTCTTTTCATGTGTATCTTATTCTACATTTTTCTTGTGCATTGATTTGATAAGGGGGAACAGGATTCTGGTATTATAAATTGCTAAGATAATGAAGAGTATCCCTCCTGCCTGTTGAATTTGTTTTGGTAACACATTAAATAGTTGTAACAACAAAAAAAAATCTCTTTAAAGGCATCTTAGAGCATTTTGTAGCTGAAGGCAGCATGAATGTTGCAGTAGCAAATTAGCATGAACTTGCAGGAAAATGTACTGTGCGATTCTAGAGGGAGATTTTTGCAGTGTCTCTGCGACTTAGAAGTAACAATCTCTTATCAAAGCTCTTTAGTGCCTTTACACTATCATCAATACATATAAACAAAGGATAAGAAAGCTAATTCTTTGCGTGGATAACTTTCTGCAGGAAAATGCAGCCTGTAAAACAGCTTGTGGCAGAAGATCATCTTTATCAGCTTTAAACTAAGGAGTGTATTTTATTTATGGAATTCAGCACTGCAGGCATTCTTGTTTCTTTGTTTGACAATATTTTGTATTTCCCATATCCTATTACTCAGTTTTGTTCAAGCATAAATGTTGGCTAACTGTAAAGACCTGCTGGAGGCCTTTTGGGGTTTGGCTTAGAGCACTGTGGCTTTATTTTCTCTCCTTAAACCTGAGAACTTCTCTGCAATAATAATTGTGAGCTTATACTAACTGGAACTTTTTGTTTTTTTTTTTTAAAATCTTTCTTCTATTGTTTAATGCCAAATGCCAAGGCCAGAAGAGATGTTTCAGAGAACTCCTTTTCCCACCAAAAAGAGAGCAACATGCATACAACCACCAACTGGGCTGCCATGACTTGTTGGCAGGGACTGACTGCTGGAAGTGTGGGTATGGACAGAAGGTGGAGCTGGGTCCTGGTCCCCAACCAGGCTGCCAAAGCCCTGGCATCTCGGGTGCTGCCTTCGTGCCACTTTGTAGTGCATCCCCAAAGTCAATGGAAACCAGGAGCTTTGGCTGGTTTGTCCTTGCCCGAGTGCAGGATACCACCAGTCAGCTGTCTGGCAGGAACTACCTTGAATGACAGCAGCCTGCTGGACTCCTACCAGCAAGTTTAGCCTCTACTTTGGAGAAGGGAAACACAGTCTGGAAGGCTGTGGTTCCTGCAGACAAGGACATACCAACCGGATCATCTTTTCTCTTCCAACCATACGCGCACTGCTCTCTCACTGGTCCTGATTCTGCCTGGAGCTTCATCCCACCTTTCTATCCTCCTAAACTTGGCTATTTCACCTTTTTCCTTTGTTTTCTCATGAGGATTATGTATTTTATCAGTACCAAATGAGCAGTGCCAGGATTTTAACTTGAGGTCCTTCTGCTGGCGGGATGACCCCTTTGTAAAGAAAAATTCCCCTGCAAGGCCAGACTAGAGATCTCTCTCTTCTTCTTTCTTTTTACATGAACTTCTTACTAATAAATGGATGACCTTAATAGAAATATATATAAGTGTTAAGATGGACATGTGTCAGTCACCCATAGCTTGTTGCAGTGAGATGTATTCGAGCTCCATTAAAGCTCGCTCAATCTTGAAGAGATCTTTTATCAACTTCAGTGGTTTTGGTGTTGAGCCCGATGCTGCGTGTGGAAATGATGGAGTCTGGAACTGTGAGAAATCATGCTTATTTCAGATTCAGCTTTATCTCACTGCCTGCATTTGTTGGATGATCACTTCTGCTACCAGATACTTTTGTCAATGATTTCAGCCTGGTAACCTAATTTCTTAATGTTTCTGTCTACTTATGCTTAGGGATGCACACATTGCTGAATGTCTTAGGCACCAGTGATGTCTGAGAGAAGACCAGTTCACATTAGACACCATCCAGCGGTCAGCAATGCTATAAACTCATGATTAGATTGATGACTTTCTATATTAAATAGCCAAAATGCAGTCCCTTAGCTGGGGAACCTCAGCAGCATCCCCTCCCTCCCAAACCACCAACCCCTGTGTGATTACGTTTGGCTGTGGCTGTCGTGTGGCAGTTTAATTTGGCATGAACCACTGTGGGATGCCACTGCGTTGCTGAATTCATAAAACAATATTTAAGTCATAAGAGACTTATTATGTCAAATGCCTCAGTAAAAGTGACTGCATGATGAACTTTCCTGAACCTGACCTGATGTAGGTTCCTAATTGAGGCATATGGTTAGCATTCATGTGGAAAGAAGTGTTCTGTAAACAGCTATTTCTGCTTTAAAAATATGGCAATATTCCTATAGTGCTCAGAGGCTTACAAAATTGCGTAGGATTTTTTTTCTCTCCTTTATTCAAGGAATCCTAGTTCCCTTCCCTTCCTGCTGATTTGCCCTTCCTTATAGCAGTGTTGCTAATAAAATAGTTTCTTATCTTGAGTCAATAAAATCCAAACCCAAAGAGCAATAAGAAAAAATATTTTGCAACTTTAAAAACCCCAAACAAATAAACTCCTCAAAGCCCTGGATATTTTTGAGTGAAAGTAATGAGTAAGAGTAAAGCGAGGCTAAACCACATGGAGTGAATATTTCTGTGGAGGCCACAGTTCTAGTGAGATTGTATCTGAGTGACCAAACGTGATTTTCTCTTTGTTTTCTAGGAATGGAAAGAAGATGCTTGTCCACGGGAACATAGACCTATGTAAAAGGAGATTTTCCCTTTGCAGAGTCGGGCAGTCAGTGGCTGGGTGCCGGGGCTCACAGGTGGACACACAGCCTCCTTTGTGGGGGACACTGCTGCTTGGCCACAGCAACACCCGCATCCAATGGTGATCCTTTGTCTTGGCTTGGAGAAGCGATGCCATGTGCCTGGGCAATGCCACGGAGTCCACACCCGCACATCACTCTGTGTTTTCCCATATGTCTCCACTAATGGACTGGGAACGAAAAAGCCAGCTCTGTCCCCGGCCGGCGAGGAGCTGAGCCTCACCAGCCATTTTTCTCATGCGGTACCAAAATAGTCATTTGTTGGAGATGGCTCCGTGCCATCCTTGACCTAGGCTGCGTTTGAACCGGGCGACCTAGAAGTGAAAGGCTCAGTATCACGTTGCCAGTTCCCCCAACCATCTGTCCTCCTTCAGTGAGCTTCCTTCAAAAGTCCCCGCACACTTCATAAACATCCCAGCCCTCCTCACCCCTCCAGCTGCCCCTTTCCTCTAGGAGAAATGGCAGTTCGAAGGAAATACCACTCATTTTTTTAATTTTTTTTTTTTTCCCAAGCGTGTTGAATATGACATCCGTGTTTTGGCAAAAGCAAAAGTCTTTACTCTGTCCTGCCGTTTAAACCTGTTGGTGGGGATGGAGAAGATAGGAATAAAACCCTCTCCTGGTGGAGAGACGACGCAGTGCCCGGTAGCAAAACCTCCTCTGGTCTTTGAAGACCAACAATAAAGCAAACTTCCATTTCCTTACCATAACATCGTCATGTCACAACCCTGAGAGCTCCACCTTCCCTTTCAAGAGGCTAGAAAGTGGGACTTTAGACAAAGAAAAATAGTCTCAGGTGGGTTCACCATGGATCATTTTGACTACATTTTAAACATTTAAATGTCAATGCTTAGTCATAGACAAGACATGATTCTTATCTGGCTACATGTGGCTTCCAGTATAAAAAAATTTGAACCCGTGCCATTTCCTGTTGGAGAGAGCTTAAACACAGGGGTGACAAGGGCACATCTATTTTGGATCCCTATTTTAAAAGCCTCCAGATATCATAGAAATCAACTGGCACAAACAGAGGACTTTGAATTTCTTTCATGGCGGTGGCAAATTACGTATATCAATGAAACACATACTTAGTGAAGCGGAAGTGAGCACCAGCAATACTTCAATCAGCTTTGGCATATGTATACATTATTCTGTTTGATCTCATAGGATGCTGGATTTAGATGATATAATACATTCTGGTTATCTTCCTAGAAGTTGGAGGGACGTAAGGAGATATCCACTTTCACAAGATAAAATTAGCACCTCTTTATTTTTCAGATAAACATTCCTCTCTCTCTTTTTTTTTTTTTTTTCTTTTTGCAGGAAAGCGCTGATTAGAGTTACAAAGCATACCAACGGGTATGAGTTTATTCATATTCAACCCAAATCCTATTTATAATATAAAGGAAATAACATTGGTATTACACAGGGCAACTTGGACAGCCTGGATGGAGGAATAGCGAGCTGTGCTTAGGCAGGTCTCTTCAAAAGCGCCGAAAGCTGTTCTTTTCCAAAGTGATGGTGGGAAAGTAGAGATTTCTTTTCAAAATGGATAACTGCACCAGAAAATGGTCAGCCCATGCTGATTCTGTTATTTTACTGTATCTTTTGATGATATTATCTTGGAGCTGTGAACTTAAGGCACAAAATACGGACTTGAATTTTGGACACTACCCCACCATCTCAATTTAGTTCCCACCTACCGCAGGTACCTACAAATGCTACCCAGATCACCTCAAAAAACTCTTGCTTATGGACAAATTTAATGTTTTAAAGCAGACCAGAGGAAAGCTATTTTTATTAAGTCAAAGCATAGACCGCTTGGGCACGGGAAACACGTTTCTGGGTAGATCTGTGTGAATAACGGATTGTTTGGTTCACTTGCCGCTCCAAACAATCGGGAGAGAAAAATGGTTTCCGGTGAATTAAGCCTTTTGTACAGCATGGAAGGCCTTAATGGACCTTTGAACTTTTTAAAATAAAGAAATACCTTGCGTTATCTGCAATGTTTCACTTGATGTCAAAAAGGAAGGTGGTGACCTTCAAAAGTCTTTTGATGGAGAGAACAATTCAGCAAAATCAACACAAATTTTTCAAAACGTTTGGGTCAATTTGAATCTCTGCATTTCAGTTTCGGCAAAAAAATCCATGGTTGAGGTAGTTTTACTGTTGCGCTTATGAAAAACAGATCATGGGCTTGCTGGCGTGGACTTCACGCTAACAGTAGACTGATTGATCTCCAGATATACGTAGATACTCGTATCTTGTTTGGGAACATGACCGTAATATTGCTTTTAAATGCCCGCTGTCTCGGAGCCGGTGGTTGGAATGAGCACTGAGGTCCAATTTCACACCGTCATTGAGAGGGGCCTTCTCGTGCAGCGCTGGAGCAGAAACCCAGGCTTATAGGCAGAAAACTCTCTTAAATATAAAGCCCTGAGAGAGCCCATGCAGAAACTTTTTTCTCGGAAAAATCACCCTCGTATTCACATTGCAGTTATGAAATTAAGCCACAACAGATATGATCTGTTGAAATATTACGTGACACCTTATCGGGATATGATTTTGTACTGCTCTCCAATGTGAAGCTTTCCAGTTTAATAGACGATGACAGAACAAGATCCTTTTACAGGGAGAAAGCTAGATCATTTTCAAGACCGAGTTTAGCAACTTCTCAAATGTCTGTTGTTGTCTGTCCCGTTAATTGGCTGTATGGCTGCAGTTTGTGTGGGCTGGCCATTATAATGTCAATAAATCCACTGACTGGAAATGAAATTTGATGCAGACGGGGCTGAGTGGTTTGTTCCTGAGAGTTTGACCATGTACATTGGTCATGGGATTTTGGTGGACACTGCCGAGTAGCCTCATACGGTGTAAAAGCAACTCTTTCTGGAGAAAAAAGCTAGTCAGTAGTTTTTTTAATGGGATATCACCAAAGAGTGGCCATTTAATGTTATCGAGGTTTTCATGGAGAAAAGGCAACTTCAGAAAGGGATTTTTCTCCACTCACCTCCATGTCCCAGAGTCATTGAAGGCTCCAGCATTTCCCTGTGGGACACAGACAGGAGCTGATTTTCCTCCTGGCATGAGATTTCAGTGAAAAGAGCCTGTTTTGTGGCGATCTCAGCACGCAGAGGTGCTGGCAAGGGAAGGAGAGAGGGAGAAGAGAAGAAATAAATCAGACGGGGAGAAAACAGCTGCGGCAAGGCTGCAGGGAGGGGGATGCTCCGCAGAGAGCAGGCAGGGTCGGGGCAGGATGCACGGTGGGTCCAGCGCGGCCGCAGCTCACCCATCACCAGTGTTTCACTTTTGAACGCGACCAGTAAAACGGCTTTTTCTGCTGGAAAAGCCCCAAATTTGGCTTCATCCCTACTTACCCCTAAAAGAAAAAAATAAACTCCCCCAAAATACCCTCCCTGGAAAAGTCAATTAATAGCAGAGAACCCGAGTGATGGGAGAAGCTGGGAGGTAGCAGCGTGCGATGGCAGGCCGGTGCAGACAGACCTTCATGCCAAAGTTGGATTATTAATAGCAAGCGCACGCCATGTGGTTCTTTTTCCACTCACACCGACGGCAACTGTTTGTCTTCTGTTGTCCAAATTGTTCAATTCATGGCAGTCTAAAAATTGCAATTTCCGAAGGAGCGCACCGCAGAGGAGACGGAGGGGATGCCTAAGTCACTGTAATAGCGAGTTATATTAAAGAATATTTATTGAATGCATAAAAACCGAAGAAATTAAAACTGCCATACACTGTGCAAGACAAGATCGTGCAAAATCTGCACTTTTTTCCCCCAGAACTTGAAATGAGGGGCATAAGAGAAACTTATTGTTGATATGTGAGTGTTCCTATACGTTTGCAATCACAGCCTTTGCATCCCCCCGAGAGCTCAGATTTCACGGGGGAAGAAGCCGGATCATTGAGCTGTCCCAGCAAAGAGCCACCATTGCTACAATTAGCTGCAGAAGCCCAATTTGGGGGTTTTCTCATTAACCTGTCATGTCAAATGCTGTATGATAAGACGGTGAAAATTGGGGGGAGGAGTGGCGGTGGAGGGGTAAAAGTTCATTTTGCAAAGCAAACAAACAGCAAGTCACTTGATTTTACTAATTATCCTAGCCTGTGGCTCTTTCAGCCATTATTTTTCCCCCCCATCAGCGTATGAACTGACAAGATAAGATAGGAGCTGGTATTTTCTAAACTATCCCGGCTGACGGTGTATACAGATAATATGAGGATTCATTTGCAAGAGCGCATGGAAGATTAATTGATTTACTTAATGTTAGAGTAATCGCTCATTAGAAAAATAACTGCTGGCATTTGTGGGGAATGGGTGTCAGGGCACACTGTCATGCCCCTCTCCAAGTGGTGTCCTAGAAATAGCTTTTTGGGTGAAGAAGGGCAATTTATTTATAATAAAGGGCAAATCATTTATAAGAACATGGAATTATGAATGCATTATTACAAATTCTGGGTCTGATCTGCAGCATCATGACACCAAAGGGTGGGTAAGGGTTGGCTTGCACAGTCGATAGAGGGGACCTTTTACTTATACATTTTAATGACAAATTAAATTATGAACTAACATCGGTGTGTTCCTCAGACCTGCAATTTCCCCGAAATACTGGTGGGTACAGGCTGAGCTGACCAAAAATCCCTTGAGTTTTGCCAGTGTTAATTATTTAGATCATATCTAGCCTGTGTTCTCTCTTTTTGGAGTCAAGGTCTGCATTTTCTTTCAATGCGAAGCCCTCAAACCTCATGACAGAATTACAGTAGGAAACCTGAACGTATCCCAGCTCCATGAAATCTTATAACCCCCCCGTCCAGAGAGAAAAAAAGGTAAATTTAATGATTATGTGGTTTGCCAAGGACCTTGCATTAAATTGGCGTATAAATATGAAATATGCACTGCTTTAAAAAGATAGCTGTCTTTTTTGTTTCGTGTTACAATAACTAAATGGATGCTTGAGCATGTGTTACCTTCATACGGTGCCTTTTATGAGCTTTTAGAGCATCCTCACCAGGGGAGAGCAATACACGGCTCACAGCAGCCAGCTGCCATTGTTACCATTAAAGACGTAAAAATCAGAATGTTAACTTCCAATATCAAGTTTTAACCCAAAGCCAATAAAACGTGTTGTGTCAGAATATGGCTAGATCTATAAAGCGCGTTTCAGGAACATGTTGCAGCTGGTGCTGTGTATTTATAGCTTTAGGAAAAAAAAAAAAGAAAAAAGAAAACAAAACAGCCAACACACACTGGAAAGAGTAGAAAGCATTTTAAACAGCAAATTTGTCAATGTTTTTCCTTGCTGCTGAGTCGGACTACGGGTCGGCACTGGTTTAGATTAGCCATGTCCCGTGCAATTTGACAGTAGCGACATGAACCTGCAGCGCGTGGATCTGAAGCAAAGATACGAGGAAGGAGGAGGAATTCAGGGAATGTTTTTCCTCGGAACGCTGTCGAAGCGCCGGCGGTGGGACCGGGGCTGCAGTGACAGCATTAACACTTCCCAGAGCTGAGGACCCCAACGCTGGAATGGCATTGCCCACCCTGAAAGTGAGAAGGTAAAGTTTATTTTTTCTATTTTTTTTTTCTCCCCTTTCTCTCGCTCACTCTCCCATATACAGAATGTATCAAGACCACCAAGAGTGGCCTTTTTTTTTTTTTCTCCACGATGATGTACAATTCGCATTTGTTAATAAAAAAAAAAATTCTGCCTGAGGTCATCCACCTAGATTTTCTTTTTTTTAAACAGGAAACGGGTTTCAGATGTTTATATGTTAAAAAGTAAGGCTGCTAATCTGCCTACCCATTTAACAGACATTGACAACTGTCAAATCTTTTCTCTTTACATTACTGGCTTTTGAGCCGAGTTAGGTATTTACTTAAATTTTTTAAATTTTTTTTTAAACCAGAAAAATAACTGCTATCTCGCAATCGCTCGCTTTCTGGATTTGCTTGCTAACACCAAGCAAAGCTGCCTCAGAAAGAGTAATCCAGCGTTCAGCGTACAGTGCACCCCAAGCTGTTACGTTTATTGAGATGGACTCTTCAAGAAGGGGAGTTGGAAGGAAAGTTTGAAGCACTGCAGCTTCGGTGGCGTTTGCAGATGGTGTTTGTGCCTGTGAGATGCAGCGTACACTCGAAAACCTGCCACTTTTAACTTCCAAGGGACTAGTGATAAGTAGATAAATTAATCTGCATTTCCAGATTTCCTTTCTGCTATTTGCCCTGCACGCTTAGAAAGGGATTCAAATAATTGTTATTTTTATTTCCTTCATTTTAGCCCATGCAGGAAA
This sequence comes from Chionis minor, assembly GCA_013398295.1. NCBI lineage: Eukaryota > Metazoa > Chordata > Aves > Charadriiformes > Chionidae > Chionis > Chionis minor. The sequence goes on along the minus strand of VZSF01005362.1, from coordinate 137,209 downwards.
GACTGATAATATTCCACTAATATTCTCTAGAGCAGGAATACCCCGACGGGCACTGCAGAAGATGCCTGAGACACCGAGCAATGTGGACACGGCATTGCCCACGCTTTCTGGCGTGGATTTGGCACGGCAGCAGCCGTAACGTGGTTTTTCCCAGCAGCCTGTCACACACATTATTCACGTTTCTGACGTGCACGTTATTCCCGTTTCTCATCTCAAACGTGCACTGGATTTTTTGTGCATCACATGGAGCCCAAATCGAGTTCATGATGTTTTATGAGAATAAAATTAAATTACTGAAGTGCTTCATTAACAAAAATGGTGAAAATAACAGATAAAATCTCTGAGGTATCTGGTGCACGTAAATCCTGTGGACTCTCCTGCAGATTTGTCTGGAAAAATGCTGAAGGATCAAACTAATTTTCTATTGAAATCTATTATTTTTGAGAATTTTTCTGAATGGTGTATGTGCAATTTTAATAATGTTTTACTATGATGTAGGTAGAAGGCAAGCAGCGAGAAAACATGCGTAAAATTTACTGACTACACTGAAAGAGAAGTGATCGGAGTGCTAAAGGATAAGATTGTGCTATTCTAGCAAACGCAAACTGAGCCCCAGGAAATATTTTTCCTCCTGAATAAAAAAACCAACTTTCGAAGTTACTTTGCACCATTTAATTAATGATAGTTTTTCTTTCTAAGCCTTCTGGAAACAAAGCCTGGCTTCTGACCTGAAATTAAAAGACAGTGATAATCCACCGTTAAAAATCCATGCTAAACATACACACTATTAAAAAAATAAATTCAAAGAAAACAGCTTTATTTGCACCATTTTAGCAATCACAGAATACATGCTATCTGGTTGATTTTGATTTGGTTACATGAAACACCTTGCACTGCAAAATACAGTTACATATATAAATTCCTTTCAGCTGGCACTTGAAGCATAAATTTTCTGTATGATGGCAATTTGTGGTCTTCAAAAAAAGGTAAAGATGCAGAACTACAGAAGATGTTTATCTCCCAGTTTAGGGCAAAGTTTGGCTGTTTCACATCGGAATTGAGAGAGGCGCACCAGGAGCACGAGCCTGACACCCAGTTCTCTGAGCAAATAACCTCATTTAATCTAAAATATGTACTTTGGGAATTTTACTAATTCAGTCAATCAATTACCTGGTTTTTTTAAAAGTCAAAAATCCGTATCTTGCCAGCAAGTTAAAGAAAAAAAGCCCTTCTTCTTGGCACATCCCCTGTAACAAATGTGGAAGCTTGCTGATGACCACAAATATATTGTAAAAATGTTTAAACCAAAGGCAGTGATATTTTCCAAAAGAACACCTGGAAGGTGTAAATCAAAAATATTGTAAACACGTCAGCTGGGAACATACGACAGGCACACTGGGTTGCTGTGCACCCAGCCCTTCGGGCTTTGGAAATCCAAATCGATAAATCAGGGGATGAACCTTAGACTAATAAACAGTTCTTTTATGAAAAGGAGATATTCTCTGCCCCTGCAGCCTAACGGCGAACTAGCAAAAGATGAATTTGTTACATGTAGAAAAATACAGGGGATTGTTTCCAATAACGTGGTTTTTTTAAAAATTACTGCTCAAAGGAACTCTCAAAATCAAACTCGTCTTGCTCTGTGCTTTTTTAAAATAGGAGCAAAACTAATAACACTATCAATAATGTAGGCATTTTCTTAGAAATATTTTTCAGGCATTTATTTCCCCCCTTAAGCTTTTTAATTGTCGATAAGATGCAAAGGTTCTATTTTACAACTACATTATATTTTACATCTACAATATATTTTACATTTACATGGCCAAAGGCTTGAGTGAAGCAAAAGGGACAGCGGAAGAAATTTGGAGAGCAGATTGCCAAAAAAAAAGCATTGCAAAGCAAAAAGACGGCAGGACCAGGCTCCTTGTTTTGCTGCGCTGAAAAAACTGAAACTGGGTTTTGCCTTTATGGTTATCTCGGTCGACTGAAAGAAGCCCTATTAAAACGCTATCTTCTGGAAAGCGTCATAGAGGCATGAGGTTGGTAAACATTATAAAAACAACCCCTAATAAAATTTTTATTGCTTTACATTTCTGTACATTTTACAGCCAGCACGGGGAAAAGAAGCGACGGCGATTTCTCTGCCTTGATAGCAGGCAGGAACTTTTTTCCTTGCTTTCTGCTCATCAAAATAAATAAAAATGTTCATTTCTCAGGCATTCAGGGGAATTATTTCACACTCGGAAAAAGCCAAGGGGAAAGCTAAAGGCCAAATGAACCTCGCGGCGCTAATCTGTACCTTATAAACAAGTATTGTCCTTTTTGGACTCAGCAATATTTTTGCATGTCACAAAACAACGCGCTTTATTTCATATCCATCTGTGTTGGCTGATTTAAAATACGCAGGGAAAAACCTGCACATACGCACACTTTGTACACCTACTTGTTATAATTATTAAGCCAGTTGGCCGATGAGGGCTTTAAAATTGCTCCCCAAAACCCAGCATAGACGTTTGTTTCCTGAGTAGGTATTTATAGCTTCTGAATGAATCAAGTCATGACCAAAAAAAAGGTAATTGTGCTTGCAAGTAAGTATTTAAATATTTACATTTTAAATATATTTGCTGCCAGCTTCTGTTAGCGAGAAGAAAAGTAATTTGGGAAATTACAACCCGTCCTATTTCCCACATTTTTTAAGATAATAAATGCACGTCTGAATTTAGCATGCCCTGAAGCTTGGCTGGCCAAAGTTGAAGGCAAAGAGTGAGCCCAAGCTGATTACTCACTCGAGTAACGGTGCTGCTGGGAAGGGAGGGCTGCAGAATTTGGGAGGTGGTCAGCATGAAGACGTGTCTCCTTTGGGCTGGAAAGCCCGAAACACTCGGGGAGGCTCTTTCTCTGCATGTGAAACCAAGGAGCGGCCAGCGGCTGTGCTGATTTCTCATGTTATGACCTCAAGCAACAAAATCGCAGGATACGGCCAGTCTGCTCATCCCCACGCTTGTCCAACACGTGTGTTGGCAGGCACAAGGCCTTCGTCATGTTTCCCGAAACCCTCCCGCGGGGGCAGCACAATGCAGGGAGGGAGATGATGTTTAGGGTCATGTAGGTGATGCTGTGCCCCGTAACCCAACCGGCACCCCATCTGAAGCCACGCTGGAAAGTCCAGGGCGCAGGAAGTGTTGGAGCATCACGAGGGATGAGGACACGATGAAGCAATAGGGCAGATTGGATCCTGCAGAGCCTGGCCTTGGGTCAGGGCACCATGCCCAGCACCCTTCCTTCTGCAGGTGCTACAGGTGGCCGGCCCCCAGCACCCTTACAGTGAGTGGTTTTAAATTGCTAGTTTCCTTTATTATTATAATTACCACTATTATCTTTTTTTTTTCTCTTGGCTTACTTGGCATCTATACAGAGAGGGTTTTTCCCGTGGAAATTTCTGCCTCCTGATCAGGACGAGGAAGGAGGCTCGCTAGGGCCAAAGGAGATTTGAAAACAAAGACGTATTATGGGTCCTTCCTGCTATGGAGGGCTTTTCTAGCGAGGCTCTGTTCCTTAACATTTTTCTGATGTCAAGAAAACACTAAAATCTCTTCCAAAATGATATGCTGAGGTGTCCAAGTCACAGACTACCACATGCTTGGCATAAGTAAATGGCCTGTTGGCCATGGGGATGCTCCATGACCTGACTTACTGGCACAGCCACACTTACTGCGTGCTCATCCTAGGGTGACAACTGACTTCTGAAGTAATTTTGGTGATTCATAGGATTTAAATGCAAGTCTGTAGAAACTAAACTTTGCTTAGATCATTGGTCATAGCCTTGAGCTGCTTGCAGCAGTTCCTACCTCTCTAAGAGGTCCCTAGGACAGAGGTCTGCCAGGACTCCTCTCTGCCATCAAGTAGCACTGGTGGATAAATGTTTGTGAAGCTTGTTGAGAGCTTCTAATGGAAGCTGCAATGGGAGCCGAAGTTATTATCAATACTATTAATCAAACTCGGTAAAAGCAGACGCTGTTTTCTGTTAGAAAGTGTTTCTTTTATAATCACCCATCCCCTTTAGCCTGCTGTGTTTCGGCTGGTGGCCAGAGGGGACGTTTCCACAGATCATCAGGCCAACATCTCTGTTTTGTCCTTTCTTTTTGGTTCACCCCTTCCCTTCCCAGCAAGGCTCTGTCCTTTCTGTGAGCCGGTCCCACGGTGCAGGCATTGGCCCCTCTCTTGTCCGTGGGCTGCTCGCTGCATTGCGGCAACCAAAATGCACGTTCACCAAATAATCCTGATGACACAGTTTGCGGTCACAAATGCTTTATCACCTTCCTCATATGACGAAGGGAAAAAATCCAACAGCCCTCTGCAATGATGTCAGACCTTGTTGATTTAATCGGTTCTTGGTAAATATGTTCTTCCGTTAACGCTCACCGGGGCAAATTGTCCTGTCTTAAGCCTGTCCAAATAGCGTAAGGATGCAAACACCAGGCTACAAACCGTGCAAGTTCGTGGTTCCTCTTGACATCAAGTTTCCTCCTATAATCCGGTGGTTTTAGTGTTTTAAGTTTTTGCCTTGTTTAATAGATGCTGTTGTGTTTTTAATTCTGGGCTGACAATGCCACCAGCTCAGATGGGGAAAAGCAAAGATCTCACCGACAAGCTTTGCTTCCTTTTGCAGTTCCCAGATGATCCTCGCCTCAATTTATAGAGATTTTGGGGTAAAACCTGGCCCTGTTAAAATCAGTGGCAACTTTCCCACTGACTTCAGTCAGGCTGGGATTTCACTCTCCCTGCTTTACCTTTTCATCATTGCCTGCAGCATGAAAAGCTTTGGTTGGGAGCTTACCAAAGCAAGAAAATCAGCCGGACTCTGGAAATACTATTGTTTACTTTAAAGCACATTTTGTTTCCATTTTGCTGTAAATATAGATGAAGTGAAAACCTGCTGTTGTGTAGGGCCTGTCACTTCAGCAGCAGTTTAGCAGAATCTCTCATATGGTCTCTCCAGCCCACAGAAAACTGTTCTGGGGATGCTGGGCCCAACCCTGCAAAGCATCACCTCCTTTTGATGCCTCTGCAAATAGGTGGGAGCTTTAAGTTACTCTGCCTTGGACCAAAAAAAAAAAAGAACAGAATCTCACCTCTTTTTCATTGCAGGCTGAGACTGTGCATCCTGCAGAGAGGGGAAAAATAGCAGCAAAAAAATCAGAAAGATGACAGAGATTTGTGTTTTCAGCAATGTCCATTTAATGACAGTTCAGGTTCACATGCAATGTATTTAGGTATTCATCCCGGTGTCAGAGCTGGAAGTATTTTTCTTAACTAGTATTTAAATGAGCTGACAACAGAGGAGATAAGTAGGAAAAGTAGACCATTAGGAAAGCGAAAATGGAAAATAGATGTAAGTCGCTTGTGCTCAGCTTGCTGGAAGACATTTGTAATATCTTAAGCTCTTGTATATTTGAATTAATATGTACATGATCCTTGGACAGGCAGAACAAGACAAGTCCTGCCCTTGCCAGCAGGACCGGCGTGTGCGGAGCAAGGACCTGGTGTGGGTACCCTATTGACGAAGGGTTGGCAGAGCCATGGGAGAGTCCTGGGAGAGGTAGTGGGTGGCTTTAACCCACTTTTGCACCCCCCAGCCCTTCTTTTCAGCCCCCTGCTCCAGCCTCTGCCCTTGACACCCACCAGAGCATTGGGGAAAGACGTGACTATTTCACCCCACATCTCAAGGGCGCTCCCTGACCTCTCAAAAGTGTTATTGCCAGGACACTATTTCAGAAGGGAGATTGCCTTTCACAGATTAATCCTGCCTTACTGGCCAAGGTCTGTAATTGAGGAGCATGCATGCTCTCACCACTCTGCGGAAACCTGCCCTAGGCTGGAGTATTTTATTCTGATTTTAAAGGAAAGCCTCAATTTTGTGATGCAAGTTCAAAACCTGTAAAGAACAAACTGAACCCCTCAGTTTAGGGTTTTCTATGGAAATTCATGCTGGTTTAAAACCAGCATCAGTGCAAGGAGACCTCATCCTATTACATGCATTTTCTCCTTGCTGCAAATGTAGAAACACCGTGCTGAAAGGCACATACTCAAGGCTCTGTAGACATTTATATGAAAAGTTATTGTTTACAGATCTGTCAGAGATTTAGCTTTGATGATGTAACATTGGCAAATGTCATATGTAACTTCCCTGACACCGTTTTTCTAACAACTGGCTCTTTTTCTCTGCCATGACTGGGAAAAAAAAAAAAAAAAAGGAGTTTGAAAGGACCCCGAACCTTAAAGGCATTCGAAGTTTGTTCAGCATCTACCAGATTTTCTTTGATAAATTACCTGATCTGATACTACAAAACTTGCCTTCTGGGGAGTGTTGTTTCTACCCCAGCACTATCACTTACATGGGAAACTGCCCTTTAATTAAATATTGTGCAACACCGATTGAAACTAGAGTTAGAAACGCACTCTCCACTGTATTTCTAGGATAGCTGAGGGGCTCAAGATGAGCAGGGCTGGCAAGCTAACTCATTGGCCTTTTGAGGAAGATCTCAGGTGTCACAAATCGTGGCTCAGCAGGAAGAAAAATATCTGCTAAAGAAGGGGAAGACACCTTCAAATGGAAAAGGGAGGAAATCAGCCCTGGCTGGAGGTCTGGGAGAAGTCAATTCCCACCATGCAACTGGAGATGCAAAAATGGGGTGAATTTAGGGGAAAGCAGAGCAGAGAAGGAGCCAGGAGAGGGTGAAGGGAAACAACCCAAAAAGTGTGACCAGGAGGCTTTCTATTAGGGTTTAACATCTCTTGTTTTAGAACTAGAGGCAGGCAAATGGGGAAGACACTGTGCATCTCAAAGAAGCGTCTCCAGCCTGCAAAATACCTCCCACAGTTACCCATCTGGTATCAATAACCCCTCTGTGCTTTAGGAACTGCCTCGGGAGATGCCACAACCCAGCTGCTTCCAGCAGTGGTGGGGGAAGGCAGGGGGATGTACAGGTAAATTTTAGCACCTACTCTGTTACCCTTTTGCTGGGACCCCTTGCCACGGCTGCCACTTGGCACTGGGTCGCTGCTGGAAAAGGAGCCAAGGGCTCACCACAGCCTGGAACGGGTGATGAGAGGCAAAGCTGGGAAAAAAGGGAAATATAATTCATTAAAGATGTATGTGATTAATTAAGGGCACACGGGATAAGAGTCTTCCACAACTTAATGAGGTTGCCTGCTGGAGCTCGGCAAAGTGGGACCAGGCTTGCGGTGGAGGGAAAATCTCCCCAATGGCAACACTGCCCACAAAGTGCAAACCAAGGCCAGGAGAAATTCCTTGGGTTTGACCATCTGAGGCCTGTAAATGAACCGCCAACTTCCAAATATGCATTAATTTAGCCCACAAAAAAACCTCCCTTGCACTGAGCAATTGAGCAAGAGCAGGCAAACACCTTCAAGGCTGTTTTTTGGCGTGCCAAGCCGGCTGGGTCTGAAAAGTGGTATCTGCAGGCGATGGCACCTCTCCACCAGCATCCAGAGCAGCCCACATGATGGAACAGTTTTGGGGAGGAACATGTAAATCAGGGGGTGCCAGGTCGAGATGCTGTGGTCTTCAATTTTAACCTGCATGTTCAGAGAGGCTCAGGCTTGGTTCATGAAGAACACAGCTTGGATGTCTCCATAGAGAACAATTCTAGAGCTTGCTTGTCTGTCTTCTTTTTTCTTGGATATGGGGAAAAAAATAATCCTCTTACAGGTTTCCAGGGGATCTTCTGGACCTGGCCACCACCAGCGGACTTGGCACAAAACCGAAGTGCCGCAGCTGGCAGCTGGAGGGTGTTGCTTACATCCAGCTTCTCCCTTCTTACCTGCTGGAGGGATAGTCTCATCAAAGCCTCCCTCGTTTCTCTCTCAGACAAGAAAGATTCCCTGGACACTGTCCAGAGCTGAACTCACTTGGCTCTGACAAAAAAAACCCAGTCTGGGCTCCAATTTTATTTACCACTCAAGCTTGCTATCCTTAAAAAGGACATTACACTTGATTTCTGGCCAGCCAGCCTTTTTTTTTTATTATTATCATTATTTGCTCCAGCTCATCAGTCCCAACAAACAGAAAATCCATTATTCATGGCAAAGTAACAGTGAGGTGCAAACACATCTCTATGGCTGCTCTGGCTGTGTGTTGCAGGGTGGAAACGGGCTCCTCTCCCTGCTGAGCATCACTGTCTTTAGTCTGAGACATGTTCGCAATAACTCCCTTGCCCTGTCATGATCTTCATGGCAAAACAGCGCTCTTGAAAGTATTTTAGCTAATGTGGATCTAGCTAATCCTAATAGGATGAGAAAAATAAAGAGAGAAGGAAAATGGTAGAAAGTGTCACTGTTGGTTTTAGGACTGGTCTCTGGAAATGCAAGATATCTTAGCTTCATCTCAAAACATTTTTAAAAAAACCCTGTTTTCAGGTTTGAAGTGTTCAGCACCCAGGAGAGGAAACCCTATGTGCTGCTGGGAAGTGATGCAAGCATCTTTCTTCCCGTGTGTTGCAATAAGCTCATTATTCCGGCATTGCAGGGGCCACTCTGGGGGCATCACACCTGATGCACTTAAAATATCTAAAACTTGAGTATTTTCGTTCCCTCCCCTGCTGCCTCCTAAGCTGTCCAAAAGANAAAAAAAAAAAAAAAAAAAAAAAAAAGAATCCTAGAATCCTGGATAAATATGTATTTCACTAGTGCTTGAAATGAAGTTTGGCTCCGTTGGTGGCATCCAGCAGAGCGTGGATGGGGATCTGAGAAAGGAAACAAACCCACTGTAATGGAAAATGTTGTCAGGAGCCATCCGTTTCAATCTGCACTTCACTTGAGTGCTCAAGTTGGCCACTTGTGTAGCCCTTGGATTGTCCCTGGTTTTGGCAATGAGGGCAAGGGAGGATGGGTCAATGGTTGGAGCTCCCAGCCGACACTGGCGTGGTACTGGGTGTCTCTGGATAGGACTCAGTGAGAGGGTTGGTGTTAGATGTTTCACCAAGCTGAGCATTTCTGCTACAGTCTCAGACCAGCAAAATAAACTCTACTGCAACCGGTTCCCTATGAATAGTAAATATCCAGCAGCGGAGCCAGAGCTAATCTTTGTGCTTGGAAGGACGTGCAAACATTTGGTCATTTGTCGTGTTTACCAGTGACTGGTGATCCTTTGACTCACCCATCATTGGAAGAATAGGATGGCATCCATCAGAGATGGCTGGCTGCCTCCTGAGCAGTGTTTTCTTTCACCTTTCTATGTTTCCAAAGGAGAGTTTCCCTAAGATGCGTGTTTACCGCTGTTTTCCTGGTGCTCTAGTGAAGACGCTGGCATTAAAAGGAGAAAAGCAAGTTGGTTCCCTCTGCAAGCAGCCTTTCAGCCGTGAGATAATGCTCTTCCCAAAAGTGCGTGTTCACTGCTGCTGGGCCATGGCCAAAAGCAGCCTCCCCACTCCTTCTGGAGGTGACAACAATGCACATGTGTGTCATTTCCTGATCTCTGTGGAAATTGCAGGACCGATATTCACGGCTGAAAAAAACCTGATTTGGAAAATCAAGACCAACCCACCCTCCCCTAAAGACTCCACCTTCCAGATTGCTTCACTTCTATGTCAAGTGCCTCCACGCATCTTGCTCTCCACTGCCAAGGCTGTGTCCTCCCCTCGAATGACTCAGCCCCACGTCGTCCTGCTGGTCCCCCTGGGAGGGGACAGGAGCCAGCGCGGCGGTGGGTCAGGGATGTCTCATAGTCCCCAGGGCAACGGCAGCCACCCGTAGCCTGCGGCTGGCGCCCACCTCCTGCGCTCAGCGTCTCACTAGAGATTGCCAGGGAATTGTTTCTAGTGCCAAACAAAGATTTAGCCTTAAAAAATCCCTAAAGTATCAAAATACATCTAGGCAGAGCCATATAACCCTGACACACCACGTAGATAGACGCATCAGTTAGAGCTCTCCTGCATCCAAGATTATCCTGTTATCCTGAGGCTCTTTGTTCTTGGACCTTCTTCAAATGTGCACTCAGCGGGAGCAAATCTGCCTCACTGTGGCACAATATTTGGGCTCTTGAAGAGAAGGAAAAGCTGTGTCTAGTTGTCCATGTTGCTACTAGAGGGTTTGGGGGAAAAGAGTATTGTATGTGGTTGTTTTGGGGGCATTGCACTCCTGGAAATGTTCCATGCAGTAGGAGCCTGAAGAAGGAAGGCTTGAACCTCTTCCAGTCTCTCTATCTTGTATCGCTGCATTTTGGCAAAACACAGAACAAATGAGTAGCAGAGTCAGATAAACAAGCTTAAGGTAAACATTATCTGCATGTATATCCTGATTTATAATGTACGTGCATCAGTTAAAAATTTACTTGAATTTACCACAGTGTTTTAAGTAATGTTATTAAGAATGTAACTTCTTAGGAAAACTCAGTCTGTTTTTAGCCCAGACATGCAATTAGGAGAATTAGTAACACGATACGTCATCTTCAAGAACACACAGATACAGTGGTCAGAAACCTCGTGCAACCCTCTGGAAGTAAATTTTGCTCACAGCATATGTGAGTGCTCTCTTACAAGCCTCCTAATTCTCACCGAGAAATAATTCAACCTCTGAGCCAACGCACCACGCGTTTTGAATGCTCTGAGGATGAGGCCAGGGGTTTAGTGTTCTCCTTTTTGGGGAAGAAAAGGGGCAACAAAAGAAAGTTCAAAATGTTCACGCACAGCAGGGCATGAGGAGTCTGTGGTGGCATGGGTGGAAAGAAGTAGAACTTGTAATTAACAGCTCTCTCCTCAAAGGCACGCAGGTGAGGTCAGGGTTTGGTTCATGCTCCTTGCATGGATTTTTTGGATGTTTTCGGCTGAGGCAAGACCAAGAGGGAAGTCCAGTGTGAGCTTTTGGATAAGGTTTGGAGGCACATGACATAGTGCTGGCTTTGGACAGCAGCACCATGACTTTGGAATAGTCAGGGTTCCTGAACCAGAAGCAAAAATCAAATAACACCTGAGCCCCCAAACTCTACAGCAAACCTTGGCATCTATTCCTCTGTTTAAGGCTAAATGAAGGGGTAAAATTACAGGGGACGGGTCCAACCAAAGAGAGCACTGACTCTCCTGTAGCTCCTGCCACTGTGATGCATGGGCTTGCATCATCTCCCAAAACCATGGCTGTGCAGCTCCTCCACCCCTCCCCACTGCACCGCAATCAGAACCTTGTCTACTTCTGGGACTGTGGAAAATTCCAGGAAAAGAGCAAAATCTCCCCATCCCTACTTCCTTCCAAGAGTTCCAGAAACTCCAGCTGAATTTCACAAATTCAGGAGGCTTTTGGCTAGTTTGTGTAAGCCAGAGTCCAAATTTTTGGTTGCTGAACCAAGCCTTCAGACAGGCCATGGAGGTTTCTGTATCACTAGCAACAATCTTTGCTTTGTTTTTGTTTTGCTTTAGGCCTGCAGCGCGACAAAATGATGACCTGATCCTGCTATGCGGACGTATGTCAGGACAGCTAAGAGGATCGGAGACTTCTCAGTAATAGCTGCAAATGATAGAGGACCCTGCAAAAATGCTGGAAAATATGAAAAGGCCAACGAAGCAGGGAAAGAGAGTGATCCAAAAAGGCTTTTTTTTCCCCTTCCCTTAAGAAATGATGCATTATCTGGAAATCCCACTTTATAGTTTGGAATTTGTTTTTGTGTTAGTTTCTTTCAGTGACCGATTCCGAATAAAGAGCAACCGCAGAAATAGTACGCCAGAGCAACAGCAGTGGGTGGCAAATTTCTCCATTACCACAAATATCCTTCCATACTTGACAGTCCAGATTGAAAACATTTTTTTGTTGTTTGTGTATCTCATCTTCAGTCAGTCTCAAATTGGGGCAGAAACAATTGGCTTGCTGGTTTCTTGACCAAAAATAAAATGCCTTCTGCTTCTCCCCCAAACCTCTTCATGACCCATTGCAGTGTTTGAGACACAGATTTGCAAATACTGTTGGTTGCCTTGTGTGGGATTTCTGCAGAAATGGGGTTTCCCACCTCATGGACTCACCTAGAGCAGGTAAAGTGCAAAGTCACTGCCTTTTTCTAAACGTCAGGTTCTTGGCTGAAGATATTTCATCCAGGGAGATGTTTCTACCCAAGGAGGAGGATCCATATCCCCCCAAAACGTGCATTTGTACCTCCAATCATGCACAGCCCCATTGATTTAGAACGTACATAAGTTTCTGCAGCTGGGGTCTTGCACCATAAACCGTGGCAGGGAAGACTCTTGCCAGACATTCATACAATGCATAGCACGCTTGGGTCCTGATTGGTGCTGGGATTTTTGCAATGCATAAAACCAGCACCCTTCCCCAAGCAATGCAGCCCCGGTTGAAGACCTGTTGTCAGCCCACAACATCTCATTTTTACTACCAGACTCCCATGTAACGGAAAACATCACCCACTTCCATTTGCAGATGTGCTTCTGCACAGCGTCAAGGCTCATCCTTGGAAAAGTCGTTGCTGAAGAATTATAAAGCCACTGAAAGCAAAAGTTTATGACATGAGCTGTGATCCAGCCTTGCCTCCATGCCCTGTTGTGTGCAACTCAAGTGCACTTTAACCGACTGCAAACCTTGGAAATTAGCACATAGCGAACCTGATGTGAGACCACAGCAAAACTGCTCAGTGAGGGCCAAACGTAAGTGTCTGAAGGGCGAAATAACTTCACAGAGCATTAGGCTGCTGCTTAACTGGGGATTTTACTGGAGGTGGATACTTTTTTTTCATTTGCACATTTCTCTTGATTCAGAAAGGCTAATTTTCCCTGGCTTCTCTTTGTGGGTTTCATGTTGAGTTCAGAATTGAATCTGGGCAGTTAAAAATGTAACGGGATACGTGCTGTCCTCAGCTCTTCCCTTGCAGGCTCTCCTGCATTCACTGGAGTTTATGGTGAGAACAGTTTTCAGCTCAACAGCAACTCTCCACAGTCATTTACGCACGTTAATTTCAAAGCATGTTGGCCCAGCTCTGTGGCTGCTGTAATTCCTCATCCTTGGCAAAACTCTGGATTCACCCAGCTCTCAGGTGGCCCCCTTGTAGTTACTACTTTTTTTCAGATGATAGGCAGTCAAGTCCAGTGCAATCGCTTTTTTTTTTTTAGGGGATGTGACACCTTTGTGGCCCCACAACCGAGTGGGAAGCGTAGTCTCTCCCCCAAGCACTAACACTTTGCCAGCATAACATCCCTGGTTGTTTTAATAATCACACCTGATATGACGAAATAACCACAAATGTGATTCATAGCTCTCTGTAGCAAGGAAAAGGCTGAAATTTTTAGGGCTAGGGGAAGATTTTTACACCAGTGATTCCGTTTTGCCGTCTAAACCAGCCAGAAACTCTCCTCAGTCTGGTGTAAGTGGTGTGAATTGCCCTTAGGAAAGCATCCCTGTCTCCGCTTGCTGTGGCAACAGAAAACCCCATTAAATCAGTGGTCTTCCAGCAGGTCCCATTCTCTTTGCTTTGCCTATTTCTCCTCCCATTTTGGATCAGCACAGGGGTGAGAAGTGAGCCCCAAGGTGGTCAGGATATGACGTCTTCGTCTCCACAGAGGAATCTTGGAAATCACCAGCCGCTGTCGGCAATAGGGTCTCTGCCCATAGCTCTCCTCCTGCTCCTCTTCCCCAGGGAAAAGACACGGGAACCTTGTGCAACGCTCCAGCATCAGCACCACAGTTTTGAGGGCTGGCAGCTCCCGTTAGGTAGAAAACAACCCAAACTGCCCTGGGCATCCCGGCTTTGCTCCCATGCCAGCACCGAGCCGGGATGCTCTGCCTCCTGCACACCTCGAGGGACAGCAGGGATGGTGTGGTACCTGCTCAGCGTTGTTCATCGTTGATGGATGATGGCACCCTGTTTTGACGGAGGTGCAGAAGAGCTCTGTTAATTTGCCTGCCAGTTCAGCCCTTTTTGTTGTTGTTTTCCATGGGAACATGATGTGTTTATCCAGCTTTGATGTTTTGCTTTTTTATTTTTTGCTTTGTAGTTGAATTAACTGATTATTACTTTCATCTGGTTCCCTCTGAAGGGTCAGATGAAGCCCAAATAATAAAATTGGATGTGAGTGTGTGTACGTATTTATAATTAATAGGCTGCATACTGAAAGAAGTGGGGTCCCAAAATAACGTGTAAAAAGAAAATTCTCTAAAACTCGATCTTTATTTTGGTTCAACCTCAGCAATTTCCTGCAACGTATAAGTGGTGATATAATATGGGGCAGATCAAACCAAACTTTAACTCTCTTCTGCTTCTCATGCAAAATGTCATCCCCTTAAGATGTGCTTTTCTCCATCTGGCGATTTTGGCTTCCCTGTGTTCCCTGTAAGTCTTTGGATCTTTCGCTAAAATGTTTGTGATATGACTCAGAATAACAAACAAAACATGCAGGACCTTCATTCAGTCAAGCACAATACTGGCAATAAAAGGAACTGGCTCAACCAGAGGATTTTATAGGGACCCCACTAAAACCCAAAGGAGAGAAATAAATCAGCAACTGATGCTTTATTTGATTTTTTTTTTTAAGAGAAATCAGAACTGTTTTTCAGTAAAGTTAGAACTTTTCCATGTTTTCACCAAAACAAACAGAAAGCAGGTGCGCGCTGAAAGAATTTTGGCCAGGAAAGCACAGAGAAGTGCATATGGGTTTTCCTGTGAGCGTTTACAGTTAATAGGCTCAATTTTGCTTTTAGTTATGTCAATGCAAGTTTTGCCATTGCCTTCAAAGAAAGCAAGCACGAACACCTACGGAATTGCAGTATTCCTTAGGGAAGCAAGTGTGAGACGTGCGAAGGTCATTTTCCAGTAGTCTGTGTATTTTAAGGGTTGTCACAATTCCATCCAAATCCTTTGCAGTGCAAAAAACGGTGCTCTGTTCGCTGAAGTTTTGCTCCAAAAAATCGAGCTGTTCCTTGCATTAAAATATATATTCCTGGAGAACAGAAAGCAAACGCAGTCCTATTTTCCAGTAGTCCTCAGCCACTATTTTGGTGGTAGTTTGGGTTTTTTGCCTTTTTGATTCAATGCCTGGCTTTACCGCGGCGGTGGAAGGTGGTTATGTTCAAAGCCATGCAAATTTTTCCATGGTTTTGCAGTTTCCTCCTGGGAATTTCTTCCTTTGTCCTGTAAGAGCCTATTTCCTACCGTTTTCTGTACAAGCCCAGGGCACCACCGTCATTGCCATGACCACCTAAGGATGCAGGCCTGAAACTAGAGGCAGTATTTTACTTTTTTTTTTGGACAAACACAGGCAGAGGTGGAAGAAGAGCCGTTAGCGGGCAGGGCACAGCTCCTCAGTGACGGACGGTGCAGCCGAGGGCAGGCACGCTGCAGAGCCTCTGCTTTGTGCCAGCCCCGCCACGGCCCTCTCCGGAGAACCTCCGAGCTGCCGCGGGAAGGCTGAGCCAACACGTCTTAATGCACAGAAATCCGGAGTGTTTAAAGCCTCTCGTATCCATGACCATAAAAGTACAGCAATTCCATGAGCGCGGATGCCTTACACGTGTGCATTGCCGGAGGGAGGTTGCCAGTTTGGCACTTGGCAGCCGATGCCTGACACGGGCAGTAAAACCCATTTGTCACCAAGAAGTGTATTTAATCCCTGTTTATAGAAATCCTAATGCCTTCCCTCGAGCGAACGGGTCTTTCTGCCTGAAACCTGGCGTGCACGGACCTGGCGTGCTCGGAGGGAGAGCCAAGACCAAGGGCAGGGATTGACTTGGACGGGCACTTTTCCATCAAAAGTGGTGATGTTAGGGCTCAGGGAGCTCTGCAGAAATTCCCCTCCAAAACGCAGACTCCCAAAGCAGCCGGTGGCTTCCTGAAAGCTAAAGGACCACTGCCCTTTCCTGTCTCAGTCCTGTCCTCCTGACGTGGCCGTCCCCTTTGGAGGGGGGGGTGTCACGTCTTTAATGTCCCTCCCGTGAGGGATCCCTTCCTCTTTGCGGAAGAGGCAGGAGAAGACCTGGCTTCAGGCCCTCGTAGTCTTTGGGAAAAAATAGAGAACAGAGTGTAGCCGAAATGCTCCGAAAGCAGAAAACCATGCTGCTTTCCACTTCCCTGGTATGGGATTTATTAAAGAAAGCCCTGGGACGTGAGGAAGGAAGAGCGGCTGGGTTTCAGTGCTTTTGAAGGCTTTATTTACCTGAAGGCTTGAAAAATAGCTCTGCACCGTGCACGATTTCAGCCGTGTAATGAGTTGCAGAAGAGCTGGCTTGCCCAGGTGACCCTGGGGTTTTGCATCCGTCACAGGCGGTGCCGACCTCTGTGCTCAGGCACAAGCCTGTCCCAGGGGCTGCCACCATGGACTGCAGCTAGGAAACGTCCTAGCTTCCCTACGTGACATCCATATTTTACTTCTTACATGTTGCTGAGGAACTGGGACTGCCTGGGTGAAGGTACCTACAGCCTTCAAGCAGGGACCTAATAAACCACTGACAAGCCACAAATTGGGATAAATTTTATCGTTGCTGACATCCAGATGGGTTCTGGAGTGCCCTTGTGTAACCCAACACCCCCCTTCCAGAGCTATTTCCCCCTTCTCACCTTTATAACTCGTGTTGTTTAGTATAATTGGATTATTGATAATCCTAGAGTTTAACCATGTCTCCGTAAAGGCTAATATATCAGGTGTGTAAGAATTTACACGGACAGCTAAACCATGCTGTTTGCCCATAAACTTGTGCTGTAAATATGAGCAATTTTTAAATGCGATGAAACCCAAGCAGGTTTTCAAGCCGTGACTTTAAAGCCCCTGGGCGCGTAGCAGCGCTGGGGATGAAGCGTAAGATCCCAGACTGGCCAGACGAGGAGCAGAAATCCCAAGACACAGTTCAGACGTGAGGGGCTGATCCAACGCTGCCCCGGGGAGCAAGATGGGGGCTGCGCTGAGCAGCACTGGAACCTTGCTGGAGTGTGTCTTATAACCTTGAATACTTCTTTCCTCCCCTGCAAGTTTATAGACATGCAATTATTTACTGGGCTTGCTTGCTTTTGCTTTAGGCAGATTTATTGCACCTCACTCCTGGTGGATGTGAGCTCTTTTCCTGCAGAGGATTCAAAGAAAAGGAAAGCGAGTCTCGCAACCCGGCTCCGGAGGAAAAGCAGACTGCGACGAGGTTTGCTCATCCGCCACCGCGCAATGGCTGCTGCCTCTTCAGATGTTTGCCTGGTGGTGTCCGATGGGACTGGAAGGGCTCTGGGACATGGGCTGCCCGTTCGTGGCATCACGGGCTGAAGAGGGATGCTGCTAGGAGCTATTGCAGAGAGAGAAAGCAAGGAATCTTTTTGGGTGCTTCGGGTTGGGGCTGCTTCTTGGAGGCTGGTGGGCTCATCCCGCCTGGTCTGCATCTCGCAGAGGCTCCCAGTCCATCCCATTTGCTCGTTCATCGAGTCACACCGCTTCTCGCCAGCATGGGGTTAGCTCCTGCTGGAAATTAGGCTGCACCATCCCATCTGACAAGTAAATGATGTGAGCTCTTTTGTTGTAAAGGGTTTTAGAAATACAGAGAAAACGACAGCTGCAGACTGCAGAAATCAGATGTGTTTTCCTTAAACGAGGAATCAAGAAGAGGGGATGGGAAAAGAAAAACTACCGGGGAAGTCGTAAATGAATCTATAGGGTTTGGCCAAGGGATTTATAATGAGAGGGATGCTTACAAGTTTCCAAACTGATTGAATGCATTTCATCTCTGTTCGCCCATAGAGGACTGCGTTGCGGTCGATTGGGCTCGCAGCGTTCAGCCAAACTGGGCTTTAAAATGATGGTAATAAAGGAGCACGGAAGAAAAGGAAGTGCCATGCCAAGGGCTGAATAAAGCCGTGTTTGTGGGACGGAGGAATACCTCTCATTAGGCCAACTGCTATGGCCAGAGAGGAGAAGCAGGCAAACTTTCAGACTTGCAAGTTCTTCGTAAGGGACTTTAAAGCATTATTGGGCTGGATGCTTTTCTCCCTGCATCTCGCTCTGACGTCAAAACACCCAAGCACAGTAGCTGATCGTCCTCCGGGTGAGCTCTCCCAGACTGATGACATCCAGCCTGAATTTCTTCCTGCGTGTTTCACTTCTTCCAGTAAAAGGTAGTCATGCTTCATATTTATAATCAGTCCCCACTTTTATTCCTGGATGTTATTCAGATGCGTTTTTATATCACTTTGGATTCTCTTCTTTGGAAAGTCCCCATAGAAGTATTGGCCAAAATGAATAACAACCGGAAACAATAAAATGGAGAAAGATAAAATCAGGAAGAGTAAGCTTTGTTTATAGATGTGAACAGCTTTTCCAGTAAACCGCCAAATAAAGAGGTTCTTCAAACTCGGAAAATCTGAAAATGGGGCGGCTGGGAAAGCAATTGGGCTCAGAGAAGCTTTGGATTGTAAAAAAAAAAAAAAAAGAAAAAAAAAGAAAAGAAATAAAGAACATGACATTTTCTCTTGAGACTATTTACTGAATGAGAGATAGGAGTGAGTCAAAGTGTGTACATCCCAGATGTGGCATCACCCGCCCTTGAAGCCAGAGAGGAAAAGGCGTGATGCTCTGCGGAGGCAAAAGCGTGCTTTCAGAAAGCTGATCTTTGCCTCCTTTTGAGCTTGTAAATTCATTTACATAAGAACATGAGCAAACTCCGTAGGAAAAAAAAAAAAAAAAGGTAAGTTGCTGCTGTAAAGGGACAATGTATTTGAAACTATATTTTTCAAAAGAAGGAAAAAGAGGTATGGCAAACTAAGCACCGCCCACACCTCTGCTCACACATGAAGAAAATTAGTATTAATTATCCAATCATTCAAGTAATTCCTATATAATTTACAAGGACAGACCATGGGTTGTGGAAGGAGAAGTATAAAGTGGAATAACCTGTGGATTCTTTCAGGGTTGCTGCTTGCCTGGCATTTATAGGAGCTCTCTGGTGTCTCATCTTGATGTCTTCTCTCATGGTGGATGAAAGGAGAGGAGGGAGCAGCTTTTCAACAAGCTGAAATTTTGATCTAAAGAGGGCCAGTTAAATTTTTCTTCTTTATTTGAGTTGTGGTGATGCCTGCAGGCAGCTGTGTCTGTCCCTAGTGCCAGGGGTGGCATTGCCTTTCCTTGGCATTCTGAGCCAGGGGTCTGCTCTGAGCTGATGGTCATCCCACTTCCCTGTGATGCAGGAAAAGGGAAGATGCTCCAAGAAAAGCAACATCTTAATGTGAGGAATGTGAATGGGATAGAATCCAGGAGAAGATCTGGGAAGATGTTCAAGGTGGAGGCTGACTCCTAGCCCTCCATGACCACCAGCTCCAGCCTGCAGGATGTCACTGGGGAACTTTGCTGCCCTGCCAAGACTTCCCATGAAGAGCTGATGGGGAGGATGTTTTCCTGCTGCTTCCCAGGTAGGCTTTTAGGTGCCACTTCATCCTCAAAAAAAGCAAAGCAGAGTTTGTGGCTAGAAACAGAAGGTTGAATGCACTGAATTCCCTAGGTAGGAAGCAAAGCTGATCTGACATCATCTTGGTAAGCAAAAGGGAGACAAGAAGCTCCAGCAAGCTGGTGGGAGCATGTGTTCAATTAATATTTCTAGTGGGGACTTTTCCCAGCCCCCAGAAAGTGGAGGTAGATGGCTCCGCACCGTGGGATGGCCGTCCCCTTTGGTCTCGCTGCACGGTGGTGTGTGCTCCTTGCTGACAGAAGGAAGAGAGCTGGAGATGACAGGGAGCCTCGTGCTGCCAAAAAGGAAGAGAGCAGGAGATGGAGGAGAGTTATATGGTGCCAAGGAACACGGCTGGAGGGCTGACGGTGGTGCTGATAGGTTTGACATGAATGTAGTTGGTGGGGATCCAGCTGAACACAGGAGTAAATATGTGTGTCTCCGTGCATGCAAGTAGCTATTAAATAAGCTCCTTTCCTTAGAGGAAGGGGCTCCATGACTGATGTTGGCTGGGGATGTTGTCAGGGTGCTTTACAGATGGAAACCTACAGCAAAAGGAGAAGATGTCTTTGCTACTGGGAATGCACCAGGATTTTCTCCATCCAAAGTTACGAAAAGGAGTTCACCCTGGTGCGCTCACACTAAATACATTTTATCACAGATCTTTGAATTCAGGAACTTCTCAGCAGGTCATCCCTTAAGTAATGACTCTGAGCATCGCAAGCACAAATGTGTTGCACTCCATTTGTGGGACGGGGCTCGTGGTTTGTGTTCTCTCCTTTGCAGCACGTTGGATCACTTCTGCTTCTCATCTAAGATGCTTCGTTTTCCCGACATTGCTTAATCAAACTTAGATCTAATCAGTACCAGAGCATTAATAAGTGTGAGCCTCCGCAATCCTAAGCAGCCATGTAAAATGCTGGATACAGTAATTTTCCCCTTTGGTCTTTCTGCACCAGGTCCTGAAATCCCCCAATTAAGTTTTGTACCCAGAAATGAGTAATGTTCATTGCAAACTCATGTTAGCAGGACACTTCCGAGGTCCTGCCTCCCACTCCTGGGACACATTAGGCACATGGGAAACAAAGCGAAGCCCAAGCGTGGGGGGACCACAGAGCCTCTGGATTTGGGAGTCACCCCTGCAACACCCACACACCTCCTCATCTGCAGCTACAGGTGACTTGTGGCCCTGAGGCTGCTTTCCTACTGACCCCAAAAAGGTGTAATTAATAAAATTAGTAAAGCACTCACTTTCTGGACTTCTTAAGTCCTATAAATCAGCTGCCAAGCGATAGGCACCAGGAGCATGGTTTCCTTGTGGGCAGGTAATTCCATCTGCAGACACGGTGAAGCTTTCTTGTCGCATCCTGGGAAGCTTTTGGTACTGGCTACTGTCAGGGACAGATACGGGATTACACAGGACGTTTATCTGGCTGAGGAATTTATATGATCCTGACTTCATCCTGTTCACAGCATCTTAGGAGCTAAGCCTGAATAAACACTTTGACCAACTCTTTATTGAACTAGTAGGGAACAGAATGAGAGCAAGAGGGAGAAAATAATTATTTTTCTTAAAGGGCTCAAGTATATGTGCTTTTGAAAAAAAAAAAAACAACAGGTTTTACATTAAAGGGTGGGGAGTGGATCGTTAAGAGGTGTAAACTTGCACAGCAAGACCTGTTCATTGTCTTCAGCTGAGCAAGGCACTTAGAGCAGGGGCAGAGCGGGGTTGCATTGCCTTAAAATGAGCATAAATCCCTCTGGCAGGACACCAGATCGGAAACTCACTGGGGTGGGAGTGGGGTCCACACACAAGGGATGCAATACACACCACAACAGCGCTTGTGGCTAGGTCTGGGGTGTTGCTATAACACAAATAGGGACAACACATAATTAGGACTCGAGGGTGGCTGCTTCTGAAGTCTTGCATCCCTTCATTGAATTCCTCCTTCATGCCATGCTCTCTCCCAGCACAGCGCAAGAGCTGATCCAGCTCCCCATCAAAGCCTCCATCTCTCAGGCACGAGCTGTTTCCATCAGAGCTCCATCTCCTTCTATTTCTGTGCCACCAGTTTACCCATGCTTTACTTGTATTTGTGAGGAAAATGCAATTTCAAGAGGAAATGTGATGCTGCAGCAGCTTTCTGGTGTCCCTGGCTGCCTCGATCCTGTGTCCAGAGCATTTCAAAGGGGCCTGCAGATTCCCAGTGCTCTGCCTGCCTCAGCCCAGTAGCCTGAACTCCTACAACCCAGCCTGTAAGTGCTTAAGGGCTTGTTGTTACTTTTTGTTATTATTAATATTATTACTGTGCTTGTTCTGGCACAAAACCCCTTTTCTATTCTCTTTCCCTGCTTAGAATTTTGGTCAAAGTTTAATTAAATTTAGAAGAGCTGGGAAAAACCACATAATTCTAAAGTAAATGAAAGCAGTGGCTCCTGCTGGGGGTGGCAGTCCTCGGCGTCATCCCCGGTCACGGCACCGCAGGCAGCCTGCCTGGCCCCAGGGACGCGGGGGGACCCGGGTGCCGCTGGAGCGGGGGGCCGAGCTGCTGCAGCCCTGCACCGAAATATCCTTGGAAGTGTGGATTTCCCTTTGCCGGAGGCGGGGGCAGGGGGAAGGGCTCCCCGTGGGGCCGCGTTTGGAGGATGCTATAAGGTGTCCAGGCGGGAGGTGGGAAGCCACCGCGGCCCGGCAAAACGAAGCCCTTGTTTGTCCCTGCCCGTGCGGTCAGGCGCTGTGGGTGGGAGCAGGGGGGATCTGTTTTCCCAGGCTCCCTGCCATCAGGAATTACTGAGCTGCCATGAAATGGGAGGAAATATTTCATTATAGGCACATGCGCTTCAATTTCACATGATGGAAACTTCAGGATCAGCTTTCCTCCCTCCCTCCCTCCTTCCCCGGGTGTCCCTTATCCCTGCTGCAGCCGGGTAGTGCTGAGCATCCCAGGCATGGTCCTCCTCACCCCGCGTCCTCCTGGAAGGGGCCGGGGTACCCTCCTCACAGCAGGATTGTGCCCACAGCCTGGGCTGCAGCCCCACTTCCCAGTCCCACAGCACCCCCGGGGCAGGAGCAAAGTGGGCACATGCCTAACGCGGACCCCAGCTTTAAAGCACAAAAAAGCCAAAAAAAAAAAAAAAAAGAAAGAGCTGCATAATCTAACAGAGTTGTGGTCTGGGGAGTGGAGGATGGAGAGGAACCCCCCCCCCCCCCCCCCGCCAGGGCTTTGGGGGCTGCCAAGCACCCTGGTGTGTGGGGTTTGGAGGTAAAAAGGCTCTCCAACCACCCAGCACGGAGATGGCCTCGTGGCACCTTTTGTAAAAAAAGTTCTTTATTTTGGAGTGGCTTCTCTCAGGGCTTTCCGTGGTGATGCAGCGTGGGGACCCCCCATCCGCCTCAGGTAGCAGGACCGCAGGGACCCTCCGTGCCACCCCACACACCACTTCCGCAGGGCGAAAGGCTGGGAGGAACAGCCCAGGCTGGCAAATCCAACCTGGAACAGCCCAGGCTATTCCAACCAAATCCAACCTGGCGTGTCCTGCTGCTTTTCCCCAGGCTGCAGCAGTTTTCTGCCCCCAAACTACCCCTTCTCCCCCCAGTTAAACCCACCCCTCATCT